>JARHVA010003029.1:1255000-1275000 GCA_037957365.1 Torreya grandis
AGGTTTGACATCCAATTTGTGAACAAATTCCACAAATTCCTTGCTCTTTACCTCCTTCAAGATCCCCCAACTCCTCATATTCCCATCCAAATCCTCCAATTAGGTGTGATCATCTCAAGTTAGCCTCTCAAGCTTTGTTCTCCATTCTACATAGGTTTGAGTTGATCTGAGACAATAAATGGTTTACCTATGGTTTAATTTTCATTAAAAAATTTAAATTCACCTTATATCTCTCTAAAAACATTTTCAATGCGTTTTAATGTCTATCTATTACTAGAAATGAAATTGATCCCCTCTTCGACTTTAGGCCTAGTTGAGACCTAATAGGTCTTTTTGCTCCCATGTGGGTTTGGACCACCTTGACATTTTATTAACACTTATTCATTGTTCCTTATGGATGATATATGTCTATATCAACCTTATACATCTCCTTGTATTATATTATTAACTTTTAGCTTATCCTCTCACCACTTTTGTGATTAACCTATAGGTTTGCACCCTTGGGGAGTGCCCTCTATCTAAGACAAAATAAAAGGAACTTACCCTATTGTCTTAGTAAATGTAGACACATGATAGGTCTCTCCAAGTTATGAGGATTCTATTTGAAAAGTTTTATATCTTGATCACATGAATAACTACTCCAAACATCCTAAAACCCTCAAGGTAGACTATGATAAAGTTGATTGTGCAAGATTTAGACATGTGACTGTAAGTTGCATTGTTAGAATATCTATTTCCTATATTTACATGATATGAGAGTGCCATGGTATGGTCATTCTTATTTTCTAGGTGTTTACCATGCTTAAAAACCATTTATCATCCATATTTGCATCTTTAACCCATGTCCTTACTCAACTAGGATTGACTGGTAGACCGACTATACTTCCCCTTAGAAAGAGATAGATGTAGGTTTATCTACATGATAAGACCTTGAATACATTGCCCCATAATATGTTATATTTATCTAATTCCATCTCACATTCATTTCAATTCATTCACCTCATGTTCAAGTTGTGTTAACACCCATAGTACCATGCTCTAGTTCATTGTCAACTAAAGTTGAATGTAGTTTTGCCTAATTTCGAGTATGAAAGGGTCCTATAGGTTGAATTTTCCTCTTAAATCTTATGTCACATAACCTTTTATAATTTTTGAAGTCTTTTTAAGCATATATGAACTATTTAAGTGCTTATTTTTTATTTTCCATGATTTTAAAGATCACACCATGGAACGGTAGGAGTCCAAAGTCAACTATATGTAGATTGCCTCAAGGTAAAGCACACCTATAGGTGGTGATGAAGATAAAGACCTGGTATTCAAACATTCCTCATTTTCCTTGGAACATTATTGTGTCCCTTACCTTCATAGGATCACCTATTATTCATTTATATGATCTTACATTTCAACTTTGGATAGTAAACCACCTAAGAGGTTTAAACCTATAGATAATATTGAAGAAATGCAGTGAACAAATGCATGACATTAAGGCTTTAAAACATAACTTTCATATAGTTACACACCCACTAAATTTTGGAATGTTTTACCCCTAGGATAGTTCTACAATATGGAAACATTTATGTGTATCTAAATTCCTTTTACATTTTCATATATTAAAATCAATAGTATTAAGGGATTTATTTTGTAGATTTTATGGAAACTATTCCTAAACCTCAGTCCTTCATATGTACATAATTTTTTGAACCTTCCTAAAAAGTTTATCCTCAAACATTATTTTCATATCATATTCATCATATATAAACTTCATAAGGGTTTTAAAGCATTTCAAACTCTTCCATGACCATGCTCGGGTTTCTATGTAAGGCCACCTATAGATGGACATCTCAATATGCAAGTGTACTTGGAATGAATAGGTACTGGTATAAAGGTTTTAATAAGATCTAAATATTATTAGATGGTTGTATGTAGAGAAGAGGGAAGATTGCATGAGTAGTCTTGTTTTTATTTTTGCTTCTCTCTTATAAATGAGTGCCAACCCTTCTAAATAGACTTTGAATGGCCTTTTACAGGGGATTTAATGATTATGGGTTAAATGAATTCATGTTAAGTTGACATGAATTAAGATAATGATTCAAAAAAATGTGACCATTAGAAGCCAAAATACACTTGGATAATAGTGCCATAAATAGGACACCCTAAGTTTCAGTGTTGTAGTCCATGTTTGGGTGTTGTTCTCTAGGGAACAAGAGACCCATGGGGATTTATTTGTCATGGAAAGAGAAACCTAGTTTAGAAAGGGTTCAGTTTGGAAGGCTATAGATGACTGTGAAACTATGAAAACATGCCTATGAGGGTCATGAGAATAAGCAAGATAGACCTATGGATTGGGTGTCATTAGCCACACTCAAGTTACCACATTTGACATTTTATATGACTACATTTTCCCCCACTTTATTCTAGTAATGAAAAAATTCAAAATATTAGGATAAAGGAAAAATAGAAAGCACACTTGAACTTACCTATAAAGGTGAAGCTCATGAAGCTATGTGATGTTGGATGTGTGTAGAGAGAGCATGATGTGAAGTGTGAATTTACAATGAAAAGCATAGGGTAGACCAATATTTAATAGCTATACTATATCTAAAATAAGAACATAAAAAATATAGGTAAGAGAGAGGAAGAGAAAGGAAAAAATATACCTCATCAGGTACATGAACTAATAGAAAAATTGTGATGTTAGATTGTGTTGGGTGTGTGTTGAGTAATGTTGGATGATCTTGTACGAAGAGTAATATTTTGAATGGATATAAATGATAAATTCCCTAGAAGTGACTCAAGAATGCAAAGGTAGGTCCTTTACCTCCATCATTACCTACAAAGTGAAGCTAATGAATCATGAATGTGTCAATCAATGTTTGAACTATGTGTCCAATCCCTCTAAATAGGTGGCTCAAGAATAGAAAGGCTAGCTAGTCTTTTGGCTCCATCATTACCCAGTGAAGTGAATTTATGAATTAATATCAATATGGAATTGATGGTATATGAGATGGATTTTGAAGCCCATGAATTTACTTTGATCTAAAAATGTTGGTGTGGAGAGACAAATGTATGCTAAAAACTAGGCCACTCTTAGCCATTTCAAAAGATGGAGATTAGGCTTATATGAAATCTACTCCAAAACTATTGTAATAGGCTTATGTGGAAGCCAACTAGGGAACTCAGATCCTTAAGAAGTGAAGTTTTTATGAAAACTAAAATTGAAAAAGGATTCCAACCACCTATAGATGGAGTAAGGCATGGAACTACTAAGAATTGCCTAGAAAATAAACTAAATTTGGAAAAAGGGGAGGATAAATGTTCCATGCACATTTCCCCCAAATCACTGGTGTTTAGAACATGGATTTTGAGCTGGAAGTTATATCAACTACTTAATCTAAACTAGAAGTGAGATCCATCATACCTTACATGATTCCCCCTATATCTAGATTCTTTGAGCAAAAGCTTTACTAAAACATGTTGAATCTGGGCTATATTGAGTTGAAAAACTTGTGACTAAACTCACTTTTCTATCTATTTCTATAAAAATTGATTTTTTTACTATCTAGATAGGAGTGCCAAAAATAGGACACCCTGCTATCCAGTGTTGTAGTCCAACTTTAGCACTATTGTCTAAGGCAAATTCTTGTAATTATTCTAGATTTTTTTCTATTTTCCTAGTATGTTTTTCTTGGTCTAATGTTTGGATTATGTTATGAGAGTTTTGAAAGCTAATTTTTTGACCATTAGGAGCTATTATATCTATGATAAAACCCCTATTTGTTTCCCCCTCTTCTGAGGGTAGGAATGATGATGTTGTACTAGCTATCCTGAGAAGAAAGAGTCCTACAAGTGTGTTAAATTAGAAATATACATAATATATCAATGATAATAAATAAGATATCTCAATATATAGCATGGTTTGTATTGAGATATTGTTAGATCAATAGGTTTATTCCTAGATAGATATAATAATTTAATAACATGTGTAATGTACTGAAATGGAATCAAAAGTGTTAGTTGTTAGTTGTTAGTTATGAGCAAGGAGGGATCGAGCATGACATCCATCATGACATCCAAGAAATCAAGTAAAAATGCATGATATGGATCATGGAATTACAAGAAATTAAAAGCAATCAAATAATAAACACACAAAGGAAGAAGGAAGAAACATAAAATAGTGGCTAAGGGGCCAAACAATTAAGGGACATGGACACATGTCTCCCAGACTAGAAATCAAACATACAAGGCATGTTCAAATGTTGCATACACATACCATAGAAACAAGAAATATTGGCATGAGGGCCACAATAACATAGAAGAGTACAAGCAAGGGACATTGGTAAATGCCCAAATGTATACACACATTATTAGAAGCAAAGGACATTGGCAAATGTCCTAAGGCACACTTAAGAAATTAAAAAAAATAGAAACATAGTCACATATAGCTACACAAATCAAGAAAGGAAATAATGTAAAAACAAGAAATAAAATTGCATCTAACTAATCAAATCAATAATTAAAGTTATGAAAGAAATGTTATTACAATATTAGGTATATGCTAGCAAATATACAAGTGAAATATATAAGTGAGTGTTGATATGGTAATCTGTGTAAGCTAGTAAGTAATTTATGTCAACATGATAACTAGAGTATGTGGTGTAAGAATGACATAACCTAGATGGTGTATTCATTTAGAATATGCCTTTAGTGGTAATATGTATTTATGTAAATCTTAAATGTATAAGTAGGATTCCCCCTCAATGGGTATACTAGATCAATCAAGGAGCTGGGAGTCACTGCACATACTCAAAGAAGATAAAGTGAAGCATGGTAATGTAGATAATCAAAAAACCATATCATAGAATATAAAATTTAATTTTAACATAATAGTAGAAATTTAAATCATGGATTATGCATAGAATCAAAATTGTTTGTGTTTTTTTAATTATTTGAATGTTTTTCTAATTGTTGAAATTTTGTATTTTTTATTTTTATTTTGATGTAAGTTATGTACAAGCAAGCATGAGAAGAGATGATACTAACCAATGAATCTCATAAGGGAATATATATCAAGGTATCTTATATCAAATAAAGGAATCATGTGTGATTATGAAGAATGAAGGAATGGTTGTGAAATGAATGTAAATATTTGGATTCATTACATGTATCTTGGAAATCATAATAACCTAGATTATTCCACTCATTATTATCATCTTGATTTTGAACCAATGTAATGCTAGTGTTGACATTTGTTATATCTAGATATTTTCCTTTGATAAATTTGTGTTTGTTAATGTTATGCCTTAGGATGTTCAATAAATCCAAAACCTTGGTGACAAACATTATCAACTACTAGAATAGGGGTAGTGATACCTTGAGCATGCTTTCCCAATCCTTGACATTGATAATCAAACTGTTGTAGATATTTTTGACCAAACCCATATTTTTTTGAATGTTGAGCCTCATTTTTGAGAGGTATATTTGTATCTTTTTTTTGCTTTACCTGTACTTGTGGTACTATTTGTTGCTCTGATTTTGCTTTTTGATCTTTTTATTATTTTGAGTTATGCTTTGGTAGCCACTTCTGTATTGTTTTTAAATATGACCCTTTATGAATTTATTCTTGTGTAATTGTTTATTTATTGACTAATTTACCTTGTATAGAGTCCTCATTAGAAATTATATGTTATATATGTAATTTCAAGATAAACATGAATCTGTGTGATGCCCATGTATTCTATGATATGCACAATAATCTCTGGATCTTCTCACTGGATGTAGAGGAGGTAGTTTGATCAACTTACATTTAATTGTTTACCTTATTACCTTAATTTAAATCTTATTTAATCTTGGAATGATTTTAAAATTAGTAGTTGTAGAGTTATTTTGTGGTGATTTATTGTTTTGATATGTAACATTGCTTGAAACCAATTGAGTAGGTGAAGGTTTATATACATGATTGACAATAGGGCGTATTTGAGGCTTTTGTATTATAATCTAATTTTCTAATATTGTTATATTTAATATAATAGATGATTATGCATTTGTAAATCTAAAATTAACTTGCTCATATTGGTGATTTGATACCTTAGAGTCTCACAAGTGCAAACCTTAGTTGCTTCCAATTGAAGATGTAAGCACATATGTTGAAAAGGGTGTGAAGAAGCTATAGGCTAAATGTATGAATTGGAAACAATAGTATATGATGCCTCACCTTTTGCAGGGGTGATAACATGGACCTAGCTAGAGGTAAAGTCGCTATCACCCTCTTGGGGGAGAGGAGGAGAAGGAAAATGTTTCCTATGTATAAAATATGACATTGAAACTTGACAGGGGGTTGTTAGCTCATGTGATGGATCCTCTAAGTATGTAGTGAAATATTTAGATATATCTAGGTAGAAACCATGTATATTAGACGAAATTAATGTAATTAGAGTTGTAATTTTAATATCAATATGATTATAAGTAACATTCCATATGCAAGATAGCAAACAAGGGATATAGAGCATGGATTTGTGCACTAATGCATAGAAAATTTTGGAAGGTGTTATGATATGTCTAATGTGTTTAGCATGATAAACTTGAATGTTTTTTCATATGAGATATAGGAAGAAAGGGATAAAGAGCATGACATCATGCATGAATGAATTAACAATTTTGACATGTGTTGTGATATGTCTAATGTATTTAGAAAAATAAAGTTGGAAATTATTCTACATGATAGAGAGAGTGTGTGCAAAATAAATATTGAAATCTTGTGGAATTTTAGAAATAAAATTTGTGATATCATCCCTTATTATTAAAATTGAATATTAAATGTAAAGAATGATGTTTTGTACTAACATATGGTATACTTCATCATTTATTTACATGATAGGACCAAATAAGTCCTCATTATTTACAATATATGCAATAAATATGTGAAAATAAGTGAGATCCATTATTTTAATCTGATTATAAATGTAAGGTGAAACCTTAAGAATCATAGAGACCTATTATATGCAACCAGGGTTTTAAAAAATTATTATTTAAAAAATTATTATGAATTTTTGAAATTTGAAGTGAATGTTTGAGTTGGATATGCAAGTGAAAAATAAAAAAATTATTTGAAAATTAGTGATTTAAAGAGACCTATTAGATGCAAATAGGGATTTATAAAAAATAAAAATTTCAATACTATGATTTTTTTAAATTTGAACTATTTTTTTAATTTAAATATGCTAGTAAAAATTCAAAAAATGATTCAAAAATTACTAGGAGCTAGTTAATGCAACTAGGGTTTGAAATAAAATTATTTTAAAATTTACTACAAAATTAAAAAATTTGAGAGGAATTTTTATTTTTATATTCAAGAAAAAATTCAAAAAATAATGGGAAAAATTAGCTAGGAATTTACCCTAGGGTTTTAAGGGTTTTTTTGCAAAATTTGAAATAAGTCGAGCTCACCCAATGATTTATTATTTTTAGGAAATTAGATGTTTAATTCCTAAATAATAGATGGGTTTGAGTAGATAAAATCAATAAATAATATGCGATAAATAAGCTAATGATTTGTGAAATTTAACTATAATTAGGGCTTTTCTAAAAGTAGTAGTGAGAGAGAGAAAATTAAAATTATTTGACTCTATATTGTTCTGACTGAGACAAGGTCTAAAAATATGTGTAGGCTTACAAGAATACCACAAATAGGAATCTAAAGTTGATTTCTTAATTGGAGAGGACCACTAAAAATAAGACACCTTATTTTTTGGTGTTATAGTCATGGTCTTGCCACTATTATCCAAACTACTCACAAAGATCTAAATTTCCTAGGTTTTGTTCATCATGTCTGTGTGAGCCTATGTACCAAATTTTAAATACTCAATATCAATGGAACTCATTATAGAGATGATTCTTTATGTATTTGTGTCTTATATTCAATTAAATGTAACTTTGGAAAATAGGTAAAAGGAGTTAGTGTGTAAAGGATACACTAGACGTACTTCACATAGTGTGTGTGGGTATGATGCTTACGTACCAATACTCTAAGGAGGGATCAAGCTATATGTAGTTATTTTATTAAAGTGCTTGGTGTAATAGTTTGATGAAAATGCAAGTAAATGTGAAACTGGGTGTACCTAGAATGACTAGGGACTAATATAAAGGTGTGAATAAGCTTGAAATACTATTAGATGGCTATATATAAAGAATAGGGAAGAGTACTTGAGTAGTCTTTCTTGTACTCTTGCTTATTTCTTGTAAATGAGTGTCAACCCTTCTAAATTGACTTTGAATGGTATTTTATAGGGTATTTAATGATGGTGGGTAAAATGAATTCATGTTAGGCTGACATGAATTGGATAAAGATTCAAAATAATGTGATTATTAGAAGCCAAAATATAATTGGATAACAATAACAAAAATAGGACACCCTGAGTTTTAGCACTGTAGTCAAAGTTTGGTCACTATTCTCTAGGGAGGAGGAGAACTAGGGGGATGGATTTGTCATGGAAAGAGTAGCCTAGGTAAGTAAGGGTTTAGTTTGAGAGGCTATAGATGATTAGGAAACTATGAAAACATGCCTATAAGGCTTATGAGAGCAAGCAGGATGTACCTATGGATTGGGTGTCATTAGCCACACTAAATTTACCAATTTTTCATGTTATATGACTACAAATAATTTTTTAAAAAATGCAAAAAAAAAAAAAAAAAAAAACAAATACAAATACAAATACAAATTCAAAAAAAAATACAAAAACAAAAACAATAACAAAAATTTCAATAATAATATACTTTATAATATAAGATATTAAATTAAAGTAATATAATATATCTAATATAATATATAAATATTATGTTGGTATTATTTAATAATAATTATATAATATGTATACAATAATTTAATAATAACATAAATTAAAAATATTATAGTTATAATGTTTTATACTTGTATTTGTTTTGGATACATTAATGAGGGTTAGAAAGGTCCCTTTCCCAATATAATGAAAAAAATAAAAACATACACATGGCTGATAAGAAGAGAAATTAAGCCTTGAATTAAAAAAATCAAACCAAAAATAACTAAAGTCCTAACCCTTACAAGACCATATATGGGAAACCTAGCAACTAAAAAAAAGTGTCATTTTTATAAATATTTTCAAGTCCATATCATTGTCATCAAATTCATTTAAAGGTCCCAAACATTTGTTGACACCATTTTTAATTTAAATGTGGTATGGGCATATGTAACAATAAGATAACTACCATGATTTTTGAGGTAGGCACAATATCAAAAAACATATAGTGTATTGATCACATCACTTCTTCTTGGCCATTGATATTCTAAACTAATTACAAACCATCATTTTCAACAAGGGATTTTAAACCACAATTTTCTACATCCCTTGTTTCAATTATGCTACTAGGAATTATAGATAAAAACAAAGTTAACACACTATATTTCTTATGCTAGATATCAAAAATATGTCTATCGAAAAAATGTTAATGAATATCTAACTTGAGGTTCTTATTTTGGACTTATCATATCATTTCATCAATTTAAGGTTCCATATTGAATAAAAATTGATCACATTATTTATAAACTTTCAATTGATTAGTGATATATGCCATTTGTATGAATAATAAAATATGTCTGTATCAAAAATAGTTTTTAAGGAAAACATAAAGGGCTCTAAATTAAATTATATTCTTAAGATATATCTTTTCTATCACCTCTCCAATAAAAAAGAAACAATACCCCATGACAATAAATTTACATCTAATTAAGTTACTCCAATTTTATTGACATTGCACACTATTGCACTGAACCACCATCCCCTTGGATGATATTGCATGATATGCCTATGAGTGTAATTACACATGTACATATTTTTACATATTTGAGTATAATTAGGTGCATATATAGGCCTAATTAATTAATATTCCAATAAATGTGACAATATAATGTGTATCTATGATTGATTATCCCTATTTACACATCACACTAAATGAATGAATCGATCAAATCAATGTGTTATGCAAAAAAGGTGATGTAGAAAAAATAGGGTCCAAATATTTAGTTTAATAATTTTTTTCAAGATTTTTCTATTTTTAAAAATTGTTTATTTTTAGAACTAAAAGTCAAATTCAATTGAATTTTATCCCATAGGCTTATTTTAATGTTTAGAATATTTTTAGAGATACACGCACTTGCATGTGTGACTTACTAAAAATAACAACTACTAAAAATAGAAGTTTTATTTTAGATGTTAGTTTTTTTAGAATTTTTGCATGTCAACTCTAAACATGAGTTGAGGATTATTTAAGCATGGTTTGGGTTGTAATTATTTCAATTTATAACTATGAATCAATTCTAATTATTACTTTAATATCTTGACCTATTGGTGATTTTCTAATTCTTGTTAGTTTTTGATGTTATTATCTGGTATCAGAGCAAGTTTGAATCTTAGATGAGTAAATAATGGAAAGAGAATGAGGAGGTGTTTCATAGATGAAATGGAATATAAAAGAGTTTTAGAGGTAATTTCAACAATTACTATAGGTTATCACCAATCTACAAAGAAGACAAGGTGGTAATGAGGAAGACATAGACCATGCTGAAGAAATTCAACAAGAAGAAGAAAAACAAGAGCAACCACCATCAATGGAAGAGATGATAGTTTGGGATTTATAAAGAAGAAAAGAAAGAATCAAGGTTGATGTTGTAGATAATGGAGGTAGTCTAAAACTAGAGGAGTTGATAGATTGGATGAATAGCATGGAAAAGTTCTTTGAGTGGAAGACTATGAGAGAAGATAAGAAGGTAAAGTTTGGATACATGAAATTTAAACGTCATGAAATGATTTGGTGGGATCACCTATATAAAGAGAGATAGATAAAATGTAAAGAGAATATTAATTCATGTAAAAATATGGAGAATAATATGAGGGAGAAATTTTTTCCTATGGATTATGCATAAACCCTATACAGAAGATTTCAAAATTTATGGCAAAAAATCATAGTATACAAGAGTATACAGATGAATTTTATAAGCTTTCTATATGATTGGATCATGATGAAATATAAGATTAGATGGATGTAATGTATGTAAATGGTTTTAAATTGTATATTCAATATGAATTAAGCATGCATAACATAACTAACATGGATGAAGCTTATCAATTAGCTTTGAAGGCAGAAGAAAAACAAAATAGATAGAATTTTAGAAGGACATCTACTAATATAAGAAGAGGTAGATCCCCTCCAATAAGGGGAAAAGGTGGGTTTAATGGCACCAGGATTTAATTCCAATAAAGTTGAGTCATCATGTGGTGTAGAAAGGCAAGATGATAATAGATAAGGGTTTTAATTGCAACAAAGAGGAAGAGGATTTAAGAAAGGATGAGGTTATGGAGGTTCTATAGGATGGTTTCTGAATCAGCGTAGATGTTATGTCTATTATAGAAGTGGAGAATAAGTGTATATAAAATTTTATTGTCTGCACTATCAAGATCCAAAAAGGAGTTAAGATCGCTCAAGAGTAAATCTAGTTGAGGCTGAAATAAAAGAGTAGAATACTGAAGTTGCAGTAGCTAATGTTGGAGAGAATATCATGATGAGAAGAACCATGATCACTCAAATAAAGGATCAAGTGAAAAATAAATAAGGTGGTGATGCATGACTATGATCAAATATTTTTTAAATAAGATGCACTTTAGGTGGAAAGGTATGTAAAGTAATTATAGATGGTGGTAGTTGTGAAAATATTATTTCTAAAGAAATGATTGAGAAACTAAATCTATAATGTGAAAATCATCCTAACCCTTATCATATTTCATGGTTTAAGAAAGGGAATGAGGTTACAGTAGATAAAAGGTGCTTAATCAAGTTTTTTATAGGAAAAATTACAAAGATGAAATATGGTGTGATGTTATTCCAATGGATGCATGCCATGTGTTATTGGGGAGACCATTACAATTTTATAGGAAAGTAGTTCATGATGGAGCAAAGAACATGTCCAATTTTTTGAAAGGTGGTACAAAGGTAGTTTTGTTACCTCTTAAAGTGGAAGAGAAGGTAGAAAGAATGCTCTGTACTAATGAATTTATCCAATATATGAAGGTATCAGGTTGTTTTTATGCACTAGTAAAAAATAATGAATAAACCTACCAATACCAATAGAAGCAATAAGATTGTTTAAATAATATACAAATGTTATGCTTGATGATTTTCCAGATGGTTTGCCACCGAAGAGATATATTTAACATCACATTGATTTGATTTCAATATCGACTCTACCCAATCAATCAACTTATAGGATGAGTCTAATAGAACATGTAGAATTAAATGAATAGGTTACTAAATTTCTAAGGAAGAAAGTGATACGAGAGAGTATAAGTCCATGTGCAACACCAATAGTTCTAACTCCAAATAAAGATGGAGGATGAAGAATGTGTGTGGATAGTAGAGTAATTAATAAAATTACAATAAAGTATAAGTTTCCTATACCTCATTTATATGATATGATGGATGTGATTATAGAAGTAAAATATTTTACCAAGATTGATCTAAGGAGCTGTTACTATCAGATTCAAATTTGTGAAGGAGATGAGTGGAAAACTACATTCAAGACTAGGGATGGCTTACACAAGTGGATGGTGATGCTATTTAGATTATCTAATGCACCTAGCATATTTATGAGGGTGATGAATACAGTGCTATGAGAATATATTGGTAAGTTTATGGTTTTTTATTTTTATGATAATTTGATATTCATTAAGACTAAAGAAGAACACTTACAAAACTTGAGAATGGTAATGGATTTGTTAATAAAGGAGAAGTTGTATGCAAATTTGAAGAAGTGTAAGCTTATGCAGAATAGCTTGGTATTTTTAGGATTTATAGTTTTAGTAGATGATGCAAAAATAGATGAAGAAAAGATAAAGGTGTTTTTTGAGTGTCCTATTCCAAAAATCATTACAGAGGTAAGAATTTTCCATGATTTAACAGCTTTTTACAAAAAAATTATTAAATTTTTTAGTAGTATTGTGGCACCAATAGCATATTGCATGAGAGGGAAGGAATTTGCATGTAATAGAGCATCCATAGAAAGATTTGAAATTTTGAAGAAGAATAATATAGAAAGGCCAATTTTAGCATTATTAGATTTTAACAAAGTGTTTTAGGTTCATTTTGATGCTTTATTTGTGGGAATTGGTGATATGTTCAATCAAAAAGGAAAGCTAATAGCATATTTCAATGAGAAATTAAATGGTAAAAGGATAAAATATTATACTTATGATGTTGAACTTCATTCAATTATAGAAGCATTAAAACATTGGAGGCATTACCTAGTGCCTAAGGAGTTTATCCTATTTATAGATCATGACAATTTAAAGTATGTGAATACACAAAAGAAATTGATTAGTAGGCATGCAATATAGGTTTCTTTCTTACAGGGATATGCTTTTGTGATGAAGCATAAATTAGGAAAATAGAATCATATAGTTAATGCATTGAGTAGGAGGGTAGCATTATTAACTACTATGGTGAGTGAAGTAGTTGGATTTGAATCTATTAAAAGATTATACAATACTGATCCATATTTTAGAAAGGTAGTTAAATAGTGTATAAATCCATTAACAGGTGAGATAGATGCTATTCATGATGAGTATTTTATACAAGAAGGTTATCTCTTCAAAGGAAAATAATTATGCATTTCAGTTGGGTCTCTACAAGATAATATAATAAGATAATTACATAGTGGTGGTTTGGTTTGACATTTTGGTAAGATGAAGACAATAGATTTGGTAGAGGAAAAGTATTTTTGGTCAAAGGTGAAGAAAGATGTGACAAGGTTTGTTTTAAGGTGTAGAATATGTCAAGTGGCTAAAGGACATACCTAAAATACTGGACTATACATGCCATTACCAATTCCAAGAGGACCATGGAGATATTTGAGTGTGGACATTGTGTTGGGGTTTCCAGACACATAGAGAGGTAATGATTCAATTTTTTTGTTGTATAAATTTATTCTAAAATGGTTCATTTCATTACATGTAAAAAAACCAATGATGCCACTAGAGTTGAAGAATTATTTTTTATGGATATTGTGAGATTGCATGATGTTCCAAAAACTATTACTTCAGATAGAGATACAAAATTTCTAAGTCATTCTTGGAGGAATTTATGGAAGAATATGGGTACTAATCTATAATTTAGTAGTGCATATCACCCATAAATAGATGGATAGATAGACGTTGTGAATAGGAGCTTGGGAAATTTATTAAGATGCATAGTGGGAGAGAAGCCAAAGCAATGGGACTTGACTTTACCATAGGCTAAGTTTGCATATAATAGTTTAGTGAATAGATCAAAAAGAAATTCACCTTTTCAAATTATTTATGGGAGAAATCCTATGGATATTTTAGATTTGGTATAATTTTCAATTGTATATGAAATTAGTGATGATGTAGAAGCATTTGTAGAGCATATGTAGTAGTTGAAAGGAGTAAGAAGAAAGTTTAAAGAAAGTAGTGAGAAATATAAAGCAACAACAGATGTGAGATGAAGATCCAAATTAATTGAAGGAGAGATGGTAATGGTTTACTTGAGGAAATAAATATTTCCAAAAGGCACATACAATAAGTTGAAGTACAAGAAAATCAGACCATGCAAAATTGTGAAGAAAATCAATGATAATGCATATGAGATGAGTTTACCACATTATTTTGATATATCTCCAATATTTAAAGTTTAAAATTTATATGAATTCCATGGAGAAGATGGTGAAGCTAATGAATATGAAGAAATAAATTGGTAATAGTATGTTTCAAAGAAAAAGGACAAGATAGTGCAGGTTTTGGATATGAATATAGTGAGCACATTGTAATGGAATTATAATAGGTATTTGGTCTAGTGGGAAGGATTACAATAGGAAGACAAAACTTGGATTATAGAATGGGAGAAAATAAGATTGACAAAGTAAAATGGTAGTAGTATAATCAGGATAATTTATGGGAGATGAGTTGTTTTCAACCACAAGAGAATGATGCAAAAAAAATATGGTCCAAAAATTCAATTTATTTTAGGACTTTTCTATTTTTAGAAACTGCATATTTTTAGAACTAAAAGTCAAATTTAGTTGAATTTCATCCCATAGGCTAATTTTAGTGTTTATAATATTCTGATATATTTTTAGAGCTTCACATGCTTACATGCATGACTTACTAAAAATAGCAACAACTAAAAGTACAAGTTTTATTTTAGATGTTGGTTTTTTTAGAATTTTTGCATGTCAAATCTAAACCTGAGTTCATGATTATTTAAGCATAGTTTGGGTTGTAGATATTTCAATCAATCAATACGAATCAATTCTGAGTATTGTTCTAATATATTGGCCTATTGGTAATTTTATTGTTCTTGTTAGTTTTTAGGTTCATTACAGGGCCAACTGAACCAATACTCATAGTTATAATATAATGTGAATTTTGGATTGATTGGTCTAGTTTTCCCACCACATTCAACTAATCAAGAAATTTTTTTAATGTGGTGTAAAGAGGCAACAATTGAGATTTATCCACCAAATGTGAAAATATAATGTGAACTTGTGATTTATTTGCACTATTTTCAAAACACACTAACTAAGTGATTGATCAGTGTAATATGGTGAGAAATTGGGCTAATTCAACCCTAATAAATAAAATGTGACAATCTATTGTGTATTAGGACTTGATTGGTCTTTGAGTACAACATTGGACCTATCAATTAATTAGTTTAATTTGGTATATAACCATGGCCAATCATTCCCTAATCCACTAAATGTGACAATTTAATGTGGATTAGGGATTGATTATCCCTAATTTTGATCTGCATTAAGCTAATCTCATTAATAAATCACAAATGGACATTTGTCTATCAAATTAGTATTCTAATTTTTCTACTTCCCATTTGTTTAGTATGATGATGATGAGGCACATTCAGGTTACTAAACAACTTCAAATGAGAAACATAAGTAGAGGTTCCACACCTATCTATTTAACTTACATGAACAAATTATTGTCTTACTAAATGAACAACTAAGATTTGGTGGGTATGTGCTTAGAGCTCATCTCCAATTTGTCTTTTATTGCAGCCATTAAATTTTAGTTAATGGTAGTCAATATTATAATCCACTTAAACATTTAATCAAATTTATATTATTACATCATGCTCAAAGGTGTATACATGGATGAGGTAGAGAATATTGGTGGTTAGTTGGAGGAGGTGGTGATGGAGATGCTAAAGATGATTCCAATGATACCCAAAACATTACTAGTGGCCCTGATTTGGGTGAAAAGTGTGTACTAAAAAGGGAGGTTTCTTGAATAAATTTTATATCACTACAAGTTATAAGTTAACATATTCCTTTGACCTAACACAATTTCCGCACATGAAGTAAGAATTAAGAGCTCCAAATTTTAAACCACTTTTATAAATTACCCGCATTTCCATTTGGTTGTCATCATAATTTATAATTCATGGGTTAAAAATAAATATTACAAATAGTGAGAAAATTAGCCACTTGGTCTAAATGAAATAGCTATTATGGAGTTACAACTAGAACAAGTGTCTTGTTAGGCTTACACATTTTAAATGAAGTATTTGTGTATGAAGTTTCTAGTCATTAAAGGCCATCATAAATAATGGTGACCATCATGATGAGTGAAAGGGGTGATTTTTTTATCCTTGACCATGGATTTTGTGGAGATAGTAGTGTGTATTCCTTAATCATACTTTCATAAATAAACATGTGAAATTTAATAAGCATGCAAAATTTGAATTTTGATATTCCACTAAAAAAAATATGTTGCATTGTAAACAACTCAAATTAACCCCACATTTTATATGGGATATAAGTCAAAATAATTTGATGTTCCATAATATATTATTAATTAAATCAAAAATGATGTCAAAATAAATCATGTCACTTGAATATTAATGTAATTAGGTATATACCTTTTTAGTATAAAATCAATTAATTGATAACTAGATATTACCTGCAAAGGTTTAAGTTATGTTAGAAAGGATGTAATTATATATTTTTGTAAAATGATATTTTAAAAAGTGAAATAATGTAAAATAATGGTCATATCTCACTCAAAAATAGTGATTTTTTATTATATCTCACATTTTTATTAAAGAGTGTTAAGAAATCATATTCTTATATTTCTGGTGGAGGTGATTTTTAACTTAGTTTGTGTGTTTCTTCATACATTTTGTAAATTAGTTGTGTGAGGAGGATATATTTCATTTCATTATGACCTTCAGTAATGGACAAATGGGGGTTGGGAGGGAAATACCATACTAAACATGCATGTGATGAAATATTTAAAAGTAAGATGGGTAATGATGGTGAAGGTAAATGACATGTATCATAAGAGATATCAAACAATAAAGTGCCCTTATTGTAAACCTAACACAAATATAAGCCAGTAATTGGATTTACATGACATTAACACATTAAAAAAGGGATAAAATATTGTATATGGAAGCACATTTTATTGACCATTTTTAATTTCCAAGGGTGGGTGAGGATTTCTTGAGAGTTGATTCAATTTTAGCGTGGATCCTATTCTAATTTTTGGGTCCAATCAATACTATAATGAAGTAATAGAGTCTTTATTTATATATACATTTTATAAATATAATATTTTACAATAATATATAATATATACATTTTTTATTAATTACCAATAATTATATCGACCCTTTGTTGCTAATAATATTTAAAAATAATCAATAATAATGATTAAAACTTACAAGACCACCTGGATCAACATTAAGAAAAGCCTTTAGAGATAAGAGTAAAAGAGGAAGTACATAGAACACCTTATACTCTATTTATTATTTTATAACCCATTTTGGATTAGTTATGTTATAAATTTTGGCTTAGTTAGTCTACCTCTTTGACCTTATGCTAGGGAGTTCAATCTCTAGCGATTTTGTATCCTTCAACTACATTCACCTCTATTTGGATATAAGAAACTTCCAATCCTATATGGAATGCCTATTTGGAAATAAAAAAATTATTATACCAAAAATAATCAAATTTTATTTAATTAATAATCAATATAATTGATATTTTTAATCCTTAGATGGGTGTCAGTCAAATCATTATAGTAGGTACCACTTTTTTAATTATGTCACATACATTTCTAATCTCTTTTGAAAATATCTTAAGTTTGGTTCACTCATAATAAGAAAAAAAAAATATTTATATATACAATGATGTAATTCACATATATTTTTCAAAAATTTATAAAATCAAGTAATTTTTAAGATTACATTTTTAATTTTTTATGTTATTTTTATACACCTAGAGGGGTGAAATATTATTCTTTAACCCTTTTTCAAATGGAACCAAATATTACTAATTGATATCAGATTGGGGAAATAGATTCTTGAATTATTGGTCTCTTATCTCTTCTTCTCATATGTGTATACCATCTGTAATGACATCAATAAATGATGATCTAGAATCCTTTTCCCTTTCTAGCTTCCTACTAAACTAGGAGTCTTCAAAGTGAATGTTGATGGAGCTTCACATTGGAACCCAAGGGCCTTTAGATTAAGACTTGAGATAAGAGATTATTATATCTTATTATTTTCACATTTTTTGATCTTTCAAATAAATAAGTTGAAGCCCAAGCCTTATCTTTGGACCTTCAACTAGTGAGAATTATGGTATTGAAAATCTCATTATTGAAAGTGAATCAATGGAGATGATTTTGACATTAAAAAATATAAAATATTTTAGATGGAAACTAAACATCATACTACAATGTTTATAAATTTTACTAAGGGATTTTATTCTTAAAAGGCTTGCATTATTATAGAGAAGCCAACAAGGTAGTTATTTCTTAGACCAATTGCAGTTTTGATCTTTCTATTTTTTTAAATCTTCTAACTAGAAACTAGACATCATATTATGGAAGAATTAAACTTTTATCAAGGGATTTACATCTTTGGAGTCTCAAACCTATTATAAATATGCCAATAAGGTAGTTAATTTCTATGGAAATTATATTGTTGAACATTCTTCTACAATGATGGTGGATAGTAATAATTCTCTCCAACCTAATTTAGAAAAACTCTAGGATGAAGTATTTATTTTTAAATATTATATAGATAATTATATTATATATTTATAATTATAAATGTTATTTTTATATATAAATTAACATGTTTGTATAAATTAGCATGTGTGTGTATAAATTTATTAATATTATTATAGACCATTATTAATCTACCATAATGTTACCATATTTCATTGGAACTATGACAATTTGTATCCAAATGAACTAATTAAAAACACCTATGAATGTGGAGGGATAAACCCTCGTAATCAAGATTTTACATCCAAGTGTGATTGTTTACCTTCAACTCAATATTAGCATCTAGATTTTTTAGAAATATCTAAACTATCAAGGATTTAGGCATATGTGGTATGAAAAGATGACGTTATAAAAGAATAAATCTATTATATTTATGACAAGATATTTCATATTTATTCAAGCATAAACGAACCTAGAATAATTATTTTATAACCATTAAAACAAAAATAATGAATACCAAAAATATGAATGCCCTATTATCATGGTAAATGAGGGTTGTATGTTCAAATATCATGGGCCCCTATTAGCTTAAAATTATCAAGTCTGACCACTAAATATGATCCAATATAAAATAAAGGTACACATTCATATTATTCACAATTAAAGACCTAAAACTTGACCTTCACCAAGTTTGAAGACTTGAACTGAGGTAAAATAGGGGAATCGATAGCCATATTTCATTCATGGTGCTTATGTCAAGTCAAAAAAAGTTTGTAACTATTAAAAACTTGGTTGGTGAATCGAATTTGTGTGTGTGTGTGTGTGTGTGTGTGTGTGTGTGTGTGTGTGTGTGTGTGTGTGTGTGTGTGTGTGTGTGTGTGTGTGTGTGTGTGTGTGTGTGTGTGTGTGTGTGTGTGTGTGTGTGTGTGT
>JARHVA010003029.1:1287500-1355000 GCA_037957365.1 Torreya grandis
AAATTTCATGTGATTTTGAGTTCATATGAAAACATTACAGCCTTAGAAATTTATAGTTCTTTTCATGGTTGTGAAATCACTGATATATGCACAGTGGTATTTTCATAACTACTCTAGAATTTTTTCAAACTAGTCCAATACTATCAAAAACCATGCATTTATTTATAAAACTAATGCATTAATTTATCAAACATTAGTTCCAATTTCACAATCGCCTTGATTTTTTTGTAACTGTTGTGGCAATTTCATATTGTATATAATGGTAAATTTACATGCATAATTGGTTGAATAAACCTGGAAGAAATTTTAGTTTAGTTTATAACTATTTGTATGTTTATATAATCCTAATGGGTGTTGTAATGCATATATATGAAATTATAGAGTTGATATGACTCATTCATTGATTCAATTAAAATCATTGATGCATTCACTTAATGTTGAGTGTAAGGAATAAATTGGTCATAAATGTAAAGTTGATAGAAAAGGAGACACATGAATGAATGGGAGATACATGGAGTGTATACAAGCTCTAATTTTAATATTACATATCTGATATGGTTGAATTCAATAGTATATCTTTCTAAATAAACAATTTGTTGATTAAAGAGTGTGGAGGTCTATACGAAAACATGAGTCATTGAGTAGTTGGTGACCTTGTAATCCAAAAAATATTAAATCTTGTAAATTTTAAATATTATGGAGATGAGGAACTATAAATTCACTCTTAATATATTCCTCTTGCATGAAATTTCTTCAGGGTATGTATGGTGTTATCTTCCTTATTTGATGTGTTTTGTTTTTACTTTCTTTACATATTCTAATTCCTTAAAACTAATATAATACAAAAAACATGTAAGATATATCAAGACTCATCTATGAAAAGAGTATTCATTTTTCATAAAGGTTAAATAAATTCACATTAGCATTGTAATATCAAATAATCACATTGATTTGAATTTAGGTATGAATTAGTAGCATGTTCGGTATGTGAAGATATGCAATGTATGTAAAATGTTAGAATTGCATGTGAAGGGTTAAATATTATTTTTTACACTAAACATGATAGTCAAAGGGTAGGAATAAATCTATTTAAAACCTTTTGGATTTTTGTTTGTGTTAAAACTTGCGTAAAACCCATTTTATTGAAAATATTCATATTAGTGAAGCTTAGTGAGGAATATACATATATTTTACAAATTAGATTGATATTAGACCAAGTTATAATTTTTCCTTGAAATGGTTCTATAAGAATTTTAAAATATATATTATATATTATTCCATGTTCATTTTTTGACAACCAAGTGAAGGTTTCTTGGTTGCAAAATTTCAACTGTGAAAAAACATTTGAAGAGGGAGACAGTTAAAGAGATTTAAGATACACATGGATAAATAAAAATGAAAAATTATGGATTAATAAATATGTAGAAACAAATATAAGATAAAAATCTAGAGTTATAATATATAATGATAATCTATGTATAATTTATCATGGGTGTCATTAAAGAGTTGTAACTTGAGTTGCAAATCAAGGAACATATGTTGATAAATTTCTAAGATGATGTTGAAGGACTAAGGGAGAGAAAATATTATACCATACTAAGGATAACTTATTCTACCAAATATTCACAAAATATTTCTAGGTAATTAAAAAATTAAGAACTCTACCATATTCTCTTTCTTTAAATAAAGATATAGATGCTTCCTTTGGTAAACTTAAGAAGCATACAAAGGGAGTTGGATACAATTTCCTAAACAAGATGGGTTATGATGAGGAATTTGGCATCAATTTCCAAGGATTTATTGGTCCTAGAAAGGTTGAGGAAAGGGATCAATAGATAGGTTTGGGATATGATAGTTAAAAATAGGTGGGATAATTCTTTAAGGCAACTGAAGTAAGGAAAGATTAAAAAAGAAAATGGCCCAAATGAATAGTTCTACAAAAAAAAAACCCCTAAAAGATAATGGTATCATTTATTTTCAAATTAAATTAGGATTTTTATTCTCAAAATAATTGAAATGTATCTCATTAAGAGGAAAGTATCATTAATCCACCTTGAAGAGACAATAAGGAATAAGGAGATAACACATTATCGTGATATGACCATGTGGGTGAATGAAAACTAGAAATAGGAAGGGGAAAAACATTTAATAATGAAAAAATAATTAAATACATATATAAATCATCTCAAAATTTAATTGAACATCCCAAACTAGGATTTAACACATTATAATTTCATCATGCTTACACAAAGGGAAACCCAATAACGTATGGAATGAGAATCTTTCATTATTTGTTTCAAATGTAAGAAAAGTAGTAATGTAGAATAAAACTATTGATATATATATCCACATTTTTTTTATAAAATGAATAACATTTGTGTGTTCATGTGTTTTAAGATTAAATACGTCTACAAGAATATCATGTCCTTCGAGAGGAAGAATACAAGTTGTAAAGACCACTCTCCAAATCAAAATATGTAGAAGGGAAAGAAGGGAATGTTGTTTAATACAATGAAAAATAATTATTTTACTCATTAAAACATGAGTGGTAATTATCCCAAAAAAATTTAAGATCTTCATCCAAAAATACAACCCCAAAAAAGGAAATATCATTCAAAGAAAGAAGAGACATATACAAGAAAGAGGGAATTTCTTCATGCACCTACAAAGTAAGAAGTATAAAATGAATAATCTTATCAAGAATATACAAAGAAAGAGGTATAAAATGAATAATCTTATTAGTTAAAATATGTATAAAATGAATAAGCCCATATATCTAAGAAATAATTTAGGAAACATGAGTATACCACTGAGAAGAACCCATCTCCATTGTCAAAAGGTAAACACAGTAAGATATTGTTCCTTAGATGAATAATTGAAAAAATAATAATTTTATTTTCATCTAATTTAATAACTATCCAATATAGAAACTATCAAGAGGGAGAAGTCCATAGATAATTCCTCATCACCACTATAAGTTGGTAATGGAAAGACTTTATTATTTATCTCATGGACAAAAAAATTTCATAGTTGATATGTTGTTTAGAATGCATATATAAGAATGTGTAGAATAATTATTATGTTCTAATGTTGAAATAAGAAAGTGTTTTAACTTCTTAGGACTTAATGTATGTAAATCATAGGTTGTTAAATGGTTTGAGTAATAGTAAATTGGGCTAGAAATATACAATAAATACAACTACTAATTTGTTTAATAATTGACCTAATTTGATATTTAAAAAAATAGAAATAAATGTTAAAAATATGTCCTTATTTATAAATTTATTGAGATAGATAATCAAGACACTAAAAGCTAGCAAAAATGTTTATCAAGGTGTCATAAACATGAGCCATGTTTCAAAATTCCTCGTAGAAAGTAGTACATTTACCTAGATAGTAGTTCACTACACTAGTGTCCTATGGTATGTGTTAATGCCTTAATGCAGGGACTAATGTGAACTTCTAAGAGTAGTTATGTCTAAGTTTGATAGGTGTGTTCCTATGTAGATGAAACCTAATTTTTTTTTATGAACTATTTTGGAATAATTTTGTATGCAAATATTAAAGTTCCATTTTCTTAGGGTATTTGAGTGGTAAAAGTAACAAAAATGTTATGTTACCTTGGTAGGCTATGTATACATAATATTTTCAAACTTTATCAATTACTAGTGTTTTCTCACTTCCAAAAACCAATCAAGTCTCAATATCTATGACTGAATGCCTTAAAGGGTTCATAGATAAAGGGGTGGGTAAATGATTAGTTCTTTGTAGGATTGTTATCCCCTATACCACCACTTTCTATCTACATAATCTTCTCTTGCGTACTTCCATAAGACATGCCTCCTCTCTTAAACACTCCTTCAAGTAATTCACCACATTAATTATACCCTTCATAAGCCTAAAAATCTTTTTGACATTTAGCATACATTTTTTGCCTAGGCCAAACCATATTTAATTTTTTTGAATCATGTTACAGGTCTAGGTTGGCCTTTGGTCACCTAGATTGGGACCTATCTTGTTTTAATCAAATAATAATATAAAGTAAAATTAGGTTGACCCTATTTACTAAACTTTTAGAAAGGTTTAAGGTTATATTCAAATACATATACACATCTATTTATATCATTTAAGAGGAAGAGGAATACAAATATATATTGTGCATATACTTATCCAACCATTCTACTTGAGGATCATAGCTTAGTCTTTCAATACTTTATTTGGAGATACATATCTTGTCTTGTGGAGAAGTCTTTTGAATGGATAGAGAACCTTTGTATCCTAGAGCTTAATTATCCTTTTTATCCTTACATAATAAAAAAACCTTTTGTGAATCACCTTGGCTAGGGGAGAGAGTGAGGCTCGATGGTTTTATCTTCAAAGGTAAATATTCCTAACATTGTTCCTCATTTTTAAGAGTAGATAGAATTGCATTTGTACTTCTCTCCAATGCATTATGATTTCATTTGCATTGATATGAGTATAGATATTTTATTCATGTTTAATTTTTATTTTTATTATCCCCACTTTGTGCTACAATGTTTGGTGAGAACTAGATTATATTTTACTTTGTTTGTGAATTAATTTGAGAATATGAAAACATAGGACCTAGTTATGGTTATCGCATAGTGTTGCTTGACTAAAGTATTTGGAACCCTCTTTGGTGATATTATTATGGTAATATATCCATTTCTTAGGTCTATCAAATCCATCTTGGTCAATACCTTGAAAATTTAATGTATTAACAGTCAAAAGTGTAACTAGGATTTATCTTCTTTGAGTTAGGACTAATTAATAGCTCAACTACATTTTCCTTCATATACCTTCTAATGAGCTCGATGTGAATCAAAACCTTGTAGGTTTTATTTCACACATTCATTTTTATATATTTCTAATTTTTAGTACTCTATCAAACCTGTTAGTATAGTTCTAATAGTTTGTGTTCATGTTTAACACTTAATCACCCCAAAACCACTTTTTTATGTTCATGTAGGTCTTTTCTAAATAGATGTGACTAAATTGATCAACTCAACATAGTGTTACTATCTATCTGCATGATTACATACATAGTAAAATTAGTAGACTCTATTTGTATTTCTTATTTTTCAGCATATAGGTCTATAAACATAGTTGAGCATGTTGACTCTATTTGTAAATTCTTTTTAGCAATGAATTTTTTTCACACTCCATCGAGCCAATCATCTCTATTAACATAATATTTAAATCAGAACTTGAGCATCATAACATAAAATTTTGTAATCTCAAAATATTCAAAACCACCTATTACAAAGTGTTATCATTGATATCAAGGTTGATGTCATTGATGTCAATGTGCATGTCAGAGAGAGAATTTGAAGGAAACCTAATTTCTCTTCTATTGACAGAGAGTTTAAAGGAAACATAATGATTATTTTTTTGGATATTATCAAGGTTTAAATAGTGTTGTAAGAGTGTTATCTAATGAATGTTATTATTTTATATCATCATTGGGTTAATCATGTTTGATTACTAATCTTTGAGTATATGGTGTCTTGAGAAGCCTAGTCATAAGAAGCATAGTCATATCATGAGCATGTGCATGGTGAGAATAAAGAGGTATGTACAAAGGTATGAAATTTTTTGAGAACCATATAATTCAAGTGATCAACATGTATAATCATCAAATAGTGTTTAAATATCAGTTTTTAATCTTCAAGTGCTTGAGAAGCTTAGTCATGGCACTAGTCGTACCTTGTAAGGTCCTAGTGAGAAGGTTTGAGAATGGTGACCTAGTGATATGGAGGAATAGAGGAATAATATATTTTATAATTGTTTTTGATCATGAATATGAGTCATTAGATCACTCATGTGAGTCTTAGGGTGAGTCTACAGGGTTAATACCTATAGACATAGTCTGCACCTAGACCACTTCTAGACCTTGCCTAGTCTAATGAGGCAACATGATTTATTTCAAGAACTATGAAGCATATTTGACATTATTTGAGTATGTGATATTTTATGAGATAATGTAAGTGAAGTGGATAGCACATGTAAATAGGCTTGAAGTTTAGTTTTAGGGCCTAATATGGTTTGTAGGTCATGGTTTAAGCAAGTCAAGTATTAGTATTTGGGAATGAAAAAAAGGTATGATATGATTTATAAACCATTTTAACAAATTTTTAGGTCATGGTTTTCAATAAAAGTCATATAAAGTGTTTTTAGATCTCTTGAGTATACAGAATGAAGGTTTTCAACCCGAGGACTTTCAAGTCTTCATTGTCATATATAAACTATTCATGGGAACTTAAGATATTAATGGTATATTGGTAATGGTCCTATATAAAATTTACATGAATTAGTTTCTAGAATGAGTGGCTGAGATTTATGAACTATTGCTAGCAGTGGAAGATGGTTTACGCCCTCAAAGAACCCTAATTTTTGACTTGATATCAAATAAGATGTTCAAAATTGATAAATATGGTTTTAAATGATTAGGTAAGTGTTTTTATTTGTATTAAACTCTCCTAGGTACCTCCAAGTGTGATTGGTTTGTCAGGTGTGTGAGTAGACCCTCCAAAGAAGTACTATTTTCTCAAAAATTTATTACAACAGTCAGAGTTGACCAAGTCAAAGTTTATAAATGAATGAATTACAAAGTTTTATCCTTTTATTTTGTGTCCATGTTTTTTTTGGAAACTTTTTATCCCTCATGTGTGATAAAATAATCATTTAAGATAACTTGTTGTTAACAATCCTAATCGTGCAAATAGTGAGAAACTGAGGTAGAAGTGAGAAGATTATTAGGGATGTGTTTTCATGGAATAATGATTAATTTGAGTACATGGATATGTTTTCAAATAATTTTAATACATGTTAATTTTAGACAATTTTTTTTATATCACTATATATAGCCAAAATTTTCTCACAAGTTGACTTATGTAGCTCAGTAAGGTCATTATATAGTGAGGTCATGAGATTGGTCTGCAAGACAAATATATTATATTTAAATTTAAATTTTTTTTAATGATATCATAATATCATAAAAATTAATTTTATTTCTCTAAAAATTGGCATACATATGTTTAAGGTCATTGTCACCATGACTATGCTTCAAGGTAAATTGGTATTTCTGGGTAAGCAATTTACAGTGATGAGTTTGAGGATCTATGCCCTAAATAGAAACATATAATATAAATAGTGATACAATTTTGGAAATTATATGTCCTAAAAATTATTTTTACAAGTTTTTGTAGTTAATGAAAGTAGTGAAAATTTTGAAATTAAAATGGCTTGACTAGCTAACTGAGGTCCATGAGAGAGAATGTCAACAAATTGGTCTACAAGACCAATAATTGACATTAAATCTTATGATATTTTTGTTGGATTTTATTATGAGGATGTATTAGGATAATTTTAATTCATATTAAGTCCTTTATTGTGTTATTTTAGGTGTTATAATTTTAATTTTCCATGATTATGTTTTGAGGTTAGTTGCTAGTTTAGAGTGAGCATTTTGCAGAGAAAATTTTGAGCCTATATTTCTTGAGTTAAAGTATATAATGAGTTTTGTAATGATATTTAGGTCATGAGGTTTATAAATATTTTATTTATTTTCATGGTTTTTTAATCTAATTGGTGTTTTATCTTCATTGGTTCAAGACATAATTTTTAGGTATACATAAGCCTAATTGTGAATAATACTAATGG
This sequence comes from Torreya grandis, assembly GCA_037957365.1. Taxonomy (NCBI): domain Eukaryota; kingdom Viridiplantae; phylum Streptophyta; class Pinopsida; order Cupressales; family Taxaceae; genus Torreya; species Torreya grandis. Next base: position 1,295,184 of record JARHVA010003029.1, read on the forward strand.
CATGCCTCAAGTGTTGGTTGAAGCTAAAATGTGTTATGAATCTTAGATGAAATTATCAAGGGAATATTTGAGTGTCATTTTATATGTTCCTACTATATAATTTTTGTTAATGTGTTCCAAATAAGACAAAGTGTAACATGTCCTAAAGTAGACTTAATGGGATTAGGTCTCCTTGAGACCTAAAGAGGAAATAAGGCCTAATTAAGGTCTGTCAGATCTAAAGGGACTCAAATAAAATTTGGTTTATGTTTATGATATGTATTAATATCTAATACATGGATTAACTAAGAGGGTAAGGGTGTTAGGCTGACTAAGAAGGATATGAATAGGAAACATGTATATATACAAGGTAGTTTGAGGTCCATTTGTGTGTGTAGTGATGAAGCAAAATGAATAATAAATTATAGATAAAAATAACGTATTCTAGACCATTATAGGAATTTATTTAAAATATTATTAAGCTTTTATATATATTATATGTATGAGGATCAAGGTCATATGACCCAATTAGTCTTGAAGAGACTTAATTGAGCGAAGAGACCTAGAAGGTAGTTTGAGAGGACTAATAGTGTGAAGAGATAAGAGGTGGTCATCATCAGTTGGTTGATAAAAGAAGTGTATTGAAGGTGATCAAATAATTTAGGTTACTTATTTGATGTTGATTCATCTACAGGGTTGGTTCCTCCTTGCAAGTTGGTGCTTGATAAAGACTAGCTGAGTTGGTACTTAGCTAGTTGGAGTTAGTGCTCCATGTAAAGTGGGTGATTCACTAAATTTGATGTTTGATTTATAATAATATAGTCCATTTGAATATATTAGTGGATTTTATTCTCCTTGATGTTTTCCCACATATGTTATGTGTTCTTATGTTTCATGCTTATGTGGATAGGTGTCTATGATTGCAAGATCTATATGTTTGTTTGAATATTTCATGATTGCTTAAGTGATATTGATAAGAAATTTTTTGAAGACTAATTCACCCCCCTTCCCCCCTCTGCCTCCCCCCCCCCCCCACCTCTAAGTAATTTTTATTCCAAAACCTAAGGTTCATTATTATCTTCTCTAGCATTTCTATTTTTTATTTTTATTATTATTTTACAAAAGTTTCAAGTCTATAAAATTACAACCCTACAATAAATTGGGTCAACTAAATTGGCATAGTTATGTAACTTGTTTTGTATCTAGAATAAATAGTTAAATTATTATATTATGTTTTTATATATCTTACTTCCATAGAATAGTAGTGACCCTCTTGACTCTGTTATACATTATTTGTATATAGTATCACCTAAATTTATTATATACTCTTCACAGTCAAGGAATCTAACCTATTTTTTCTAGTAATTAATTCACTTTTCATTTTATTTGATTACATGATTAGAGTAACATAGATTAATTCAGTGGTTTTTCAATTTAATTATTTATTCACACTATGTTTTCTCTTTTGCACATAATTTGAAATCAAGTTACACAAAAAATACTAAACAATTTTCTTCCCTAGGACTACCTGCTTATATTTCATCACCAAGGGGGAAGCTGAATTGGTTTTCTAGCCAAGTATAAACACACTATTGATGGTATATATTGGAAAACCACATGACGCCCTTATCATTGTGAGATTATGAAGTGAGGGGGTAAGACATAATACCAAGCTAGTACCATCACTAATATATGTCCATTTTAGCCTAAACTTAGATATTATCTTTCAAAATAATTTTATGTTTCCAAAACACTATAGTCTATATTACATAGTCTCTTATAAAATATTCATCTTGTTTAAATTTAGTAAACAACCATTCTATCTGATTGTGTATCCTTATCCACTTGTTTAGTTTTATGTCTAACAATACATAGTCAACCTATCTGACTATGTCCCCTTATCTTCTTGTTAAGTTTCTTGTCTAGTAGTACATAATCAACCTATCCAATTGTGTCCTATTATTTCATATTTATTTTCTCCTCTATAAGTACATAGTCAACCTACACAACTGTGTTCTCTTCTTTTTTATTTTGTTTCCTATTTTTCATAACACTATTGATTTGTCTAATTCTATATCCTATTTCCTATTTTTTTTTCTTTCCCTCAACTTGATAGTATTTTATTCTCATTATGAATTTACTATTAGAGGATAATGAAGTGTAAAGATAACAAGTGTGATGAGCCTTACCAATCCTAATAGGTTTACCCATAATTATCTTGTGGCTTCCACTTTTGATGAAAACAATGTTCATGTTCCCACTCACACTAGCAATTATAGGACTCCTCCACATCATTCATCCTTAGTTCATAATACTTTTTTCTCATTAGAAGATGAGAAAAAATTAAAGTGCACACTTGATATGTGATTCTTGATTAACTAGTTTCCTCAACATAGATGAAAGGACCCTTCAACCATTTATAATCTTATGATAGGTCCTCAAGTAGTAAAACCTCTTTCAACCTTGCCTACCTTCTCTCATAGATTTGGAGGAGACACTTTATTTTATTCTCAACCCTTTCCTTATATTTTTTCTCCTTCACACACCATGACATCTTATTTTATGCTTTCTTCAACCTTCATACAAACTATCTCCACTAACATGCTAGATTCAATTTATATTAAGTTATTTCCAAAGACCCCCCTCCTTAATCTTGCCACTAGTGACTATTTTTTTGTCAATGCTAGTCATGTTATTAGTCCTTAATTTTATTCCAATGTTAACCATTACAATATTTCCTCTTTTGATATTAATTTTAATTGTTCTACTACTACTTCCTTTTCTACCAATTCTTCTCATGCCACTAGTGTGGTGCATACTACTATTCATATTGAAACTCAAGCCATTAATATCAGTACCAATGCTTCACATTCTACACACACTAGTCAAAATAATATCCAAACTCATCAAATTTTATTACAAATACTAATTAAAATTAATAATTTGTAAAACAATAACATAAATCAAATGATGCATATGCAAAACCATCTCATTGACCTTTAAATTCAACCCTAATAGGTTTCATGGGGAGAACACAATCTAAATTCACCCTCCCACCTCCCCTTATTGATTCCTATGGTATCCTTATTCCTAAACCACCCATCATAAATAAAATTATCAAACATATCCAAAACAAACCTCTTGTACCTCAAATTCCTAATATCAATATAGGAGGCATCACACCTACTATTGCTTATAACAGGTCTGTTGATCCCACATTATACTTAAAGAGATTGGGTAACCTCTATAAAGATTGGGTAAACTTAATATTTTTGATGCTAACAATATATTAACTAAAATACTCTTATGAGATGATATAGATTGGTATAATCAACTAAAACCCCATTTCATCCCTAGCTTGGAATATTTGGTTAACTCCCTCATGTAAAATTTTCAAACTAGTGATCTCCCTAAGAATAACTTAGCTCACTTCATAAATTGTAAACAACTTGAAATTGAAATAGTAAATTTTTTTATTAAATGATGGATAAATTGTCTAACAAATGTGAGAATAATTTGATGAATGACAACCTTTTACACCTATTGACTAATGCTTTGTACCCTAAGTTGTGATATCAGGTTAAGACTCTCTCTCTAAGAAATTTTGAAGAATCTCTTGACCAAAATAAGTTCCAATATTTTATCATGCACAAATTTGAACCATATTAACCTATCATGGGCACTCTCATTCTCATTAACAATAAAAACCATCATGCTACCAATGATGGTGTTACTAATACCTATGGCACTATTCAAAATATTCAAGCAATCACTCCCAACAATATTATGGAGCATGATCCCCCTCCAAACAAAAAATTATCAGATAAAAAACATTAATTTCCACAAACTATTATCCTTAACTAATCTTCAGAAGTGTCTTATAAGGCCTATACAAAAATATATTCACCCCACTGATCCAATGAAATCATGATATGATCCAAAAAAAAATTTTGGTTTCATGCAAGTTGGGGCCACTCCCATGAGACTTGTAGACAATTGCATAATATATCTATAGAGTTTATTCTTGGCCCAAACTTTGATCATGAATCACTCATTTACAAGCATCAAAAATCATATGACATAGATTTTAAATCCAATGAAACGTAAACCAAAAATCAAGATTTAAATCAAGATAATGATCATCTTGCTATATATAAAGATGATTTTCAAAACAACCAAGATATTAATGATAAATATACTCCTAAAAATAATGTTTAAAGCCTTATATACCTCATTAATAATGATTAAGATTTGGTAAATATGATTGACATGTGAAGAGTAGTTACTTTTATTTATTCCAATTCCATACCCATGCACCAAACCTCTCAAACATTATGAATCATTCAAGACACTTCCCCATCTCATATATTAGAGTTGGGGTAAGAGGAAATTATAACCTTCCAAGAACCACCATCATTAACTCAATAGGATAATACCTCTCATACTATTTCTACTCTTCTTGCAACATCTACACATATAGACAACATTCCCTAACCTTCCAATTGTATTTATTCAAATCAATCATAAAAAATACCTAAATCAACCAGTTGGTAATCTAGTTTTTACCCTTACTAAGTAAAATCTTGCTCATGTCTACCTTAAACCTAGTCCAACAATGGAATGAGCTATAGATTGTGGGTTACCTAACATGCAAGTCAAACCTCTATATTATATAGGGCTAGCAACCAAAATTTGTTAACTTAAATCTATCTCTTTAATTACTAAAACTATTGGGATGAAAAAGGGAAAAAGATTACATAAATGAACCCTAATATAAAGATTTTATGCACCGATATACTCACTTATCTGCTCAAATTATACTCTTAATCATATTAATGGATAATGGATAGGACTAACGCATTATCTTCAATGGATTTCAAGAAATAGTGTTGCACCTAGATGTCAGTTTGAGTGCCCAAAGTCAGAGGGTAATGAGAATAATTCCTGATTAGAGGAACTTATAATTATACATCCACTTTAATATTGAACCATCAGCCTCATGACACACCAAATGACTTGCAAGGAGAGCTTATTAGTACCTAGGTGAAACTTGGACCTTTAAAAGGAAAGAGTAGACCACTTTTGCATATGAAAACAAGTATGAACACACCAAATACTGATAAATAATAAGTTTCAATTGTTTTATTCATCAATACAATTAGGTGTACAAGTATAAATCTTGGTATAGTTTCCTCATACCAGCCTGATGGATCCTAAAACAAGATCTCAATGCCTACTTAAATATAAACTTTTAAGGAGAAAAGAGAGTATTAAAGGTATGGTAGAGGCCATGAATGAGGCCAATGTGGTGTATGGAATTTACATATGTCTATTGACTATCCTCATGCATTTACACGAATTCAATGGGTTCACTTTGGTGTTTGGGGAAGATGTGGAGGTTGTAACTCCCTTACTTGACATTACTCAGGCCATAACATACTTAAAATAGATTAAGAATCCATTAAATTGTATTTATATAATGTAAATGGAGTTTTGATAGGCCTCTAAGAGGTGTTGGGAAAACCCACTTTAATTTCCATGTAGAATGGCCTTTGAAACTAATTTTATCTTGTCAAAATGGCCTTAATTTTGGGGTGTGCTTGCCTAGATAATAGATACAAAAGTTTGAAAATTATCAATCAATATTAAAACACCACCTTTTTCCTAATATACTCTTATATTTTTAATATAATTAGGCCTATTTACTTTTATTTCAACCTTATACCCATATCCATTGCTTGAATGGTCAAATAGTTGAATTAGGCTCCCATTTCATATTTGCTCCTTCTGGGGTCTCTTTTCTAATTTGATCCACTTTGAGTATTTTTTTATTTTTAATACTCAATAAAAACATGATTTTGGATATTAAATATAATATTTGTCACTTTTATATACATAAATACTCCTTTTGACCTCTATTAAAGGTTCTATTAGACCTAGTTTTGAGCATAAACTCCATTAATGGAGATACGAAAACTTGGTTTTTCTCCTCTTGAAGTATAGTATGGGAATGAGACAAATTTTATAACTTAAATTAAAAAAAATTATACATCCATGTCAAATTTAAAGTCATTTATTTTATTATAACTCAAAAAATGCATCTTTTGGGCTTGCCCCAACCTACCTTGTCCAATTTTTATGCGTGTGTAGGTCTAATTTTTGTCATTTTCTTGACTTTTATGAGGTCCCAAGACTTAATTATTTTTTAATTAGGATATAGTGTGACCAAAAAAAATATTCAACTCATTTTTTTTCCATTATTAACCATGAAAACTAATCAAAATCACATATTTAGACTTGTTGAACACTCAGAAATTATGAACTATGAGACATAGGGAGTAAGAAATAGGTGAATATTGAGATTTATAAGGTCTAAAGACCTAAATTTTTTTATTAAATATAATTAACCCTAAAAATATATAATGAATTATATTTTATCATTAAATTATAAGTTCCTCAAAAACTCTTTTTTTGACTATCCACACTTGCATGCCAAAATGTTGAATCTTGAAAATTTGCCCTTATCCACATTTTGCCTTGAAAATATGAATATGATTACAACAAAAAAGTTTGGTAAGACTTAAAATAACACTTAATTTCATTAAAAAACCCTAAATTTAGGTTCAAACAATATTTCATACCTTATATCCCTTCAAGAAGCTTACACTATTATAGGACTGTGACAAAATAGTGACAAAACAGACAAGTATAAGATTGTGACAAAATAGTGGATGATTACACTATTATTGTGACTTAAATAAGTAAATTTTAAGTTTTAAACACAAATTAAAATATCTTTTATCAAGTTTCATTTCTGTATCATTTATTTAGATGGTTTAAGATGCATTTTTCTCAAAACTAGCTAGTGGGTTACTTGAGTGAATGACTATGTATGACTGTAGGAGATATGTAGCAATAAATATGATGATTACACTGATAATTAGGAATTAATTATGTAATATAATATTTATATACTCACCATGATAATACATACCAAAAATTATAACCTAACTTCTCTTTTAGATGCTCTAAAGTCACAACTTTCTCCAAAATTGTCAATGTCTGCCTATGTGATAGACTTGGACAGTGATTCATGTTTGTAACAAAATAATTGATGATTAACTTATTATATATGAAAAATAAGTGTCATGATAACCTAACCTTGGTCATGATGATCATTTTTACCAATTTTTTAGGTTAGATCACCATTATATAATTTTCAACCCTTCAAATCTTCTCCAAATTAGCCCTCAAGCTTATGACTGTGTATAAAGTCTAAAACCATTTACTCAACCTTGGTAATGATTTAATACAAATTTATTGTTTCTTTAGTGTTATGAAATCAATTTTTATATTATTTTTAACATATTCATCTAGTTATACAACTATAACCTTCATAAAGATATCTCCATATGATACTTATGAGAGCACACTATGTTAATGAGCTTCTTAACACTATTATGTGTATATAACCCCTGAGAGATGATCATAGTGTATTTAACATGTCATATAAACCTTTGTAATATTTAACTCTACCTTTTAAATTCTTAAAATCTCTAATCATTATGCCATTCATCTCACGATATCATGGTTTTTTTCATTGCATAAGCTAGTAACCAAGACTTCTCAAGTGTATGGACTGCAACCTCTAGGTTGGAATCAAATAGAAGGAATGACCTATCATTCTTGGAACCTTGAATTATATGAGACATTTATTTAAATACTTATAAGTTTTTCAATTTATCTTATCTAGATGGCTTGCTTATGTTGAGGTATCTCACACCAATAACTCTCTTTAGAGAATAATCAACACTTATAGGTGGTGTTTTACTTGATGGTAGAGGCCTAAAAGAGGATGGGGAAGGAACTCAAAAAGGATGAGAACACTAAGTAGGGTCATGAACCTGGTCTTCTCTTTCTACCATTAGATTATCCACTACACTAGAATTACTTCTTCAAATCTTCAAAAAAACATCTTTGAAGATCTTTGTAACATCTTCAGAGGATCTTAGATATTCTTAGGAGTATCTTCAGAGCTTACTATAACATATTCAAATATCACTATGTTGTATGCCAATTCTTCAAAACTATTTCCAAAAGGTGTTTTTAAAACTGTTGATGACTTCTCAAGCCTTCAAATTATCTCTCAATAGAGAGACATTAGGTTGCCTCTCAATATCTCCCAACACCACACCAAGACCTTCCAAGATACTCATGTTGTTAGATAGATCAGGGGTGCTCATGAATTATCACTATAATTCCTTTTCCATTTGTCTTCACCATGGCAGTTTTGACTATTGAGACTCCATAAAATTTATCAAGGATGATCCAAGCATGTTTTATCACCATGAAGACACTTGAATCAAGATGGAAGGGAAGTATAAAATTGATAAGGCAAAGTTGTAGCATGACAAGACCATGGATTGTTTAAACAACCCTCACAGCTCACAAGGACAATATAAAATCATGAGACTAATGATGGACCAGGGTTTAAGGCATTAGATTAACCCATTTCTAGGTCTAGGACTAGAAAGTGGTCAACATTTATGGTGACTCAACTGGCTCGACTAGCCTATTGGTCAAGGAACTTAGATTATGCAATGAAAATATTTGGTTGAGCTCCAAAGACCTATGTAAGTAGCTTCAAAGAATATCTTTATGGATTTAGCGAATAGAACATGAATGTCAATTAAAACTACCTTATACCTTGCATTTGAAATAATACAACCTCTATGACACCTTAAGGACTATGAAACTTATTTTCACTTAAGAGACCTCAAGGAGTGTATTAGTAACAAGACACACAAAGAAACAACACCTAAACTTAAGAAACACACCAAGAAAGACACATAAGCAATAAAAGGGGAAAAACTACAAACTTGTGTAAAACACACTTATTAGAAGAAAGTCAAATAACCCAAACAACTAGTATATACAATTAAACCTCAATGGATATTATCCCTACTAGATCAAAGAGGAATTTTATTGGGACTCTCCTCCCATAAGATAGGCAATAATGTGAAGCAAGTAGCTTCATTAATGTGAGACTTGATGGAGATATCTTCTTTTTTACCAACTCACTTATGACTCCTTCAAGTGCCAGAATAGCTACAAAAGGATGGCCTATGAACACATACTCACTTAGAGTATCAAAGTTTACCTCTTACTACTCTTTATTGCTCTTGAACTCTTGAAGAGAGATATTGTACTTTAGGACTCCATCATGTTGGTTATCTCATAGCTCCATGAGATTAGATACCATTAGGATTTCATCTTGAATTATATAGTCAAGATCATGTTTAAGGACCTCAGATACTACTACAATTTCATATTCAAGCACCCTTATTGGATCAAATAACCCTTCTTTCTGCTATAGACTCATCATCTTGACATCTTGAAGACCTTCAAAAGGATGACTACTTTATGAAAATATACCAAGTCCCTCTTCCTCATGACTTTCAAGATTAACACATTTATAAATAGGGAAAATGAAAGATGAAACTAGAATAAAAGGTTGGTAAACTCATTTAAGGACCTCAAACAAATCTTTCTCTAATGGAGCAGTCTCTTGAGATGGCATGTTTATGGAGTTGCCTTCCCCACGCTTGGTGAACTCATCTTTTTGAATATAAACTAAGTCATGGTAGGCCTCTAAAAGAATGTAACTTGAGCCTATGATTTCAAAATAGTATTTTAATTTATGTCCTTCTTGATCAACTATTTTTCCTTTTTCTTGGACCATATATTGCTTTTATGATTCACCTAGTCCTTACAACCGATCTTCTTCTACATCTTTGAAAAATGAAGGGTGTTCCTCCTTGCCCTAGGGAATTTTTACGATAAGATCCTCTTCAAAATATAATAATTCATCATCATAAGATATTAAATCAACCTAATATTCATTGCTTACCTCCTCAAGGAGTGGTTCTCTCTCAATGAGTGAAATACGAGATTCTTAGAGTGACTTCAAGATATAGGAGATGTATGTCACATTTCCTTTATTTAGATATTTATTCTCAACAATTATCATCCTCCCTTTATCTTTCACATTATTTTATATGTATTTTCATGAATGGAATGATCGACACTCTTGAGCAAGGGGGGTTGGGAATTGAATGACCTCAAACTTGTTTGACTTCCCTTCATTATTTCTTGATTGTAATATTTAGTTCCAAGATATAAAATTAGATTTAGGAATTTTTAAATTTTGCATAGTATTGTTTAGGGCATGAATGAGGGTATTTATAGCTAATACTCTTGTTATTATAACTTATATGGACTAATGTAGATGTTTTTTTGTATCCTTAATTTGTTGAGCAAGGTATAATTCAAAATCAAGCTTTGACTAATCATGATGAATAGTTCCTCTAATGTCTATCCTTCCTTCCTCTTTCACTCTCTTTTAAATAAAATTCCATGATTAAAAATTTTATAGGATTTATCGAGGATTTTAGGGTATTTGACATACAATTGTTAGGAGATTTTGAGGGTGATTGGAATGTCAACATGAGATTGACATGGGATGAAGGATGGGACAAAAATTTGGTATTGGTGAGTTTGTTTCCCTTCATATATATCTATATATATTCTCAATATTATAAATTATACCCTTTATATTTAACATGTCATTATGTCCCCTTGAATGACACTCCGTCATGAGAAATGACTAGTCTCTCTTATATTAGTGAAATGAAACTCCAACACCCTCAATGACATGTTTGGGAATCTCTTTCCCATACCCCTTCAATGTATAAATGTTCATCATATGTCTCTCGTGATATAATAGGGTTTGTTTAATGCTATATATAGAATGTCTTAGGGTATGAGTGGGGGTACAAAAAATTCCATGATACTACTATTGGCCATATTTGGAAAACATACCAAGTTGTGCCGACTTAATAAACCACTTGATATAGAGTTCCTGATTGATCATTTAATTTAAATTATCTGGATAGGCTCCAAATGGTGCAGGTGGAGAAAAGAGACCATGGATCTCACAAACCTTTAAAAACTATAAAATTAACCTTATGACAAATTGGGGATCATGTGGAAATCATTTTCTCCTCTCACTCCATCTAAATTTTATCAAAACATTTAGTCCCAATAGTAGGAGAGGATAAATGACTATTTCAGTACTGCTAGTTTTCACTCATATGATCAAATCAAGGAAAATAAGTCATATGAAAAGCCATTAAGGTCAAAAAATAAAATGGGTTTACTCCTTGTGATGTTTAAACCATATATTTAAATTTTGGTGCCTTCATAAGCTCTACGTGTCAAGCTACAAGTCTACAAAGTTGGCTAAAATATAAAAGATGTCTACACAAGTGTCAACTTTATGCCCAAGAAAAGATCCATATGAGTTTAAATTTGATGGTTTGTAGGATGTCAAAAATATTCTCATGGACATCAAATTATGTTCACGTGAATGTCACATTTAAACTCTATAAACTAGCCATTGGGGTTCAAAAATCCTTGGCAAAGATATAATGAAAAATGTACGACCGATAAGTGTCAAAACCATAAGAGCCTAGATCAAGTCAAAAGGTCAGTAGATATTGATGACTAATAAGAAGTAGATATTGAGGTGATGGGTCCCAAATATCCATAGTCTATGATTAGTTGGGTCTCAATATCTAACAATGTGTAATGATTAAGGTGTCAAAGGAGTCTAGCCAGGGTGCAAATAGCTTATGGTAAAGGACTAAGCTAGGACATTTTTACAAAAGATGATCAAGTAGGATGAGCCTGAATCAGTGAGATAAATAACCCAAACTCAAGCCTGACATGAGTTGGTGTTTAAGAGAAACATGTTTTTACAAACTTAGATTGGATTGATTATTGGGAAAAGTGTTACATATATAGGAAAACTAATATCCTTGGATTGGTTTTTCCTTTATAGTCAATTTGGTTCAAGATTTGAGGCATAGAGTAGGTGTGAAAAAATTATTTCAAGTCATGCCTCGATAGGCTACCATTCCCGATAGACATGACATACCTTTAGCAATTAAAAACCCTGAAGATCTTTCCCTCATAGTGAGATCTAGTAGAATATCAAAGGATCAAAGCTTGGTAATTTGGAAAGTAGTTGGAGAATTAACTTTTGACCAAATTATAACTTGTCACCTTTAGAAAAATCTTGTCTTCTAGTTCAGCTTACTAAAATTACAATGATTCATATGCTAACTGAGAAAATGATAAATATCTCATTAATAATGATTTGATTGAACTAAAATCTTGATAAAACATCTTGAAAGCTTACCACTCATTGGTTGTCAAGAATAGTAGGCTTCTTAAATTCTCTCTTTATATCCTTTTTTCTACTATAAATAGAGGCCTTGGGGCTAAGAACATATATCTCTTTTTGTATTTCACTTGATTCTTTTTGTTGGTTAGACTAGACTTTGCCAAGATGTAATTTGTAACCTCTTGAATAAATACAAGGTTTTATTTTAATTTTAATATTATGGTATATTGTGTATATGTCTAATTTTCACATGTGGTAGAAATATCTCCCTTGCTAAATTATGATCTCACCTAGCTACCGTTTCATATGTTTATTCATGTCATGTTTAGTGTTTTGCATCCCTTGATTTAAGCATGCATGTGGATACTGTGACTAGTTAGTGTCTTACTCTAGACCTCTCCTTCACTTCCCTTGGCCTAAACCATTTGGTAAACCTTTGCATAAATGCATCATAGATAAGTTTTTTCTAAACTTGATCTTTTACTTATTTCCTTAGTGTTATTTGAGTCAAGAAAAGAGGATTAACTTGTATTTTTGGTGCATCACCCCTTTATATTTCTTATAATCCCTCATCCACATCTAACCCTTTTCATGTGAAACACTTGGCTTAGTTTTATTTTTATGTGAGCAAGAAACAGGAATCAACCTACTCTAGGGATTCAATCTCATCATACGCAACCCACAGCTTGGGATTGTCCCCATTTTATTGTTCAACTAAGGGAATACCAAATAACTTATCCCAAGGGTGTGATTTGAAAATTGTAACAACTACCATTACTAATCAGATAAGTGATTAGGCTTCAAAAGAAGTTAATGGGGATCATAATAGGGTTTGTAGTTTTGATAGTTATAAGATTCATTATAAGACTAATAAAGGGGAATGTATGGCTAATAGGGGGTAGAATATGGTTGATGTGGATCACAATAATATTTAAATGAGTAAAGTGACTACTCATAAGTAAATTAACAACATAATTTTTTTGCACATACCTTCGTACATCATCATTAAACACATGGGAGTCAATGATACTGTGGACAATAATTCATCTTACCCTTGAAGGCTTCTCATGAATTTTACTAAGATTACTGACTGTAATAATTCTAATTTGGTGTTTTAAGTCCTTTGAGATGATATTATATGTTGTTATTTAATGTCTTTATTTCTTTATATGTCCTCTAAGGATGCCAAAGCATGCTTCAAGGATCTTTAAGCTCATCCCACTAGACATGCTAGAATTGTTGGTGATCAAGGTTACACCCTTAATGAGAAAAATATTATTCATGTCTACCTCAAACCTATTCCAACATTATAATGACCTATATAATATGGGTTACCTTACATGAAAGTAAAAACTCTAGATTTTATGGGGCTAGCTCCTTAGATTTGTTAAATTAAAACTCTTTCTCCAAGTCCTAACTCTATTGGGATGAAAACGTGAAGAAGATTTCATAAATGAACTATACTCTAAATATGTGATGCAAAAATATACTTACTTATCCACTTAGCTTATACTCTTAATCACACTAATGGACAATGGATAGGACTAACACACTACCTTCAATGGCTTCCAAGAAATAGTGTTTCACCTAGACGCCAGTTTGAGTGAATGGAGTAAGAGGGTGATGAGAATAGCTCTTGACTCAAGGTAATTACAATTAGACATCCACTTCAATATTAATCCATCAACCTCATGACACACTAGATGGCCTACAAGAAGAAATTATTAGTACCTAGGTGAAACTTGAAACTACAAAAGGGAAGATTAAACCATTATTACATATCATAAAAGTATGAACACAATGAGTACTAATTAAGAAGCAACTAAAAGTGTTATTTTCATCAATCTAAGTAGTTGTACAAGTGTAAATATTAGTAGAGTTTCCTCATACCATCCTTAGGGATCCCAAAGCGAGATCTTAATACCTACTTAAATAACAAGTTTGAAGGAGAAGATAAAATATTGTAGGCATGGAAGAGGCCATGAATTAGGCTAATCTGACATATGGAAATTATAAAGGTTTAGTCACTATCCTCATGCATTGGCATTCATTCAATGGGTTTACTTTGGCATTTAGGGAAGATGTGGATGTAGTAACTCCCTTATTTGAATTTAATTAGGACTTCACCATGATTTAAATAGCCTAATATTCCATTAAATAATAGTTATTTAATTTAAATAGAGTATGGATAGGCCTCCAAGACATGTTGGGCATCCTTAATTCAATGTGCATGCAACATGGTCTTTGAAACTACTTTTAGTTTACCATAATGGCCTTCATTTTGGGGTATGCTCACTTGGATAATAGTTACCAATGTTTGAAAATGATTAATATATGTTACCAAAACACCTTTTTCATACTATACCCTTATAATTACAATATAATTAGGCATATTTTCTTCTCTTTCAACCTTCTGCTCATATCCATTGCTTGAAAAATCAAATAATTGAACTAGGCTCCCAATTCATAGTTTCTCCTTCGGGGCTCCCTTTACTAATTTACGCCACTTGGAGTATTTTTATCATTTTAAAACTCAATAAAAACATTATGGTGGATATTATACAAACTCTTTATCAACTTTACATACATAAATCCTCCTTTTAACCTCTGTTAAAGGCTCTTTTAGACCTGGTTTTGAGCACGGACTCCATTAAGAGAGATATGAAAACCTAATTTATTTATCTTTAATTAAATTAGGGGAATTAGACCAATTTTAAAACTTAAAATATTCATAAAATATACCCATGTCAAATTTCAATTCATTTCATTGATTAGAACTTTAAAAATGCATCTTTTGGGGTTGCCCCAACCTACCTTGTCAAATTTCTAAGTGTGTGTAGGTCTAAGTTTTGTCAATTTGTCAAGTTTTATGAGGTCCCAAGACTTAATTATTTTTTAATTAGGACCAATAGGGACCTAAAAAATTATTAAAATAATTTTTTTTCTATTCGTAACCATGAAAACTAACTAGAATCACATATATAAACCTATTACACACTCAGAAATTATGAACTATGAGACATAGGAAGCAAGAAATAAGTGGATCTTGAGATTTATAACTTATCAAGACCTATTTTTATTTTGGACATATAAATACCCATAAAATTATAATATCATTATATTTTATTATTTTATTATTTAAATTCCTCAAAAATACTTTTATGATTATCCCCACTTGCATGCCAAATTCCTAAATCTTGAAAATTTGCCCTTCTCCATATATTGCATTTAAATTTTGAATTTAATTACTATAAAAATTTATGGTTATAATTAAAATTACCCTCAATTTCCTCATAAAACCTCACATGAGGTTCAAACCATCTTCCATACCTTACAACCCTCCAAGAAGCTTGTCTATTTCCATGTTAACTGTCAAAAGACAAGCATAAGACTATGACAAAATATCAAATATTTACAATATAATTGTGACATAAATAATGTCATTTTCACTTATAAACACTAATTAAAATCACTCTTATCAAGTTCCATATCTGGATCATGCCCTTAGAGGCCTTAAGATGCATTTTTCTCAAAACTAGCTAGTGGGATGCTTGAGTGAATGATTATTTATGAATACAAGAGGACTGTAACAAAATAGTGGATGATTAAATTAATAATTAGTAACTAATGATGTAATATAATATTTATATACTCACCATTATCATACTTACCAAAAATTATAACCTAAATCCTCTTGTGGATGCTCCAAAGTCATAACTTTCTCCACAATTGTCAATGTCTGCCTATGTGAAAGACTTCTAGAGTGCCTCAGGTCTATAACAAATATAATACTATTACCTTGATATATTCTCAAAATATAGGTCATTAAAACATAACCTAGGTCATAATGATCCTATATACCAAATTTGGATATTAGATCACCTCTCTAGCATCTTCAACCATTCAAATCTTCTCCAAACTAGCCCTCAAGTGTAAGACTATGTATACAGTGTGAAATCATTTGATTTGTTAGAGGTAAAAACTAATAATATGGTGGTTAATCAGTGATGGAAAAAGATCCAATTTAATTTACAAAACCTTTAAATACTTAAGTATTCAATATAACCATTCATGAAGCATTCAAGATGTTTATTGGAATGAACATAGATAAGCAAGATCACACACACAACAAAGGATTTATGTGGTAAATCCTCTTGGGGAAGAAAACCCACTCTCAAGCTTACAAACACATGGACTAATTTTATTATAAAAAATGTGCAAACATGATATTTTAGTGAAACACATGTTCCACAAGGATCACCTGACTCTAGGATGGTCAAGTCCTTCTGACATGGATTTAGTGAAACACTTGCTTCACAAGGAGCACCTATCCCTAGGATGGTCAAGTACTTTTGAAATAGATTTAGTGAAACACCTACTTCAAATGTAGCACATTCCCCTAAGATGTTTAATTACTTATGACCTAGATGTTGAGCACCCTCCCAAAACCTATGATATGACCATATGAACATTGATTTCCTACCAATCTGATGGAGATATAATGAATATCATCCCTATTCATTTCTTCACACAACCACAAGCATCCAAAACAACCTTTTGGATCACTCTAGACCTCTTCACTCATCCTCAATATTCAAACCTATAAGATCACTCTTTATGACATCAAAAATATTACTTATATGTCATACACATGATCACCAACTTACTCTGATCTACAACCCATCCATTAGGCACACACCCTTTCTTATTTCTTTCACTCTATAACACTCATACACACCTCTTCTAGCATGTCTATAAATCACTATCAAGTCTAGAAATCACCACATTTTATTTATACCTTTATATATCCATCATTATTATTATCATCTTCACAACCTTTCTTTTTGGATATAACACACTCTTAAGGCATTTACATGGGTCACCTTTAAGCAATGCCCTCTTTCAAATAGGCATAAGTGTCCTTTTAGGTCCTATGGAGACCCATTCACCTATTTGACACTTATTTGAGAAAAATTAAAACACAATAACACTTTAATAATACATAAACCCATGCCACACTATCTGTAGGTATACATTAAGTTATAATACCCATCACAACACCCTTCTTCTATAGCACAATTAGTGAAAACATCATTCTGTACATATGATCACCAAGAACAAACACACAATTAACTTCTAAGAGTTTTTATACTAAATATGGATTTTTTAGAACTAAAAAATACATATATATATATATGATATTCATTGGGTATAAAACACTTTCTAGTATCTCAATCCACCTGAAACATCCAAAAACCATCAAGAATAGCTTAATTATCCTTCTTGGGTCACTTACAGAGCATGGTCAAACACATAGTCAAATTTGGAGATTAATAAATAAATTTTTATGAACATTAAGAAATTTGTGTGTGTGTGTGTGTGTGTGTGTGTGTGTTTAATTATTATAAAAAATTTATTTTTAAACTATGGTCTAATTCTACATATATCAAAATTTATAGCACAAAATCTACAGATTAGTCTTCCCTCGCAAATTCAAATATTTAAATTATAATGGTCACTAAGAAATAGTTAAACTTAGAACACTTTGTCAAAATCTCATGCCCTCTCATATATTTAATGAATATTCATTTTTTATCCCCATAAAAATTATCCTAGTCTTTACCATTTCTTATTTTTTAAACATCGAGCACTTGTCATCATCTCGCTACTTCTTGACAATTTGGAACAAATGTGCTCTATCAATCTTTGTAGATTAAACAGGTGTTTATCTTGTAGTGATCACCATTAATATAAGATATAAGATCCCATTATTTTGATACTTGGTATCCTTGCTTTCCTTCTTCACATTTCATTCATTTACTTTAATGTTCATTGTTGATCTTTTGATTACACAATCATAAGCCATCATTAATCTTTTGTCCAAGCTCTATGAATGTGACACGTCACTAGAAAATTCATTATTTTAAATATTCAATTTTATAAACACCATTGGATCAATTCCAATTATTTAACATGCATTGTTATATATAATGACTATATGACCTTAATCTTCAATGTAGTTTAACATGGTCTCTAGCCTATCATAGTTTGTAAGTGCAACTTTGAAGCTTTATAACTTGAGCTAGAAATCACTTCAAGACTCAACATTTTTAGGGTATCTTATTGGAAATATATAAAAAATATTCATGATATTTTTTTAACATTAAATTTATAATTATCTAAAATAACTGTAAAAAATTTATGGATCATACATGTCTGCATGACGTGCAGTGATGGTTTGGCTAAGTATAGAAACTTAGTGAACTTCTCCCTGAGAGGTCAACATTGTACATACATATATTTAGCTAACTTCATACTCATGACCTAAAATTTTAACCATATAAACTTGGTAATAATTTTATCACACCCACATCATCAAATACCACTGATTCATTCACACATGGAAATGGTGACATCATCAAATTGCCTACTCAGAATTTTCTATCATAGAACCAACTATACCAAGATGAACATAATGAATTAATAAATGAATACCATGAACTTAAAAAAGATCTCCAATCATCCTTTACCTCTGATAGGACCCCTCACACATACTTAATATTTCATACACATCCCTAATCATGCTAAAACTAAATATCAACCAAGCCTACTTCAATCATACTAGGAGAAGCACAATACAGACTTTGTCATTGACACTTAGACTATCAAGAAACTTCATCCACTCATATAGACACATACATGACATCACTACCAACTCTCCAACAATATCCCCCCTTTGTCATTGATGTCAACACCCATCATATATCTCACTTTGCTTATATCTCCTCAAGTAATCTCAACATAAGAACCTTCTCCCCATTTGACACAATGACAAAGTGAGCAAAAAATTATCTCAAGGAAATAATAATACCATAAATAAGAGAGGAACATACTAGAAATATTATACAAACTCATCCTTACCTTGAGCCTACCTCTTCTTGCCTTGACAACTTCCTCTCGCTACATGCCAACATTCTCTTCAACCAAGCATCGTAACCAATGAAGAAAGAACACACAAAATCACTAAAATCTGATGAAACTCACAAAAAAACATCTAAGAGGGACTCACACTCAGATATATGAGCCATTTCACCTCTTGAGCATCTTCAGATCTTCACACACCATGAAGAACCACTATACAGGCTTATTAGCCTTCTCTCTCAAGCCACCTAAAGGATCACCAATATAAATTCATGCCACTCACCAAATATTAAAAATTATTTAAACCAAATTATAACTCACCTTGAAACACTCATGTCTTACTATTTTGTATAAACTGAGCAAAACATCAAAGCTTCACACTAGGCATGTCTAGAATCCTTGTAGTCCTACCTAGAACTTTTAAAGCCCATAACTTTTATTAGACATAAATTCAAGACATAAAACCTCATATATGGAGTATTTTCATATTAACCATTAAGAAAACCAATTTTCATCACCTAGATCCTCCTCTTAAACATACTTCCTTCACAAATCTACTAACCAATTAGGCCTCCATTTTGACAAAAAATTGGATAATTTTAAAAATAAAAACCTTTAAATCTCTATGAATATTGATTTTACAAATTATTTTTACCATTAAACCTATTATTAATCCTTATACCTCAAATCATAATACAAACTACTTTTATAGCATAGCCCAAAACTCTAGAACCTCAAAACAAACAGGGTTAACAAACCTCTTTCTGGTTAGCACCCACCTCTAAAACTTCTTTCACACCTAAAGATAGACATCACACACTTATGGAACAATATTTGAGCCTCCATACTTTTGGGAACCCATACATCCTATAATCCATTTTAGGTATGCTTGCCCTTAAGCCCAAATTGAGAAAACTAAAATCACTCAAAAATATCCAATTTGAATTCAACATACCTTTAGATCACAAAACCACCTAGAGAATGCTAAAATAAAGTCAATAGACATTTATCTATGAAAATATCATCGTGATATCTCACAAATCCTCCTTTACCACATGGAAGCCTTCAATCTGACCCTATAGACTAAGCATATACAACAAGCATCAAGCCTAAGTGGAAAAAACATAACATGACATCATTCTAACACAACCACAATATATCTTCCACTTGGACATACCTACTCTAACTAAAAAACACTAAACTCTTGCGTTCTTAGACCTTGAAAACATCAAATTTGCACTTCAAGTTCCTTATAGGCCAAGACCACTGACCAAAATGGTCATCTTAGACAAATCAATATATAAAAATTTATTTGACCAAACAAAAATATGTAACCACTTTGAATTAACATGAACTCATTCTTCTTATACACCATATCATTATAGTCTTCATTCTCTACCTTTGACTAGCTACTCCATTCATTAAAAATTGGCAATAACTCACCTTTAGGACTAAATTCCCTAAATGCACCTTGAACAACATAGTTGCTTCTCCACAAGAATGATGTCTCCTAATAATCATAGGAAGAGACACCCTACTTCACATGGTTCCTTAGAACAATGTGAAACCAAGAGTTACCCATAACTCCTCATATTCCTTTTCCTCCTTGTTCATTTGATACTGATATTTCTTCTTCTTCTTCTTCTTAGGCTTAAAATAAATAACTTTCTTATCGACTACAACATTCTCATTCTCTTCTAAGACTATATTTACAACACATTGGGATAACATAGATTCATGACATAACTTTTTGATTGAATAATATTCCTTACAGTTTGGAACCTTATCACTAGGTATTAACAATTGATGTTCTTTTCATGATACTTTCTCAACAATAGTAGGTTGTTCACTTGAATCCATACACATCTAAAAACTATCCTCAACCACCACCTTGATCTTCTAATTGAGCTTGGTCTCTTCATTCACAACATGAAAAAATAATGAGAGCCCTTGGCACTCTTCAACTTCTGTAACATTCTCCACTATAGAAAATATTTTACTTAAACCTGCATAATCATCATTATTCACACTTACCACCTTTGGTTTTCATGAGTTAACTTGCTTTCTTCCTTCCACTCTAGGATCCTAGTTAAACCTATTATATCTTGTAGGCCTTTACTTGTACAATATAGCAATGTGACCTCTCTTTTGATAGTTGAATCACATTATTCCTTTTGCAATAAGCTTATCCTCCCTTTCTTGATTAGAACAAAATATTGAAATATGTCCATTATTTTAATAATTGAAACAAACTACACATTTTTAGAAGACTCACCTTTTGACTGATGACTTCCATCATAGTTCTATAAAAACTCATTTTCAGTAGATCTCTTGTATTCTCTAGCTCTATGTCTAAACTGATTACATCTATAAAAATAACCATTAAAAATTGCGTACCTCATGGAATTTAGTTGTCTGATTTGATTTGTCTTCACTTTGATAGCATCTTCATTCCCTGATTGATTGTTGACCTTTAAAGTCTAATTTACATTAGTCTTCATCTTTTCTTGAGTTGCATTTTTTTATTCTTCTCTATATCCAAGATTAGTTCTATCACTTTCATGCTTTTTACCACTCAAAATATTGTTTAGATCACTTGAGCTCTTTTCAAATCTCATAAATGACATCATATTACTATATGTCTTCTCTAACTTAGCTTTTAGTGACTCATTTTCAATTACACAGCTTCAAAATTCATATTCTTTAGCTTTGAGGCTTGTAGACAAGATTTCCTATTAATGACTGAGATGCTTGACTATATATTCATGCTCATTGGTGTCTTCATTCATTCTACCTAAATCATAATGAATTTATATTCATATTCCTTGATTTGAGACTTCATCTTCCTGTTAATCTTCTTCTCAATAATCAGTTCTTCAAGAGCAATCATTAATTTAATCTCATAGTCCACCTCGTCTTTATCATCATTTGAATCACTTCATGTAGACTAATTTTGATATGAGAAACTTCTTTCCTCAGTCATGAAGAGATATCCATATTCAATAGGACCATCATCTTCATGATCATACTCTATGTCACTATCTTCATTCTCATCTAATGAGCTACAATCTTCTTTAGCATAGAGACTCTTATTTTCCTTAAAGTATTTATTCTTATTGTCAAACCTTTAAAATCCCTTCTTGCTTTTATTAGACTTGAATGATCTCTTTTTATCATCATTACCTTGACCATGCTCTTCATCAACATTATTCTTATTCTTATGAGGGCACTTGTTAGCAAAATGTCCTACTTATCTACAATTTAAGCATTTGAAGGGTAGTTTACTATTTCATTATTTTTGAGAAACTAGAGTATAATTCCTAAACAATAAAGGGTGTGAAGTAAGGGAAAAAATCTAGTTTAATATGGTAAAATATATATTTCTATCTAATAATTTACATGAGGAAGAAAAATGAACTTATCAGAAAATGGACTGAAATGAATGATCTAGGGGCTAGAAATTAAGGTGCAAGACTAGGACACTATCATGAATCTAGATCTAGAATTCATTTTATGATTGGATATGAGCACCAAAAGTGGATAGGAGTGGCATTAGTGCTATAGTTCACCTTTACCACTATTATCTAGGAGATATGAGATTTTTATATTTTGTCTGCGACCCTGGTGTGAGGCTATGTATAAAATTTTAGAGGATAGAAGTCAACAAAGCTCATTATAGTTTTGTTTCAATCTCCCAACCCTGTAGTTATCTAAACACATGTAAATAATAAATGAATAAAAATTAAAAGGGGTAAAAATAAGGTTAGGGGAAAAATGATTGCATGATCTAGAACCCCTACTATCCTGATCGTTGTCTACATTAACCCTCAAGTTAGGGTCTCAGATCAAATTTAGATCTCCCTTAGGTAATGTGCATAATCAACATGCAAGATAGATATAAGAATGACTTTATCCCAGTCCCTTCCTTGATCAAGAAACAAGTCTATGTGTAATGTATAATGTTGAGCTATATTATTGATTGATTTTTATTATGTAATGTGTGAAAGTAGTAAGTGTTAGATATCAAATATTTTATATAGGAAACTCATTATTTTATATTTGAGATATTTATTTGCATTTGGTTGACATTGGAATACCTATGGATAAAGCTTATAAAGGGTTTGGGACTCAACTAGAGAAATAAATCTACCATTGGAGTTAAAAATGACCCTAGATAAGAATGCTAGAAATGGACACTAGTGGCACCAATGTTATAGTCCAACCCCAACAATCCTATCATACAGTCCAAGGACTTAGGGGGATGGAAAGAGGATAAAAAAATTGACCTAGATGAGGTGGAATGAATGTTTGAAAGGATCAAGATGACCAAGAATAGGCAAAAAGGTGACCTAAGCATAGAACAAGACCCAAATGAATAAAATGAAAGATAAATCTAAATGTGAATAGATCTCATACTCTCCAGTCAGAGTCTCCTGTGAAAGGACTATGAAAAGACATGATATGTGTGGTTTCTTGACCAATATAAGGTGTATATATTTTGCCCCCTTTAATCTAGTGATGTAATGAAATGAAGTACTATATTAAAAGAAAGAAAAGAAAATGTGTACCTAAACCTACCTACATGGAGATAAGTGTGTTGGAAAAGATTCAAACTCACTTCTTGGCTAGGGAAGTGGATGGAGAACCAAATAATGCCTAGAGAAAGAATAAATCCCTAAAATGGATGCCCCCTATACTGAACTTGAATATGAAACCCATGTAATCATGGAGAAGGAGAACAATGCTTTCCCCCTGTGTTGAATCTAGCTAGAGATGATAAATGTTCAAAATCCCAAATCCAATGTCTATCCTCTATCCCACATAAACTCATGTAATCTAGAATGTGTGCATATAATTTATATACTATGATAAGTAAATTTCAACATATCTAAAATTCATACACTTTATCAACATATCTTTCCCTCTCATATCTTGAATGAATATGAAAAATATATCTCCCTTAAAATTATCAAAGTATTTACCTTTTCTTACTTTTTAAACATTTGACACTTGTTATCATCTCATTGCTTACTAATAATATGGAAAAAACGTGCTTCATCGATATATTCAAATT
Source organism: Torreya grandis (assembly GCA_037957365.1). NCBI lineage: Eukaryota > Viridiplantae > Streptophyta > Pinopsida > Cupressales > Taxaceae > Torreya > Torreya grandis. The sequence continues at coordinate 1,319,405 of JARHVA010003029.1, forward strand.
AACCATGTCTTTATATTATAGTGTTTACCATTGATCTAATCTGTGATCTTCTAATATTATTCCACTTATTATCCCCATGTGTCTTCCTCAAATTTGAATCATTTACTTTTATGCACACCATTGATCTTCTGAATTCATGATCATATGCTAGCTATTGATCTTCTATCTAAGCTCCATGAATGTGACACATGTCACTAGCACATTCATTCTTTGACATATTGACTTTTATGCACACTATTGGATCAAGATATATGATTTATTGTTTACTATTAGATCTACTACTAGATGACTTCAATATTCAATGTAGTTTAACTTGATGATCATAGCGTCTTAAACACATCATAGATTCCTTTATTACCTTAAAATAAACCTTTTAAAGTCTTACAATTTCCAATCATTATGCCATTTATCTCACTGTATCATGGTTTCTTCATTGCATAAGCTACTAACCAAGACTTCTCAAGTGTATGGACTGCAACCTCTAGGTTGGACTCAAAGAAAATAAGTGTCCTATGATTATTGGAACATTAAAGTTCATGATACCTTTATTAAAATCCTTTTAGGTTTTATAATTTAACCTAGCTAGATCACTTGCTTATGCTGAGGTATATCACGCCAATAAATATCATTAGAGCATAATAAACACATGTAGGTGGTGTTTTACCTGATTTTAGATGCCTAAGAGAGGATGGGGAAGGAACTAAGGATAAGAACACTAAATAGGGTCATTAATCTGGTCTTCTCTTTCCACCATTAGATCATCCACTTTACTAAGATTGCTTCTTCTTTGAAGCTTCAACAAAACATCTTTGGATCTACCTATAGAATCTTTATAGCATCTTGGATATTATTTGGAGAATATTCAAAGCTTATTATATCATCTTTAGAGGATCTTCAGAGCCCACTATGTTCTATGATGCATCTTCAAAATTGTTTCCAAAATTATTGATGACTTCTCAATCTTTCAAATTTTCTCTCCAAAGAGAGACATTAGGTTACCTCTCAACATCTCCCAACACCACACCAAGACCTTCCAATATACTCATGTTGTTAGATAGATCATGGGTGCTCATGAATTATCACTAGACTACCTTTTCCATTTTACTTCACCATAGAATGTTTGACTTTTGAGACTCCATTAAAGTGATCAAGGACCATCCGATCATGTTTGATCATCATGATGACACTTTACTCAAGATGGAAGGGAGGTATAAGATATACAAAGCAAAGTTATAGCATGATAAGACAATGGACTGTTTGAACAACCCTCACAATTCATAAGGATAAGATATAATCATGAGACTAATGATGGACAAGGACTCAAGGCATTAGGTTGACCCATTTATAGGTCCAACAATAAAAGGTGGTCATTACAACCATCCCACCACCTAAAAATAATCCACTTATTTTCCCTCAAACTAAACCAACTATATCTTACTAACACAAGTTTAATTGCACTTCCAACCCTCTATAAGAAATATTACAATATTATGTGCCTATATCTAGTAATATTACCATGGGTTATGATGAATAGGACCCCATTGAATAATTTTCTCATCTCTCATCTCAAATACATTTCCTCAAATTAATATGAAGTTCTCCTAGTCATCAAAACTATCTAATGCAATTGTTATTTGAAATGAACATCCCTTGTCCTCTTTTAGTAGGATGTTACTATACCTTATTTGGGTCTAAAGACAGTATCCTTACATAATGTGAAGAGATGTTCATATATGTTTACGAAATAATGGACACTTAAATTTTTCTCAAGCTTCCTATGCTTCCATGATTCATATGATATTCAACTTTGTACGAATGATCCTCCCCTATTCATTAGCATCTAAATTAGTAATATCCAAGTCAATGATGCCTTTATTTATGAGGGTTCATGAACTTATATTAACTCCTTAGATTTCATAAAAAAATCTTTTATATTTTAAATAAAATATCAAGTCCACATGTAGCATATGTCATAGATACAATGTAAGGGAAATGCCTCCTTTAGGTTACATGTGGATTCCCACTACCATCCCTCTTATCACATTCCAAGTTAAATTTATGATATTTAACTTTCATAACTCCTATAAAATCTTTATTTGTAGACCTTGGACTCATCGTATGAGGTCTATTACCTCATCCACATTCAAATGCATAAAATTCCCTCATAATGATTTTGTTTATAAGATTCAAGGAGATAAAAACCCTTGGAATTCCAAATAATTTCAAGAATGTGTCATTTTTAAAATTATTACCCTTGAAACTCTACCTAGCATCCCATTTTGGTTATCTAAACATTTTAATTATCTTATTAGTTATACTCGAGGTCATAATGGTTTACCTAACATTGGGAACATACCACATAACCTCATGGTTTCTGATGATGATGAGACATATGAGATAAGCCTTAAGATCAAAACTTTTAATCTATCCCCTAATATCATCACCCAACTTCCTCCCTATTTGTAACCTCACTCCCATCAAACTCCTATCTATGATAAACCTATGGTCTTAACTAATACTATACATTATATTCATCATGAAACATCTGATGATAAGATTATACCTTCATGTACCATCAACCTAAATACACCTAACTATGATGATGGTTATGATTTAGATGACCCATTTTGAGGGCTTTCCAAGATTGAAATGCCTAAATTCTTCAATATTGTAGTTATTTATTTCAATATCTTCATTTGTATTATATAATTCCTTCTTTAATAATTCCTAATTATAGTATTCTTCATATTTTTTATGCTATAGATGGAGAGATCACATGGCACACCTCCACTTTAAATAAAGCCTCTTAGAAGCATGATCATTGATTATGACATGATTGATCATTACCATATTGATAAATATCATGATCCTTTTAATTTGCTTCTCCTAAATATGTTAGCTATACCTCTTAAGTCATTCAAACATCTAATCTCACCTTCAACTAAGCATAGTCTAGTTCCTACTCCTATGCTATCTTCAGTTGAGTTTCATCATATTTATGATTGTACTTTACCTTTAGATGATCTTAGTATAACTTATGATTAATACCCACCTTCCCTCAATGAAGGGATTATTACTATGCTACAACTTGATCTCATACCCATCCAATGGGCTGATCAACCTTATTATTATATTCATAATGTTGTCGGTCATTATAATAGAGACTTCTAGTTATATCAGTTACCCCTAGATTTTCCTTCTTCCTCTTTTTTTAGTAGGCCCCCAAAGTATACAAAGAAGCATATATGTTACTTCCATGGGATAAATAATCACACTTCTACTCATTAATGAAAGATTCATGAATATATTGACACTTTACATCCCACTCTTTCTTAGTCCAAAGATAAGGCAATACCTCCTCCTATTTTATTACCTAGGTACATCTATAAATATGGAGAGGTCTATTGTATTTTGAATCAATGTAATACCCATCATACGAATCATTATCATAATCTTTAGTATCACCTTCATGATCACCTTATGTTGATACTTGCAATAGTTATTCCTCCTTCCACAAGTCATCCACTCATGAAGTCTCCCCCTTATTCGTTCATGGAACCTTTTTCCCCATTCTTGGCTTCATCCCCATGTGTGGTTATTTCCCCATACATGGCTCCTTCTACATCAATATTACCTTCTTCCCGTCCTACATATACCATTCCTATTAATACACCTATTCCTCTCCTTGATTTTTATATGCAAGAAAAACCTCATGATTATGATCATTCCGCTACACCTACATTTTATATTAAGGAGATTTGGAAAGAGGTCTTTATGTAAACTTAATTATAGATTGATGTTACTTTTACTACCATTTAGATCTAGCTTCATAGGGATGTTTCAAATTTCATGGATAATATTTTTGGCCAAATTTATTAGTATTTGTGAACATAACATGGTGTTCTTTCAATATTTCTTCATTATACATACATACATACATACATATATATATATATATATATATATATATATATATATATATATGTATGTATGTATGTATGTATGTATGTATGTGTATATATATATATGTATATATGTATGTATGTATATATATATATGTATATATATATATATATATGTATATGTATATATATACATATACATACACACACACACACACACACACACACACACACACACACACACACACACACACACACACACACACACACACACACACACACATATATATATGTATATATGTGTGTGTGTGTGTGTGTTTGTATATATATATATATATATATATGTATATACATATATATATATATGTGTGTGTGTGTGTGTGTATGTGTGTATATATATATATATGTATATATGTATATATATATATATATATATACATATATATATATACACACACATATACATATATATACACACATATATATATATATATATATATATATATATATATATATATATACACACACACACACACACACACACATACATACATATATATATATATATATATATATATATATATATATACATATATATACATATCATTTAACTATGTCGAGTTTGGTTTCACCTATCTATTTCACATGGATATTTATATTAGGCATTATGTGTTGTATATGGTTTCATTTTATATTTATTATGGATGCTTTTCATTTTTTCCATGATTTCACATGTATATTTATGAGTTAACTTATTTCATGGATTTATTTTCCAATAAATGTTTGTTTTCTTATCTCAAAACCTTAGATAATTATTATTTTGCCTTGGTTATAAAAACTTTGATCCTAATAGTAATATTTCTTCACCATATGATCATTTACCAAAAAAGACATCTCATTCTACTCCTATTTATTGATCTACTTTGGATCTCCCTTTATTACTTTATTTACCTTTCAAATAATAAGCATACATATAGTTGACACTTGTGATTACATACCAGTTCATAGGTAAGCCTAAGTATTTAGTTAGTTATATCTTTGGATACTTAGCTTCCTTTAGCCAAATTTTAATGCTCATTTATGTGTATCACTTATATCACTAATGTTGTTTAATCAAAATCCATATAGAGCATGAATCACAAAATCCATAAAATTTAAAATCCAAATCATTTAAACAAAAAACAATGATACAAAAGGCAACATATAAATTCAAAAGTCAAGTCATAGTAAAAAACATGATTCATAACACATATCCTTTCTCTAATAAAATATAAAGCTCCAAATTTGTCCTGATGCTAGAGTCAAGGTCCATTTGGGTGAGGTATCCTAGTAGATTGGGAAAGGATAATAAAATAATCTTTAAGTTCAACCTACTTTCTCACACATGTACCCAATCTTCATAGTAGACTAATGGCTTTGTAAGAGGTCCTGAGGAATGGAGAACATGTTGTGAGAAGACAGGTCCATTTTAATTTTCTTGTTCATCTAACTAGCATGAGTGATCCTTAATATCTCACCTATTTACCTATAGAGATTTGTACTTATTGTGTGTAGGTATCCTTTTTATTTTGATGGTCACTAGACTCTAAGGGTATCTCCTATGTACCTAATATGCCTCAGGTTTTATAAGGTCTTATAATAGACACCTATGTCATGAATTTTACATTCCCTATTTAATTTAAACATTCCTAATATTTCCCCTTGAGAAATATTGTTTTGTTTTTTGATCATTCCCCCTAGGGATCCCTTTACGATTTACAATGTAAGACCATGGATAGGGCTAGGCTCTCCTTATGAATTACCATAATAACACAAAATTTTAAAATCATTCCTAGAGTTATTTCCACATTGTTGTTCCCTTTGTTATTTTTAGTGTAATACCATAGATAGGACTAAGCCCTCCTCACAAAATATTCCAATACCTAGTTCTTACTACAACCATGTCACAATACAATTACATGCATCAAGTGTTGGATAAGTAGTGTTCGATTATGAGTTACATGCCATTAACATACTTTCCATCTTGATTTATTATGTTTTATGCTTATTTTATAAGTATTTCACTTTTATATTATTATTTCTTTATTACTTGTATTCTTACAACCATTTTATTATATATTTCATACTTTTGAGTGTGAATTAGTGTGATTAATTTAATTTCTTTTTATATTTTATCTTTCTTTTTATACTTCCCAACTTGAGATGGTATGATTTATTGAATTAATTTTTTTTATACCATTGATCTTTCACATTATATCCATTTAAAAAAAAAATCATACTTCCCAATGTGATATAATATGATATTTGTTTGTTTTAATTCGTTACAAATATTTTACATGGTTTAAAACATTTTTTACCATTTTTTACCATCTTTGGTTGATTATATTTAATCATATTTTATATTTATACATTTCCCATCATGAATTAATGTGTATTACATTTGTTTTGATTAATTATAATTGTCTAAATCATTTTTGCCTTTTTATTTTTAACCATGCATGTGTCTCATATAATTCTAGAAAAGAAAACACATATCACATAATTCCCATAGAATATACAACAAAATTTAAATAGATGTTATAGAAAGGAAATATATCCATGCATCCACATCTAAATCCAAGTAAAACTCATGAGATCAATAAAATAATCAACATATAATAGCTACAAAGTACAAAATATAATATCTATAACTCTAAGGTTGTGTTTCAGCATGTCTATATTATAGCCTAGCCATACTACCCATAGATTCCTATGACTAACCCCTATGAGTAGTGCACTATAAGAGGTAATATGGGATTTCAATCTAGTAGCCTATCCCTCTAGTTTAGCCACCTGGTCCTGTAACTATCCTTTTTGGATGGTAATCACCATGTGCAGAACACTCATTTATGATAGGACCTATCAGGCCCATGCCTTTCCATCCGAAAACCCTATCGGTGGTGGTGACCCATCACCACATACCTTTATCTACTTTTCATCCTCTCACACTAGTCTAAACTAACCTACTTAGGCTAGGGAAGATAGAACCTCAAGATCATCCAACATGGTAGGGTCGTATGGTGTTATCACCTCAAATAAAATGTCATGATATGTAACCATAATAAGGGTTCCCCATATGTCCTCCTCTATTGTAGGATATGAAAAAACAAAAACTAGATAGACATAAAATCACCTATATATATCAAATCATATATCTAGCATATTCAAAATATAAATAGTAATATATATCAAAAACTTAAACCAAATTATATATTTATCACTAGTAGTAGTATCACCGATCATAGTCTCCCTATTTGATCACCTATAAATCACCTCCTACATTAGCTACCTCCATATTAATGCAAATCTAGGATTCACCACACATGCCCACTATGGTCTTCTTCTTTGTGGTCGATCTATGGACCAATTATGTCTTATAGTTCCTATTAGAACCCCTACATAATAGTTAATGTTTGCATCTCCTCATGTCATTGGTGTCTCTATATTTGATGACCACATAGTGCTTTTGTTACTTCTACTATGGTGCCTATTGTGTTATTTCATCTACATCAATCACATCTCATCCTCATATCCCCACTACCTCTTATTATCTACTCAACCAACCCATGGTCTAACTTACCAAGAATTGATCACTGATATCTCCACAAGTACCCTATACATCCTATCCCTCTTAGTTTTATAACATGTCATGACCAATAAAAATTCACTAATAGAACAACCACCAAATGGGTAATTCATGTGTGTGTGTCTGTGTGTGTGTGTGTGTGTACAAAAGCCATTGGATGAAGATCTACCCGTGAAATGTAGTGCCACATGATAAACACACATGCCAATCCTATAGAAATAGTAGCCCAACTAATCCATATGGTAGATATATGAGTGTAGGGATACTACACTATTTTCACTCATGTGATAGTCTACAGTGGTAGAACATGGCACGTGACTTATGCTACATGGTCTTGTCTACATCATAAGACCTAAGGAAAGCTATCATTGATCATATGGGGTCACCTAGCCATATGATACATAAGGAACATCTCATTTATCTTTGCACTAAGTAAAATCATAGGTCCCATCATCTTTTACCCTCTAGAAAACATCCCATACATATCAAACATGAGTAGGACCCAGATGATATAACAAAAATCATATAACACTCCCTAATCTAGTATGGATAGTCACAAGGTTATCACATAAAGTAGTACCATATCATCTACATTATGACATAACACTCATTTTTTCATAGGTCCTATCACTACCTTCTATATGTCCAAAATGGCCTCGATATAAACATAAAAAAATATCACCCTCAATCTATGGTAGATCCTATCTAAGCCTGCAGACTACTAAGTTTATTATTATCTCTCATCCTCAGACTTTTATGTATCAATGATCACCTATGTCCCACCTATTATAATCCTAAGAAATGCATGGTCATTTTCCATAGTAATGACCACCCCAATGGTGTCCCCCTCCACCTCCCATCAGAATGTGTTTGTCAACCATTTCCATGCTTATAGAAACATGAAAATTATATAAAAACGTAGTGGGATCCATTTCATATCCATGATTCCTATGAAGTCTAAGGTGACCAATAAAGCTATATCTATGTCATCTAAATTCTCCAATAAATTTGGTAGCCATGATGCATCTACTAGGTGCCAAAATCATTAGCATCTCTAGAAAATATCAAACAACAAAGTATGTAATAGATATCCATGTAAAAATAATTAAAATACATTCTCAAAAATTTACAAATTATTTACTTCATTAGCTTGTTTGATCTAGTTTCATTAGTTTCATTATTTTTCTACACTAACACATTTCATACTAGAATCAACCCTATTATAGTCCTGTTATACTAAATTAGCCCACTGGTACATAGTTATCCCTTCTATTTTAGACTATATCATCATGTTTGATGATAAATCAGCCCTTTCCTAGTTTTAGCATACTACATCAGCACTCTAGTATGCATTTGGCCACCTTCATCAATATTCTATAGGCCCACTACTACATAGTCCACCCCTATTTCCCTCTCACCCTACAAACTGAGTTGATAAGGTCAATTATATTCTTTGTTTGTGACACATTTTTCAGCATTTACAATAATTGCCTTACATATTTATTGGTCTGATTTAATCCTACCTAGTACCCCATTCTACCCCTAGTTTACCTAAAACTTTCCTAGTGTCTATTTTAGTGTTTAGTTATTTTATACTAGTCAATTTTTTATAATTATCTCAATTCCAAATAGAATTAGTCATAATATTTAAAGTTCATGTTTTCTTACATGGGATGCACTCATCATGACCATCATGCATTCTTCACATTGTAGTTGTCATCTCCTAACCATGATCACTTTCTAGTCTCACAATAGGTCTCTCAGAACAAGGTTTCTCAGAATAGTAAAAATAATAAATCAATTGTTTTTAACCCTATTTATAATTATTAAAAATTATTTACATGTTAAATTTTTATAATCAGATTCCATTTTTGACCATATATTTATTTCTATTATCTCATTTTCTAAACCATCAGATGTTATAGAATCTTAATGTTGTAGACAATCATTTTCACTAATTTATATAGTTTTTCCTAATGTTCCCTACATTGGACACCATCACATATATTTCACTTCAATTATTATCTACAACACTAAGGTTATTAAAGGTATGTGTATTTTAGTTTTTTCCTTTCATTTATCTTATTTTCTTCTTGCTATAATTTATTTAGTCTCAGAGATGTGTGTCTATATGTTGTCTACCTGAAGAACCTTCCCTTGTTGCACCTACTTAAGATGTGATGATCTTCAAGTGGGGCATATATATACACATAATATTTTAAATATTTATAAATTAGTAATGTCTTACTTCTTATAGGAACCCATTGAGTCTCAATATCTTTGAGTTTACACCTTAGAGGGTATGCCAAGAGAAGGGCGAGTAGAACATTGGTGCTTCATAGGATTGTTGTCTCATATACCACCACTTGTCATCTACACAACCTTCTCTTATTTACTTATCTAAACCTTTCATCCTCTGTTTCACACTCCTCCAATTAATTAACCACCTTAATTTAACCTTTCCTAAGCCTAAAACCATTTTTAACATTAAGCACACATTGTTAGCCTAGGCTAACCCTAATTTAATTTATTAAAAGCATGTTATGGGTCTAGGTCTACTTTGACTAACCTAGACCAAAACCCAACTTATTTTTATTAAATAAAGATATAGATTCAAATTACATTGATGCCATTGATGAAACTTTTGGAAAGGTTTAGGGTTAGATTTAGCTATATATACACATCCATTTTCATTATTTACGAGGAAAAAAATAAGAATAATATATATTATATATATGCTTATCCACCATTCTACTTGAAGAGCAAAGTTAGGGATTTAATACTTTATTTATAGATATAGATCTTATCTTGTGGAGAAGTCTTTTTGCTTTTGTAGAAACATTTTCCAGCCTAGAGCTAACTTACCCTTATAATCCTTGCATACCAAAACAACCTATTGTAAAACACCTTGGGCAAGGGAGATAATGAGCCTCAATGGGTTCACCTTCAAAGGTAATTTTTATTATTTTCTTCCATAAGAGTATATAGATTTGCATTTGTACTTCTATATCATGGATTAGGAATTCCTATACATTTATGGGAGTATATATATTTTATGCATGTTTAATCAATATTTTATTACCCACACTTTATTCTACAATATTTCATGAGCACTAGATTAAACTTTACTTTTAATTTTATTTACTTTGTGAGTATGAAACATAGGACCTAGTTAAGGTTATTACATAATGTTACTCAACTAGAGTCTTTGAAACCCTCTCTAGTGATATTATCATGGTAAGATATCCCTTAATTAGGTCTATCAAATACATCTTGCTCATGACCCCAAACATATAATTTATTAATAATCATAATTTTAAGTAGGATTTATCTTCTTTGAGTTAGAATTGATAAATAGATCAAATAAATTTCCTCTTGTATACATGATAGATGTTCTCAACACTCCATTATGTTAAATATTTCCTAGATACCAATACTTTAAAAGTAAATTAAGCATGATGTATTTATCCTAATCTATGTGTTGGTGCATGTACAAGTGATGCTAGTATGAGTGTTATCCTGAGTGCTTTGAGTGAGGATTGAGACTAGAAATATTTGTATTATGAGCATAGGATGGTTGTGCATGATTATATCCATAAGTAGGTCAAAATAGGGATCAATGACCTTTATTGTGCACAAATTATTTTGAGTTTATTTCTATGTGTTTACATTTGATTTCCTTCTAGTTGGTAAAGGGATAAAAGTCATGTATGTATACTACTATGCTGATTGTGCAAAGTGTTAAATAGGTCTAGGTTGACCCTAGGTGTCTTAAAAATTGAAAATATATCTATTAGTATTTAAATTAGATAAAGGACACTAACATGGTACCTTGGTCACTAAAATAATGTGATAGTGTGAAAATGGGTGCATTAGTGTCAATATGGAAGAACTTGGGGCACTTGGGGCATAGATCCATAGGAGAAGTTCTGGGACTAATTTTGGGATGTATAGGGATGTGTAATATGTACATTAAAGTTAGATAATGGTCAAAATAGGCCCTTAGATAGGTCTATGGATAAGTTAAGAATCAATGTTCTGAAATGACACTCATTATAGTTAGATAAAAATTTACGTGAACACATTCCCCCCATTATTAAATAAATGTATTAATGTGAAATGATTAGGATAAATGAAAAAGAAGTGGACATGTCCTTTCTTATGTGGATAAGCCCATTAATCTATAAATGTGTTTATGAACCATGATTCATTATGTGCCCTAAAAATGAAACATGTATGAATCATTAATTAAATAAGGAGTATCTAAAACAAATACAAAACTTAGCAAATATATGAGAGATATGAAAGGAATGAATATAACTTCATTGGGTACATGAACCAATGCAAAACTTTGGTGACATTATTTGTGTGTGTAACTAATGATCAAATCAGTCAATAGATTGGAATAAGTTGATAACATGATAAATCCACATGTCTATATGGATTAATAACTTAGTCCATTTTTAATCCATCATTTCCCACCCTTACTTAGTGGATCATACTCTATTAATAACATAGACTCGATTTATGGCTTGTTTAACCCTCCTATTTAGATGGATCAAGAACTTAATTAGGATATGAATCCATAACTTAATAACCTTATGTATTAGATGAGTATATGAATAAAAAAAATATGTTTTAAATGAAACTCTATATGATGGATCAAGGGACACTCACAAACTCTAAAATGTAAAATAACAAATTGGCCTCTTGGGCACTCATAAATGTAACTCAAGGACTACGCATAAATGCCAACTATAAAAAATGAAATAAGGCATAAATATATTGTGAAAAATATTGAAAATGGTGTATTAAATATACAAAAAAAATAATGAAATGGGTTTTTCATTCCATCTAAGATGAGTTAGTGTAAAACTGATCATGTGGAAATAATGTATCATATACATGCCCCTATTTTTGATATCTATGCTTACGAATGATTGACTAAGTTATATAAATTTGTGTTTATGTATATTTAAAAATAAAATTTTAATGATCATGATGCACATGATGGCCCCACTCTCATCAAATTGGTATGATTCTGTGCAAAATTAAGCATAAATTGATTGAATCTAATAACCTATGGCTAAAACTATAAAAATCTAGGCTAACTACTTTACTCTTTTGTCAAATATATATTTTAATTTTTATAGGGATAATGGATAGTATTTAATTACCTTAGATACTAGTGAATTTTGATATTATCCTCTATGGCATGCTAATTTACCTTGTGTTTTTTTCTACGAAATTGACTCTAATATCTATCTAACTATTTCCCACTATGTTTTCTTGATTCTGAGCTCTATAATTATGTATCTACTAATGGATAACTATAAATGATTTCATGGTGATGTAATTAAGGTTTAAAATTGATTTGATGAAGTTTAATTATAGCCTAAGTATCAATAACAAAGTGTGTACTATGTTTGTTCAAAGTATGCTTGAATTAGGCTTGATTATTCTTTAGGTTTGACATGGTTAGAGATGATTAAGGATGAGTATGGAGTATTAAGAATGTGTAAGGGGTAATATATGATTTATTATATGATTTTAATCCTTTTTTTTGTGAGGTAATTTTATCTATTTGATCATGTTTTTCATCTAGACATTTTGGGTCTAGTGGCAGAAAATTTGAGTAGACAGTTTACTGATGTCACCATTGCCACATGTAGATGAGTCAGGGGAAGTTAGTTATATGGTTGTGATAAAATTTATGAATAGTTACTATTACCTAAATTATATGTCATTAAATTAAGCACACCATAATATATTCAATTGCAAATTTGGTATTCTAGGCAGTTTGACAGTGTTTCCCATACTTATCCAAATTTATATGAGGCAAGAAAGAGCTAAGTAAGCATTTTGATGTTATTATATTTTTCAAGTGTGAAAGTTTGAAGATAAAATGATAATATGGATTTGTTTATTTTTTTTATTATTTATTTTTATATAAATTTTAAATCATTAAGTGAATCACATCAAAATATATGCTTGTGCAAAGTTAGCCTTCTAGACAAGTTCTTGACATAGTTGGCTCTGTGGCAAAAAAATCTAAGTGGGAATATTAATGGAATTATATATTACACATATGAATATTTATAGATATTATTAATACATGGTTGTATTAATATTTTAAAGGAGATAATATGGTCCAAATTTTATAACATGCGAGCGAGCATGGCAAAAGTTATTTAGGTCCAAAGTTGGCATTCTAGACAGATAAGCAATGGTCCCCATAGTCATTTATGCACAAAGTTAAAGTTCAAGACCAAATGGAGATTAAATGATTCATGGGAGTTAATAAATATAGATATATGGTGTTTATTAATTCAAATGTTTTAAATTTTTATTGGTTAATAGAGTTAAAGATCGATCTCCTTACAAAAGGATCAATAGAGCATGTTCATTCTCAGATGTCAGGAAGCAGTGAGATGAGGACAAGTTTTCAATGTTTAATTATAATAAAATATAAAGTATAAACATATAATAGTGAGTTTTTGTTCATAAATATTTATCTAATGGTGTGCACTACATGATAAAGACTTGACTACATTGACTAGATTGATAGTGTATGTTGAGTCAATATTGAAAGATTACACAAGATAAAGTCAACTAGTTTAACATTTGGGCATTGGAGCACTATGAATTAAATTTATAATAAGATAAAAGATTTGAATTAAATTTTAATATGTGAGGACATTATATGTGATAAAATTGATTGAGGTTTAACTATGATAGTTTGAATTCAAATATTTGAATTTAACAAAGGAAAAACTAGTGCTTTATATTTTGGCCATATCTTTCGATCTAGGTAGAATTTGCTCATGGTGTAAAAATTGAATTTGTAGATAAATAAAATTATCATATGGAAATATAAATTTTAATATTTTAAGTTATATATATTCAAATTTATTAATGTTTAAATTTGACTATGTTTTTGTGTATACTATGCAAGTAACCCAAGAAGTTTGTTTGAGCTTGTATTGATGTTATTTCAATGTCTCATGATGAATTTAATATTTTAAAATGTTATATAATCCATGAGGATGATATATGTGAATTTTTAAGGTTTCTCAAATCATATATAGTATTAAAAAAGGTTTATAAACTAACCATGTGTTCACTCATAATGGTTGCTATACATAATGTTATTTGAGAAAATTGTTCTGAAGAGGAAGGGTATTGTGATGGTTGTTGGAACTTAAGGGGAACCTATGTATCATGGTTATATATGTTATAATATGTTCTTGTGTTCTTAATTTTCTCTAATAATTATCAAAATGATGAATGGGTCTCCATAGTACCTAAAAGTGACTGAGGCTTATTTGAAAGAGAGTTGTCCTTAAGTGTGACCCATGTAAGATGCCTTAAGGAGGAAGGAATGTATTGTGGATGATAATAAAAATTATGGAATTTATAATTCATTAATTATTTATAAATAATGAAACCAAATTCCATGGTTTCTATATTATTAGAAGACTTGAAAGAGGCTTGTATGATAAAAGTATGCATTGAAGTGAACAAGAGAGGATAGGTTGTGTGACTATTGATGTGTTCATGAGAAGAGCATTTTGTAGATTATGTGTATGAATTTTAGGTCATATTTATAATTTTAGGATAGTGATCTTGTATTTTGAGGATGTGCGAAGATGTCTAAGTGTGCATATGAGGATATTTTGATTGAAGAGGAAGAGAGATTGTGGAATGCCTATGTGAGAGGCTTATATGAGATAGAGAGGGATTTTGTGTAGGGTTTAGTAAAATCATAGATCCATCATCAGGTGCTAAAGAAATAAGCTTTAAGGTGGAGGTGTTCCATTCAAATGAGGGTCTAAAGGATTTTATCTTTCTTATGGGAAGTTGATCCTTATGAAATAGATGCTTCACTAAAGGCCTTTGGTCAAAAGGACTTGATCAAGGTTTTGGGTCAAAAGGACTTGACCATTTGGGGTTAAAAAGGAATTGATCATCTTAGGGACTGATGCTCTTTGTGTATATTTTATTACACTAAATTTTGGTCAAAAGGACTTGACCAATCTTTGGTTTATAGTAACTTATAGGATAAGTACTCCATGTGTTGCAAGGTTGAGAGTAGGTTTTATTCCCCATGATGGTTTCCCATAGGAACCATGTGCTTTTTGTTTAATATAGTGAATGAATTAATTAAATTATATATTTTAGTAATGTTTCTTGAGCAAGTTGAAAATTTTCTACTTATTTAATAAGTTTAAAAGGATTGGAATTGAAATTGAAATATCTAGGCTCAGTAATTCACACCCCCCCTCTCTTAGTGATTATACCTTGAAAAATTGGTATCAGGTCAAGTATTTTGGTAAATTCTTAATATCTTGAAGGTGATCTATTGTACAATATGGGTAGTCATTAAGGATGTTTCTTTACCATACAAGAACCGATGTTCAATGGATCTAATTATGTTTTTTGGAGTGTAAGGAAGAGAACATACATTATGTCCCTAGGGTTTGATATATGGGAATTTATTGTGGATCGTTATTTTATTCATACTACACCTCCATCTATTATTGTAGACAAGAATCTATTTGAGAATAATTGTAAGGTAGTAAACACCATCACCTTTGGTCTTATAGAGACTATGTTCACCAAGTTAATCCATTGTAAATTATCTAAAGAGATATGGGGAAAAATGTGGATCATTTATGAAGGAGATTCAAAGGTCAAGATTGATAATTTATAGACTCATAGAAGAGGATTTAAAAGTCTCAAGATGAAGGAAGAAGATTTTATGGCATCCTTTTTGTAGAGAGTTGATGAGATTGTGAACATAATCAAAGGTATTTGAGATAACATTGAAAAATATACTATTGTTCAAAAGGTATTAAGGTCTCTATCCCTCAATTTTGATGAAAAAAATATACCATAAAATAAATTCATGATATGACTCAATTTAAGATGGATAAATTACATGGTACCCTTACTACCTATGAGATTAGGAGGAATGCTAAAATAACACCAAATAAGGAAACACCATTCAATATAGAGATGAATCCAAAGAATAAGTTCCAAGGTAAGAAAACCAAGGAAAATGAAATTTTTGATATAGACAAGGATTAACTAATTTATTTTATTTCAAAGAAATTGAAAATAGGGCGAGGCAAGTATAAGGTTACACTACCCTTTAAATGATTCAACTCTAGAGAGGTAGAACATTTTGCTAATATGTGCCCTCATAAGTATAAAAATCATGATGATGGAGAGAATTATCAAGGTCATGATTATGGAAAGAGATCATTTAATTTTGATAAAATAAAAAAGGGATTCAAAATGTTTAACAACAAGAAGTAATTCAAGGATAAGAAAAGTCTCTACACCAAAAAATATTGTAGCTCATCAAATGAGAGTGAAGTTATTGACTTAGAGTATGATCAAGAAGATGATGGTCCTATTGAATATTAATCATTTTTTATGGGTGAGGAAGTTTGTTACTCACACCAAAAATAATCTACTTGGAGTGATTTAGATGATGATGAAGATGAGGTAGACTATAAGACTACATTGACAGATGCTCTTGAATAATTAAAGATTGAGAAGAAGATCAATAAGAAGATGAAATATAAACTCAAGGACATTAAAGAATAATTCAGTGTGTATGAGGTAAGAATGAATGAAGTCACCAAGGACAATGAAGATATTGTCAAAAATCTCTATTATCAATTGGAAATCCTATCTACAAGCTTGAAAGATAAAGAAGATGATGTTCAAGTTATATAATTTAAATTGAGTCATTAAAATCTAAGTTATAAAAGACATCTAGTAAGGTGAAGTCATTTAAGTGATTTGAAAATAATTCAAGTGATCTGGATAGTATTTTGAATGATAAAAAACATGAAAGTGATAAAACTAGTCTTAGATCTAAATAAGAACCAAAGAATCCAACTCAAGACAAGATGAAGACTAATGTGAACAAGGACAATCATAATTTGAAGATAAATCATCAAAAAAGGAATGAAGGTGTTGGAATAATAAATACAAATTAGATCAGAAAACCAAATCCCATGAGGTATGCAAATTTCAATGGTTACTGCTATACTTGTAATCAATTTGGGCATAAATATAGAAAATGTAGAATAATTGTTAGAAATGATTTTACATGTAACTATGCATGGAATCATCATTTGAGTGGTGTAAGAAAGGTTGAGGGTTTCAATTATCATAAATTGGGACACTTTGAAAATATTTGTCCAAATAAGAAAAGGCAAGGTAAGTCTTCTTCAAAAAGAGTAGTTTGTTTCAATTGTAATGATATTAGACACATTGATAGTTTTTTTTAACAAGGTAAGATAAGTCAAGTTTACATCAGAGATTATTGTTTGCTACAACAATGAAAAGACTGGTTACATTGATAGATTATCAAAGGTATACAAATCATAATAGGTTCAATCAGTCTCCAAGAGTTAAAGGAAGAAGGCAAGTTAGCTCATGGAAACCAAAGTTGGTAATTGTGAGTCATGATAATTAATTTATTTTATTTGGTGGAGAATGCTTCAAAATTTGGAGTGCCAAGGGCTCTCATTGTCTACTCATGTTGTGAATGAAGATACCAAGTTCAAAAATAAGACCAAGTATTGGTTGAGGCTAATTCTGAGTTGTGTATGGATCTTAGTGAACATCCTACCATTGTTGAGCATGTATTATAC
This sequence comes from Torreya grandis, assembly GCA_037957365.1. NCBI lineage: Eukaryota > Viridiplantae > Streptophyta > Pinopsida > Cupressales > Taxaceae > Torreya > Torreya grandis. Next base: position 1,337,605 of record JARHVA010003029.1, read on the forward strand.
AAAGAACATCAATTTCTAGTGCTTAGTAATGAAGTTGAAAACTACAAGGTTGATTCTTAAAATAAAAAGGTATGTTAAGATTCAATAGTTATTCCATTTGTTGTCAATTATATCTTAGAAATAAGGGAGAGTGATATAAAAAAGAACCACTTTTGATTGTTTAGACTAAGAAGAATAAGAACAAGAACAAGAAGTATTATTACTATAAGAGGATTCTAATGGTTACTAAGGAGATGTGGGCCACTCATGGATTAACTTTGTTTTAGAGCCTTTTGGTGTAGAGGATGTCTCTTTTTATGCTTCTTGAGAGATTACTTTTATTAGAGAAGAAATTATTGCTATGGTATTCTTCAGATGGTCTTATAAGGCTAGAGATGAATATTTTTAGTTAGAACAGGTATGTTCAAATGGAAGAGATGTTGTGGTGATATTAGAGTGATGTCATAACTTTATATGGTTAGTATATAGGGTCATATTGAAGATTTTTATGGGGAAAAATAGGATTTGTGATTTGTCAAGGTGATATTTTTGCATAGAAAGTTTTATTGACCTTATTCTAGCATGCTCCAGGTGGTTTTGTGGTTTGTAGGTATGTTGAAGTCAAATTGGACAATTTTTGTTTGCTCTTAGGTTTTTGAATTTGTGCTTATAAGTATGTAGGTCCTAAAATGGGTTATATGATGTATGGATTTCCAAAGGTGTGAAATCTCAAAACTGGGTCCAGAACTATGTAATGGTTATCTCTAGGTGTATAACAAGTTTTAGAGGTGGATGTTGAGCATAAGGAAGATTTTTTACTCTATTTGTTTTGAGTTTTAGGGTTTTTATGATTTGATAGAAATGCGGTCTACCTTATGAGTTAAGGTTGGAGGATTATTAATAGGTTTATTGTGCCAAATGGGTTATCAAATCATGTTTCATAGAGATTTCAAGGTTTGTGGTTTTGAAATTATTCTTATTTTTGTCAAGATGGAGGCCTAATGTACAAGTTAGTTTTTGAAGGAAGTATGTTGAAAAAAATGAGATAGGTGTTGTAAATTGGTTTGATTAAATGGGAATATGATATATCTCTATATATGAATTTTTATGTCTTGAAGATGTGTTTATTAAAAATTTTGGGCTTTGCAATTTCTAGATGGAGATATAAAGAGTCTAGACAGACTTAGTAACAATAAGAGTGCTAATTGATAAATTTATTCAAAAGAACAAGGTATGTGTATTTTAAGTATAGTTCTTAGGTTGGATTAGAACATGTTTCCTATTTTTTGAGTGGCATGAATTTTTTTTGGGTGATCCTTGAGGTGGTTATAGAGAGAAGACTAGTAAGCCTATGTGGTGATTCTCCATATTGTATGGAGATTTGAAGATGCTCAAGTGATGAAATGGTTCAAAAATATTACGGGGAGTCCCTCTAAAATGTTTATTTGTGAGTTACATAAATATTTTAGTGTTTTATGTGTTTTTTTCCATTAATTGTAGTGCTTAGTTGAAAAGAGTGTTGGCTTGGATCAAGAGGAAGTTTACAAGGAAAGAAGAGGTAGTCTCAAGGTAAGGGGGAGTTTGTATCATATTTATAATGTGGGCCTCTCCTATTGGTATTATTATTAGGTCCTTGAGATCAGTTTTTTTTAAATTATCATTGTGTCAAAGGGGGAAAAATTTCCTATTATGGAGTGCTTGAAGAGATAGAAGGAACATGAGTTGTATATTGCTATCTAATGGTTCTTGACATCAATGACAAAGGGGAAGATTGTTGGATAATTTTAAATGATGTCATGGTGATGTCATGAAGGTGTCCAAGTGAGTGTATGAAATGTATTGATAGCCTAAGTATCAATGAAAAAGTGTGTAGTGTGCTTGTTCAAAGTATGCGTGAAGTAGGCTTGATTGTTCTTCAAGTTTGACATGGTCAGAGATGATTAAGGATGAGTATTTAGTATTAAGCATGTATAATGGGTAATATATGAAGTATTATATGATTTTAGTGCTTGTTTTCATGAGTGTATTTCATCTGGTTGATCATTGTTTACATCTACATATTTTGGGTCTAGTGGTAGAAAATCTAAGTAGGTAGTTTGTTGATGTTACCATTTCCATGTGTGGATGAGTCAGGGGAAGTTGGTCATATTTCTGTGAAAAAAATTGTGACTAGTTATTATTTTATAAATTATAGGTCATATAATTAATCACAATATAATATATTCAAGTTAAAATTTGTCCTCCCAAGAAGTTTGACAGTATTTTCCCATACTTAGCCAAATTTGCATGAGGCAAGAAAGAGTTGAGTAAGAATTTTTATGTTGTTATATTTTTCATGTGTCAAGTGTGAGGAGAAAATAATCATATGGGTTTGATTATTTTTTGTCCTATTTTTTTCACTAAATTTTAGATAATGCAATGAAGTGCATCAGAAGATATGTTTGTGCAAACTTGGCCTTCTAGACAAGTTCTTGACATAGTTGCCTTTGTGGCCAAAAAATATGAGTGACCATATTAAAAAAAATATATCTTTCACATTAAATTTTTTAAAGAGAATATTAATAAATGGATGGATTCCTATTTTAAAGGATAATATATTGTCCAAATTTGAGAACATGCGAGTGAACATAGAAAAACTTATTTAGGTCCAAAGTTGGCATTCCAAGTAGATAAGCAATGGTCCCCATACTTAGTCATTTCTACATGAAGTTAAAGTTAAATAAAAATGGAGATCCAATGGTTCATAAGATTTAATACATCTAGATATATGGTGTGACGTAAGTCAAATGGGTCAAAGTGTCATTGGTTAACAGAGTTAAAGATTGAGCTTATTATAAAACGATCAACAGAGCGTGTTTATTCTAAGATCTTAGGAAACAACAAGATGAGGACAAGTGTTCAAGGTTTAATGATGAGAAAATGTAAAGAATAAGGATATAAATGGTTTTTATTTATTTATTTAATGGTGTGTAGTACATGATAAAGACCTAACTGCTCCATAAAGATCAATGGTGTGCATTGAGTCAATATTACAAGATTGCACAAGACAAGGTCAACTATTGGAAGTTTAAAATTTAGGCATTGGCACCATATGAATTAAAGTTTGAAGAATATAAAAGATGTTAATTTAATATAAATAATTTAGGACATGAGATGTGATCAAAGTGACTGAGGTTTAACTATGATCATTTGAATTCAATAAATAAAAAAAACTACTGCTCTATATTTTGGCCATATCTTTTAATCCAGGTAGAATTTGATCATGGTGTAAAAATAAAATTTGTAGAGGAATCCTAGATGAATCTGGAAGTATAAATTTAAATATCTGAAATTTTTTAAATTCAATGTTATTAATATTAAAATTTTACTATGTTTTTGTGTAGGCTCTGCAAGAAACCCGAGAAGTTTGTTTGAGCTTGTATTGATGTTATTTCGATGTTTCATGATGAATTTTATATTTTATAATGTTGTATAATGTATGAGGATGATCTATGTGTATTTTAAAGGTTTGAACAATCATATCCATTAAGAACAAAGGTTTAGAAACTAATTGTGTATTTGTTAATAATGGTTGTTATACTTAATGTTGTTTGAGCAAATTGTGCTTAAGTAGAAGGGTATTGTGATGGTTTTTGGAACTTAAGTGGAAAAATTGATTATGTGTAATGGTTACATATGTTGTAAATTGTTCCTATATTCTTAATTTTATTGAATAAGTATCAAAAAGGTGAATAGGTCTCCATAAGACCTAATTGTGACTTAGGCTTACTTGAAAGAGATTTGTGCTTAAGCGTGACCCATGTAAGATGCAATAAGGGTGAATTCATGTATTTTGGATGATAATAAATATTTTAGACTTGATATTTCAATAATTATCTATAAATATTGAAACTAAATGTGATGGTTTCTATACTTATGGAATAATTGAAAGAGGCTTGTGTGAGAAGAGTTTACATTGAAGTGAAGAAGAGAGGATAGATTATGTGCATGTTTATGTGTTGATGAAAAGAATAGTTTGATGACTATGTGTATTAAATTTAGGTCATATTTCTAATCTCATAATAGTTATCATCCATTTTAAGGATATGTGAAAAGGTCTGAGTTTGCATATGAGGATATTTTGAGTGAAGAAGAAGAGAGATTGTGGCATGCCTATGTGAGAGGCCTATATGAGATAAAGAGGGAGTTCATGTAAGGGTTATTAAAATAAAAGATCCATCATCAGATGTTGAAGAAATTATTTCTAAGGTGAAGTTTTTAACTTCAAAGGAGTGTCTAAAGGACTTGATCTTCCTTAGGGGCAACTTTTCCTCTTGAAACAGGTGTTTCATTAAATTCCTTTGGTCAAAAGGACATGATCAAGGTTTTGGGTCAAAATGACATGATCATCATAGGGAATGACATTCCTTGTGGAAATTTTATTTCAATAATTTTTTTTCTAAAGGACTTGACCAATATTTAGTTTTTAATACCTTATAAGACAAGTAGTCGATGTGTTGTAGGCTTAAGAGTGGGTTTTCTTCCCCATGAGGGTTTTCCACAGGAACCATGTGTTCTGTGCTTGATCTTGTGTATGAATTTATTTAATCAAATATCTTGTTAATTTTGATTGATCAATTTGATATTTGCTGATTTTTAATAGGTTTGAAAGGATTATAATTGAAATTCAAATATCTGGTCTCATTGATTCACCCCCCCGTTCTTAGTGATTGTACCTCTAACATCTACATGGTTAAAATTCTACTCTAAGTGCACTTAGATGGCCTTCTATCTTTAATAAAATAGTATGAATTCCCCTTATTTTTAGGGGATATTTTAAACCTTAACAGTAATGTTTCTCAAATTAAAATCTCTACATGATGTATGTTAATCTAAAAACATATGATATATGCATGATAAACTAATATAATGTGTATGCATGACATTGAAATGTAGAAGAGTGAGCATAAGTTGTAAATGTACAATATTTATGAGATATAACATTTAAAAGGATGTTAAGATAGATATAAAAATGTAAGAAAGCATGTGAACAACAAATCTAGATATAATTCGAGTAACTACCTAGGGGTATGGGGAATGACATTCCTCAAGGGATCCAAGAATGAAGGATAGATGAATGAGGTCCCTCATGGACCTAATATGGAGTGTGAGAGTAAAAATAAAGGGAAAAGTGTCATCGACATGATGCATACATCAAATCATACATACAACATATATGATACGTGAAATATATTCTAAGCAGACACAATATAAGGGACATGAGAACATGCCACTAAATTTGAGAAAATAATACAGGCAAGGACATGTTCAAATGTAAACATATGTAAGCAACAAGTAGGTTGGCTTAGATCCACATGAAATGACATGTTCAAGGGTCTACATACACAATCAAGAAAGTACACAAAAGGACATGGGCATATGTATAAAGCATACTTATAATAAAATGAAGTGCCATAGAGATATATAACAATGGCATATTCAAATTCCCTTGAATAGATGTATAAATAAGGAGACACAATCAAATCTAAACTGGTAAAGATATAAATGAAATTATACATGAACATGTAGTAAAAATACATGGAAGAGCAAAGACGTACATAAATTGAGTCCATAGTAGTAGTAGTCTATAAAAACTTAGTGTAGTATAACATTATATAATATGGTAAAGTTGAAATTGTTTATAATATGCCCCCAATGGTTGAATATATTAACATCAAACATGTGTATCTATGTATGTGCCCCTAGTGGGTAGATAATATTAAATCTAGATCTGTGTGATAGACCTAAGTCCTATAAGAGTCTATAAATACTTGAAGAAAATAAGTGAAGCATGTATGTATGATAAAATAGAATATCACTAAAATAGATAACATATGTATTACCTAAAAAATATAATGAATATAAACATGGAAATGCATACAATTTGAATTGTTTTATTTTCTTAATAAATATGTAAATGCTTTTGTATTTGGAAGATATTATATTATTTAAATGTTTTCTTAGTGTACAAATAATCATGAAAATGAATCTATATACAAGGAGAAAGGTAAGATAATATATGTACAAGTAGAGAGGAACATACTACCTAATGAGTATTGTAAGAGACTCATAGTCAATGTGAGTTGTATAAAATAGAGTAAAAGTGATCATACATGTCATGATATGAGGTATTTGGGATCTAAGAATCAGATTTACTAAATCATCTTAAGCTGAAACTACTTATGGAGTAGAGATATGAATATGTGAAGCTAACTAAACTAGCCTATGATCTATGGTGAATTTAGGAACCCATTTGGTATAAAAATATGTAACTCATATGGCTTTTCTTTGATTTAACATTGATCTATGTGGTGGTGGAGAGAGAGGCCCTTTATAATCCACAATATATCTCTAACATAGGGTCTCTCTAATAAATATTTATTTGTGGGAGTGTGCATACATGGTACTATTATAAGAGTATATCTCACCTATATTGGTGGCTCAATTGACATCTAAGGATTCATAATAGAATATATGCCTGGAATTGTAAATGATGACTATTGTATAAGTGGTTGTGGAATAGGTAAAGAACACTCATGTGGATAGCCCTCAACTATAACCACATCACTAACATTTATATACTTGAGACATCCATATACAATGGATGAAATATATTGAATCTATTGTATCCAAGGCCTACCAAATAACATATCAAATATGCCTACACTAGGTACTCTTATGAATTAGGTGGCTATATGTGTTGGCTTAACCTATAATGGAGTTACAATCTCCCCATTGGAACTCTACACACAACCACTAAATCCATGATTAACTATATATCTATCTATGAAATATCATGCTCTAAATAACCTAGGTACAATATAAGTGTGATAGTACACATGTTGATACTTGAGATATTTTTAAATAGGACATTTTGAATAGGATGATGATCAATGTAGGATTGTATGAAGAGTGCATATAAATATATGCTATCATCAATTATATCTTGATCTAAAAATGTGATAAGAGGTATAACTTGCATTGTAGTATGATACACCTTAATGATATTATATAGATGATGTGGATTAATTGCATGAGTATTATAAGATTTTTATGGTGGATATGCTTGATAAGTATAATAAACACCTAAAATGATCACTATCTCATTATATATATGTTTTTGAAATAGATCTAATTTTTTTACTAATTTTTCGTCTATTGGTTGTGATTTAGTTGATTTTATAGGATTTTTGACATCAATGATATTAACTTCTATTTAATCTTAAATCTTATGTTACTGAATAATGCATCTATTTGTAATATGGTTCGGTGACCTATGATAGTTAAATAATGCATTTCTTTCATAATTCCTTAGAATATTCTTAGTTGTATCAACCTTTGATGGGAGGGAGAGATATGATGTTGCATTCCTAGAGTTGTTTTCGAACCCTTACTAGTGACTAAGGAAGATTCATAAAATGTCTCATTGGAAGAGATGATAAAACAATGTGAGGAGGTAGATCTAAAGTGCCATTAACTATTATATTTGAATCATTATTATTCTCATTGGTATTTATCTTATATGGGGGCTTATTGGAACTCTTATTATTTTAATCTAATCCAATTGTGTACTTTGATTTTCCCATCGATAAAATATTGACTTCCCATTCTTTCACTTTATGACAAAGATCTATGAATGATGTATACTTATTGAATAAGATAATCTCACGCAATATCAATAACAAACTCTACTTGATTATGTCTTTGAGATATCTATCTTCCATGGGATTAGTCATCTTAGCTAATATAGTTTTATATCATAAGAAATATTCAATAATTATCTCATTATATTTTTGTTTGATTTGTCCAACATGAAAATATGAAATCATACCATTCATGTTGATTGAAAAGTGTTCAAAAAAAATATGTTCTAGTGGATTAAATGTTGTCATAAATTAATTAGGAAGATCATAAACCCATTGTAATACATAATCCTTTAAACTGAGAGGGAACAACTTAGTAAGGATATAAGCATTAGACATATAATCCAAGCATATTATGTGAAAATCTCATAGATGATGTTATGGGTCACCCTTAGCATCATAAAAAGTTAGTTTTGGTACCACAAACCCTAAGGATAAATGAGCTTGTTATATATGTTGTGTCAAAGGTGTGTGTAAAACAGCATGAGAATCTAAAGCATGAAATGGCCTAGTATCACCTTCCTCAATATGAAACACTTATCTTGCAAAGAGTCTGTCTTGTGTATAAGGGATTTTACATTTGGAGAGGAGGAACTAGCCATAGGAGGTGTTGCCAGTAGTGAAAAGTTGGTGAGTTATAATAGGTTGTTTCATAATCTAAGTTGCCCCCATATTACGTATAATAATATTAAAATCTTTGGGGTTACAAATTTTGACCATTATTGGGTTTATTCTTTATTTTCATTAGGGCTTGCAGAATCTATACATGATCATGGGGTTTTTCCATAGTCTATCTCTAAAACATTATAAAATATCATCCTTATTGATTGTAAGATTTTCATTATCAACTGGGGGAGTCTATCTTAAGTCTCATATTGTGTATCATTTTTATGTTGATTGTATTAGTCATGTTTAGATGCATTATTAGTAAATTCAGCATAATTAGGGTTTTAAGGATCCATAAAAGGGCTTATAATTGGACCTTTATCCATGGTATAATCTCAAACAAAAGGAATTTCAGTATGCTCACTAGGATTGACACTACATCTAGAATTTCTTAAATGAAGACATACAACATTTTGAGATAGAATATAACAAATAAAACTCAATAGTGATGCTAAAATATAATATATAAAATCTAAAAATCCTAACACAACCAAGGGAAATTAGAAAAATAAGGATACAAATCATAATAACATATAGGGCTAGGGTTTCTGTATTATTTTAATTATGTCAAGTTCACCAATATTTTTATCTTTTTAGGAATTAGAGTATTTAAAGACAAGGTTATTAAAAGGTCTAGGTATAATAAATCAGTGTCTAAATATTTAATAAATACAACTAGTGATTTGTGTAAGAATTAACCTAATCTTATATTTCCAAAAATAGAAATGAATGACACTAAATAGTACATAGCTATAAGCTAATTGAGATAGATGATATAGAGGTTGAAGAATAGCATAAAATTTGATAAAGGTGTTTTAAATAGGATCTAGGTGTTATAATTCCTCATGAATAGTATAATAGTTCCTTGTGTTAGGATCTTAGAGTACAATTGATTACTTTTGTATAAGCAACTAAACACAGAATTGAAACTAGAAGTAATAAGTAACTAGAAATCAGAAACAACAAATAATAGGAGATACAAGAAATAACCAATCTATATTAAACTCTTCCAAAAGGAAATACAATGAAGAAATCCTCTCTCCTCACACCTCACAGATGTACAGTAATTCTCCCTCAAGAGTTCTCTCTATCTCAATCAATTACAATCAACTCAATTACTAAATTATACATGCTATGAGGATCTAACCCTACTATATAGTATACTACAACACTAGGGTTCATGAGCCATGTATTTTCCACCCTTAGATCCACCTCTTAAATCAAAGGATCAAATCTGTTCTCCTAAAAATAACAATGTTGGAAACGCACAGAAGTCAGTGTCGGTCTGGAGATGACCGATGTTGGTTGAACCTTAACTAATGTCAGTTGGTTCTGACCGATGTCGATTACTGTGTAAGCCCAACAACCTCCACATTAGCTCATTAGTGAAGCTTTTAGCTCCACAACTAAACAATCTCCCACTTGGAGATAAACATCTGCACCTGTACCTATATAACAACATCCTCTAAACATCCCTGGCTTGTTTCTCCCTCTTCAAGTTCAATCTTGAAAACCAACAAGATTTGAATGAAGATTCAACTTCTCCTTTGTTACTAGATTTTTTAACATATCAGTAGGGTTCTTATCTGTATGGATTTTTTCCAACTTCAACTGTCCATCCTCCAATACCTGTCTAATGAAGTGGTACCTAATCTGTATATGTTTGGTTCTTGAATGAAAGGATGAATTCTTTGCCAAATGAATTATACTTTGACTATCACTGTATAATCTGCCACTCTCTTGCTCCTTTCCCAACTCTTCCATGAACTAAGCCATCCAAATCATTTACTTGCTAGCCTCTATGACTGCAATGTATTCTACCTTTGTAGTACACAAGGCAACAACCTTCTACAACTTTGAAATCCAGCTAACTGTCATTCCACTAATAGTGAACACATATCCTGTGGTGCTTCTCCTACCATCCAAGTCACCTACCATATCTGAATCTACATACCCATGTAGAGAAGTGTTTGATACTCCAAAGCATAAATGCCTATTGTTGGTCCCTCTCAGATATCTGAGAATCCACTAAACTGCTTTCCAGTGTTCCTTTCATTGATTGGCCATAAACTTGCTGAGAACTCCCACTGCTTGGGCAATATCTGGTCTAGTACATACCATTGCATACATCAAGCTCCCAACTACTGAAGCATATGGAACTCTACTCATGTACTCAACCTCATCATGTAATTTAGGACACTATTCTTTGTTCAACTTGAAGTGTCCAGCCATAGGTGTGCTTACCAGTTTTGCATCCTGGATATTGAACCTCTCCAACACCTTATTCACATAATCCTCTTGAGACAAAATCAAACTATGATTTTTCCTATCTCTCTTAATACTCATTCCAATGATTTTCTTTGTTGCTCCTAAATCCTTCATGGAAAATGTGTGAGATAATTTTACCTTAAGCTCAGTAATTTTCTACATGTGTGAACCTGCAACAAGCATATCATCTACATACAGTAATAGGATAATATAACCACCATTATCCAATCTGTTAAAATAAATACAATGGTTAGATTGACATTTACTAAAGCAATGCTTTGTGATAAACCTGTCAAACCTCAAATACCATTGTCTTGGAGCTTGCTTAAGACCATATAAGATTTTCTTCAACCTGCACACAAGTTTCTCCTTACCTTTGACCTCAAAACCTTTTGGTTGATCCATATATATCTCTTCATCTAAATCTCCATGAAGAAATGTTGTCTTAACATCAAGCTGCTCAAGATGCAAATCCTGAATAGAAACTAAAGACAATACAATCTGAATAGAAGTCATCTTTACTATAGGAGAAAAAATTTCACCAAAATCAATACCTGGTTTCTATGTAAATCCCTTTACTACCAACCTAGCCTTATGTCTCATTTGTCCATTCTCTCTTTCCTTTAACCTGTATACCCATTTGTTTTTGAGTGCTTTCTTTTCGGTTGGAAACTCAACCAAATCCCACACATGGTTCTCTTCCAAGGAATCAATTTCTTCATTCATGCCATGCTCCCACTATTTCCTAGATTCTACCTGCATTGCCTCATCAAAACTTTTTAGTTTTCTGCCATCAGTGAGCAACAAGTAGTATAAAGAAGGGGAATAATGAATTAGATGTTTACTTACCCTTTCAAACCTCCTTATGGGCATTTGAGACTCATTTACAGCTTGTTGTCCACCCAAATTTCCTTCTGATAGTGACCAATCCCAGTCATCTCTGATCGATGCCGGTCTACACCTGACCGATGTCAATTCCTCGTAATCGATGTCAATTTCCATCTGATTGACGTCGGTCTCTATGTTTTTTTATGAGTGATGACTTTTACCCATGAGCTCATTTTAGATCATAACCTCTTCCAAATCAAGATTGCCTTACTCAAAATTATTCAGCCTCTTGAGCTGATCACTATACATCACCTTCTCATTGAGAACTACATCACGACTTCTAATAATTTTGTTAGTTTCTAAATTCCACAACCAAAATCTGAAATCTCCAAAACCATAACCAATGAAAGTGCACTGCATAGATTTAACATCTAGCTTCTTTCTATTTTCTTTATCAATGTGCACAAAAGCTTCAGAACCAAAAAATCTAAGAAATGAAAGATCTACATTTTTACCTATCCAAGCCTCTTCTATAATTCCACCATCTAGTGTAGTAGAAGGTCCTCTATTAATCAGGTAAACCATAGTATCTACAGCTTCTACCCAAAACTGTAAGGGCAAACTAGCAAGCAACTTCATACTCCATGCACGCTCCATTATTGTTCTATTCATCCTTTCAGCAACTCCATTTTGCTGAGGTGTCCATGGAACCATCCTTTCTCTACGTATTCCTCTCATAGAATAGTAACTATTGAATTTATTGCTACAGTACTCGCCACCATTGTCAGATCTAAGGTACTTCAATCTCAAACCTATTTCATTCTCAACCAAAGCTTTTCATTTCTTAAATGTGTCAAAAACATCAGATTTCCTCTTTATGCAATAAACCCATACCTTTCTTGTAGCATCATCAATGAAAGAAACATAATACTATGATCCTCCAATAGAAGCTACCTGAGCTAGTCCCCACAAGTTTGTGTGAACAAGCTCCAACTTGTGCTTCTTCTTTGTTGACTCAATTTTGAGAAACCTCACTTTCTTCTATTTCCCAAAAATAAAATACTCACAGAAATCTAGATCTATGCTTTTCAAATCTAAAAGATTACCTTTTGACCTAAGAACATTCATTCCCTTCTTACTCATGTGACCAAGCCTATAGTGCCACAACTTTGCATCTACATCTAAAGTAGATAAAATAGAAGGAGAATAATCAGTAATACAAGTAGATAGATAAAGTGTACCTACTCTCTTACCTTTTGCTAATACAAGTGCACCCTTAGAAACTTTCCAAGATTTAGCTATGAGAGTTACTGTACAACCCTCATCACCCAACTTTCCTACAAAAATTAGATTCCTCTTCAGGATTGGTACATGCATGACATCCTTCAACATCCATGTGTTTGTCATTCTACAATTTTAGCTGCACTTTTCCTTTGCCAATAATTTTACAAGGCTCATCATCCCCTAAATAAACTTTTCCAAAATCTCCATGGATATAATCATTAAAAAATTCTCTATTTGGGGTTGCATGGAAAGAGGCACCAGAATCTACAACCCATAATTCTACTTTATTATCCAAAGAAAATATAAGAGCATCCTATGCAACAATACCTACAACTTTTACTTCTTTATTACCTTCATGCTGATTTTCTTTGTTATCCTTCAACTAACAATCTTTCTTTGCATGCCCTTTCTTTCCACAATTCTAGTAGGTTATTCTTCCATTTATGGATTTGGATCTACTTCCCATCTTTGACCTTGATTTCTCTTGCTTGCCCTTCTCTCTTTGCCTTCCCCTACTTTCAACAGTTAAAGCATTACCTAATGTTTCCCCTGTGCTTTTCCTATGAATTTCTTCATTCAAGATTACACTAATAACATCATCAATTTTCAAGATATTTGAAGCAGATGCAGTATTACTAACTGCCATTACCAAACTATGCCAACTTTTAGGTAAAGAGCATAAGATTAGGAGAGCCTTACTTTCATCACCAAAAACTATTTTGACTGAATTTAACTGATTTACTATTGTATGGAAATCATTAAGATGACTAGATATAGATCCACCTTCCTGAATTTGCAAATTAAATAATTGGTTCATAAGATATACCTTATTCGAAGCTGAGGGTTTTTCATATAAATTTGCCAAAGTATCCATTAACTCTATCGTTGTCTTTGCCTATGATAAGTTGGAAAACACAGAAGCTGCCAGGCTCAACCTTATAGATCCAAGAGCCTTTCTATCAAGAACATTCCATTATTCATCTTACATATCTATGGGCTTCCTTGAAACCCCACCCAATGGTAAATACAGATCTTTTTGATACAAGTAATCTTCAATCTGCATCCTCCATAATTGATAATTCTTGCCATTAAATTTCTCCATTCTTAGTTTACTTTCTTCTGCCATCGCTTTGCTCCCACTCAATCAAAAACCCTTGTGAGTGAATTCTGTAATCAACAAACACTAACACGCTCTGATACCAGTTGTTAGGGTCTTAGAGTACAATTGATTACTTTTGTATAAGCAACTAAACACAAAATTGAAACTAGAAGTAATAAGTAACTAAAAATTAGAAACAACAAATAATAAGAGATACAAGAAACAACCAATATGTATTAAACTCTTTTGAAAAGAAATACAATGAATAAATCTCTCTCTCCTCACACCTCGTAGATGTATAGTAATTCTCCCTCAAGAGTTCTCTTTCTCTCTTAATCAATTACAATTAACTCAATTACTAAATTGTACATGCTATGAGGATTTAACCCTACTATATAGTATACTACAACACTAGGGTTCATGATCCATGCATTCACCACCCTTAGATCCACCTCTTAAATCAAAGGCTCAAAGTTGTTCTCCTAAAAATAACAATTCTGGAAATGCACAGAAGTCGGTGTTAGTCTGGAGATGACCGATGTTGGTCAACCCCTAACCAATGTCGATTGGTTCTAACCGATGCTAGTTACTGTGTAAGCCTAAAAACCTTCACATTAGCTCATTAGTGAAGCTTTTAGTTGCACAACTCAACACTTTGGATAGTAGCACATTATGCTAGTTTCCTCTATTCCATGTTAGTGTCTTTGTGTATGGATTTATGTGAACTTTTGGGAGAAACTATCTTTGAGTTTGATAGGCTTGTTCCCATGAAAATTAAACCTACTTTGTTATCTATGACTTATTTTGGATTATTTTTATATGTAAACCCTAGATCACAAGTATAAAATGTGCAATATTAGTTAGATAGGCTAGACAACATCAACAACCCAATGTGTTTAGAGTTACTACATACTTATACCTTGATAGGGGAACAATATCAATGTAGTTATCTTTATTTAAGTGTTGGTGTGAGTACAAGTGATACTATTATTAGTGTCAACTTGAGTACTTTGTGTGATGATTGAGATTGGAAATCTATGTATTCTAAGCTTAGGATTGTTGTAGATGACTATATGTGGAAGTAGCTCAGAATAGGTATCAATGACTTCAATTGTGCACAACTTGTGTTGATCTTGTTTGTGTGCATTTGAATTTAATTTAAATGTAGTGGGTAAAGGGGTAAAATTCATGTATTTATATTGATATGGTGCTTTTGAAAAGTATGATATAGGTTTATGCAAACCCTAGGCATCTTAGGAATTGAAAATATATTTTTTGTTGGTGAAATTAGACAAGGGAAATTATTTTGGTCCATTGGTCATTAGTGTAATTCACTAGTGTCCAAAGGGGTACACTAGCATCTAGGTAGCATAACTTGGGGCACTATGGGCATGGATCCTTAGAGAAAGGCATGTGACTAATTTTGGGATGTCTAAGGATGTGTAATACCCATATTAAAGTTTGATAAGGTTCAAAAGAGTCATTAATATAGGTCTAGGTATAATATAGGGATGGGTGGTCTCAAGTGACACTTTATATGAATACATAAAGCTAACTTATTTTATGAGAAAGTATAGAGAAATGCCACACATTAATAGTTTATATCAAAGAAACCATATAACTAGTTTCAGAAGCACATGTAAGATTAACCTATTACATAAAATCTATTATTTAATTTTTAAAATTATCATTCTCAAGTTGATTCATGTAGACACATAAATCATGTCACATATATTTGACAATGTTAATTCTTTTCACATCCTAAACTATGTGATTTGCAACCAAACATATGACTCATATTCACAATTAATATAAGAATATATGTGTGTGTGTGTGTGTGTGTGTGTGTGTATATGTGTGATATTAATCTTCTATTCAATATAATTGTTACATATAAATATACAAGACAAATTATCAATCTACTTTACACTACCCCCAGGCTATATCTAACTCTACACAAACTATCCATGATTCTCTAGGATAGGTCCACACTAGGTGGATAAGTTTTATACTATGGACTCGTACACTTATATAATACACATACCATGTAAAATAATTGTTAGTTTCTAAATATTAAAATATCATTTTGGGTCTTCCTACACATTTCATAATATAGGATAAAGTAAATTAATAAAATAATTCACTATATTATAAGGAAATCAAAACCTCATTTCAAATGTACTTGTTTCCTAATTTTGAATTATCTATTGACCACTTAGAAACTATTGAATATCTTCCCTATTATTCTTAAATTCAATATCATTCAAAAGGAGGATCCATAATCCAAGTCTTAATCATCTCAAAGAAAGTCAGGAGCTATCATTTCAAAGTATCAAAATCATACTTCAAGTATCATACATATAGTCAAGGAGAAAAAAACCATTATCACTCTAGGTGGGAGAACTACATGGGATTTATTTCCATATTTAGAGTGTCTAGGTACATAGTCAACATTAAATCATCAAGGGGGTGATTGGGTTCAAATCATCCCGTTACATTCCCCTTATTTTTACATGTTTATAGATCTCATGAAGACCCATAGGGTTTAAAATAAAATAAAAAGAATAAATAGATATCCATGACACATATTTGAATATATCCATCTCCACCTCCTCAATAAATGGAAATGCAAAAGGTAGAGCAATTTGATTTTTGTCACAATCAATGTGGACAAGGCCATAATCAAAGGATTAGACCATGCCAATGTGTTATCCATGGAGTGTGATGTTTTATATGAATATTATCTTATTTTATTTCTAATTCTATAATATCATAATTATGATTTTATTTTTTAACTATTAGTCACAAGTCATAGTCAACTGGAACAAGTTTACTGCAAATAGACATGACTGCCTTGCACTATTGTCTGGGGAGTGTAGATATATCTAGAAGTAGTTTCAGATTTTGTTACTGATTATGTAAAATCATCTTATTTTATATGGGTTCACACTTTAAAATTTCATAAATATTCAACATAAATTAATATTTTATCTAATTACATATTTTCTTACAATTTTAAAAAACCAATTTTCCATATTTAGCAAGTTGCAAAATCAAAATTTTTAGTAATTGTAGATATTTAGCATTATAATATATTTCAAGTTCTATATCTATTAATAAAAAAATAGAGTAAAACACATTCATAAACCATTACATTTTTGAACATTTTTTCTTTTCAATTTTCATTCTAGGGTTTTAATTGAATTAATCATTTCCAGAAATTGAAGAGAAATTATCTTTAACCTCAAGACTTTAGATTTAATTATTTATTTCCTTGCACAAAGATATTTTAATTTTTTGTATTTAAACTTTTTTTCTTTCTTTTAATTTTTATATAAATTATGTTCTAGAGTTTATAAAAATCATATGATTTATCATTATAGGTAATGCAGTCTTCATTTTACCTAAGACATGGAGTGATGGGTACTAATATACCATCCAATACATTATAAACCATTATATATTTATTTTAGTTTCCATTTACCTCATGGAATATTAAAAAATGTTGATCTCAAGATAACATTACCAAACTGAATATTCTCTAGGTTCTTCTTCTCCTAATTCGGCCCCACTTCATGAGTCAAAATTTT
>JARHVA010003029.1:1362500-1420000 GCA_037957365.1 Torreya grandis
ACCAACATAACACATTCATATTCAAGATTAATTTATAAAATTAATTCATAATACCTCTATATGTTTCAATCTAGCTACTATTAAATAATAAACACCTTATAAACTTATGAATTAGGTGGCTTTATGTCATCTTATCTACAAGGAATAACTGAATCTATATAGGTCATTTTGATTATAATGTTCTCAGGTCATAACAATAGAAATTTTTTGGCTTAACATTTTAATGTCCATACTTTATTTTGTATCTTTACTTACGTGGCCTCATTGGGTTGCAAAATTAAACCCTTTTCCCAATTTTATCACATGTATGATATTTTATTTGGACCAATTATAACAAGACACATGGAATAATACCATTGATCATTAGGAATAAAGTGCATGGGGTTAATTTAATGCTCAGTTAATTATATTAATCCTTTATATGTTTTAGTTTAATATCCTTCTTAGGTTTACCATCTACATATTAGATTCAAACATTGACTAAGTTCCTATGTGTGGCATGTGGCAACCTCTACATAAAGACACGTCACCTTCTCCCCTTGGCTCATACAAATGGTGTCCGAAGAATCATAGAGTGGTCATTTTTTGTTTTTCTATGGATACATGATTTTATAAATAAACACTTCTCTTCTCATGCATATGTATCCTTTCCATTTAAAGTGGCCCCAACTAATATTATTTTTAAACATATTAATAAAATTCCACCAACTTATATTAATTTCAATCATGAGACCTATGAAATTCATTTTTTATTAATGAAAAGGTGGTGGTTATTTCTTCAAAATCTATGTAGATTTAATCTCAAGTGTAAAATATGGATCTAGACCTCTTCCACATGCAAGAGATCCCCAAACACTAGAGGATTGCCCCTTTCACCATTTTTCAAATGTCACAAAATGGACCACCATATAGTCTACCACCTCCTCCTCCAAGAAGGTGGGAAGTAGAAGTTGATATAGAGATAGGGACCACTTCTCTCATTTTCCTTCCCCAAGGGGTGGTTGGAGTTATCATGGAAAGTATAATATTGGTCCTTCTTAGTGCTCTATGAGTAGCACTTTTGTTCATTCCTAGCAAACTAATGGATATCTTATAATTATTTGTAAAGACTCTCTCAATGGATGGACTACTATGGAGGTTAATGATATAGATCTACCTACTTGGATGGTGATTCGTAAGGATGATACTCTACCTATGCCTCCTAAGGTGGTGGCATATGTTTTAATCATTGCTCTCAGACTTTTTTAATTTATTTTTAGTTATGTGAGCCATGATTTGATCAGCTAATTTTTGTCTTATGTTTGGAGTTGGTTTCTTCTTATAGAAATGAGTTTTATCTATGATGTGTATGGATGATTTAATTTGGAAATTTACATTTGTATTAATTATTATTTTTTTTAATATAATTTGAAGAGTTCTAATAATAAATGCCACCAAGTCATTTAAAAAAATATGTGACCTAAAATCAACTCAAACAATGAATTTATATTAATAACAAATATGATCACATCTAAAATTAAATAAATTTAATATTATAAAATGTGACCACTAAAATTAAGACACATAGACATGGTTTATATTTTTACAAAAACTAATGGTGTCATTGCATCGTTCAAATCCTTTAGACATAATAAAGTGGACTCAAGGTGTCCATGTGGCACTCACATGGACTCTCAGAGTGATAAAGATCATGAAAAAACATTTAAATAAAGTGGAGTCTATGGGGATACACATAATAACATGTGACTAATCCTAATTACTTGGAATTCATAGAGTGGTAAGGTGACCACAAAGAGGTCATAGAGTGGTTTTTAAAAATTACTATAGTTATTTGATGATGTGAACCCATTAGAATTTAAAATATAACTCTATGATGGTGAAGTCCACATATTTTCAAAATCACAAAGTTATAAGATAAATAATTAATTATAGACATAGGTATTAAAGGGGAGCATCCATTTAGACAATTTAAATGGTCCACAAATACACTATGAATATTAGGATTTGAAATAGACTATGGGGTAACATGAGACCTAATGAGTCTAAAATATGAATCATTATTACTATCAGTTTTCTTCATTTTCCTTCCATTATCTCTCCTCTAAACTTAACAATGTAAGGATCTTAATCTTGTATCTAATCCTAGTGTAGTAAATGGATGTTTTATCCTATTTAATGTAACTAAATTATATGTTACTGATTATATCATTTAATCATAACTCTTTACATGTTTAGTCTCCTAATTTTGTGTACATATAGATAGTATAGTAGTCTATAAAGAATAAGGACCTTTTTTGATGATCTTGTAAGGTGAGATATATGAATATCTTGACATTTTACAAGATACAAACTCATTTAACACACTTATAGCTCATTCAAGTCTTAACTAGACATAGATATGGACTTGTCTAGTAGTTATAGACTCACACAATCCAATGATTTGGACTCACCTAGTAGATATAGACTCATCCAGTTTGTAGCTACAAATTCATTCACTAAAGAGTTATATCATCCCTATCAGCCTAGAATCCTTGTTATGTAATTACTCAAAATTTAGGATCCTTGATGCATGTTGCCATGAACTTTTCCAATTTTTCATATAAATAGCTTTGGACTCTACCAAAGTTGCTACAAACTCTACCAGAACTAATCTAGACTCTTCAAGTCTAGCTTTTGAGCTCGTATAATTGAATATTTGTACTTTTCATCTTTGAAAAAAAACATGAATATTGTTTTTACAAATTAATATTTGTAAAATTAATATAAATAATAAATTTATAAATAGACATTATATATATATATATATTAGTCATTATAGATATGTCAAATAGTCTTTTATAACAAAAATTGATCTTTTAGATATAAGAAGTCATTCTTAATAGATATTTAATGGATTTTGTAATGTATGGATCTTATTATTTCAAACCATCAATCACCTATTTTGAAGAACCACTAAAATTAGGATATTTTTATTGATAACATAAGATCAGCTACTAATATCTAGGGATCTATAGTTACAATATTATATAAGTGGATCTCCATGTCTTAATAATATATATGAGAGAGATAATTATTTTATTGTTTAGTCAATATTATATCAGAGTAATATAAGTTGAATTTATATTAATGTAATCTATTTAGACCAAATAATGAAGATATCTCCATTTTTCAAGTACCAATTTTTCTTTTCATTCATGTTTCCAAGGCGAGCAAGGGCCCACTCTCCTCAAGAATCAAGAATGTAATTTTGTATGGTATTTTATATGTATTTAAAATTTTCATTAATTAATTTATTTTTTGTAACCTACAAGAAATTATATTCAATTTATAATATTAAATTTAGGATTAAAAATTAGTGTGTTTACTTTTAGTCGAGTGTTTACTTTTAGCAAGTATCTTTATTTCAGCAAATTAGATTACAGAATGTTTTAATTTTGTAAGTGTGTTTATTTATTGAATAAGTAAATAATATATACAATATATTATATTAGATATTTATAAAGAATAATAACACCCCAAAATATCTCTATTGGACTTACAACCATAAACCTTACTATAGACAACTCTAGATGTTGCCCTTGGTTTAAATAACATTAACATAAAAACTAATTAAATGAAGGGATAAATGAAACCCATCATTTTTAGAACCATTTTTGGGGACCATTAGGTTTTAGTATGGTAATTTTTATTGGTTTAAAATAAAAAACAAATACAAATTTATGAACTGACCTGAAAATGTTAAAGCAAGGTTCTTCCCCAAATATCCTTAGTCATGACCAGAGAGGAAAGAATACAAAATTTTACTGAAAGATATAAAAATATAATAAATTTAATTGAATCATTCTTATATTCATCACTAGAATCAATAAAATCATCACAAATAAACCATGTAATAAGACTCCCATTTGGAAGATCTTCTCCAATATGATGAATTAGTCTCGATGATCCTTTGACTAGAATAATAGGTCGTGGACCTCAATATTTTCAAGATCAAGATTAAGAAATAAATTGGATATATAATATAGGTTGGGAAGAAATAGAAACCATAAATGATAATAAAAAATATATATAAAATCCTAAAGAAAATAGAATGTAACTACAAAATATAGAACCTTTTCCTTTCCTATAGTCATAAATACAACAGATAAAACATCTATGAAAAATATTTCACCTTAAATTTAAAAAACAATAGGGGTAAGGCCTCATAATATACATATAAATTTATATTTTATTTTAAAGTGTTATGCAAAATCTTTGATTATACAACTGACAGTCAAAAACTCAAATTATGCCCTTCTACACTTAATGAGGAAGACATGAGGTGGTTGATGGGCCTTCCAAGTGTACTATTAATACATGGAGAGACATGGAAATTGCATTTCTTGGTAATTATCAAGATTAATGTAGATTAAGAGACATGAAAGAGGATTTCATTAATATCAAATACAATGAAGATGAAATCTTAGAAGATTATATAGATAGATTCACATTTGCCCATAAAGGTAGTGGTTATCTATTTATAGAAGTAGTGAAAATGGTCTTTCTTAAAGGATTGGATGATGAATTTAGGGATGATCTATACCTAATTTGTAAAAGATACATTGTAAAATTAACACTCTACCATATCTCATAACTATGTACTAATTATTCTAGGATAAAACCAAGCATCAAAAAAAGAAAACTAGGTAAATCTAATGAAGCTAATCGATTAATGGAGCAATTTACCATATTTAAAACTAACATTTTGGTTTATTTAAACAATAAATTAGATGGTATTAAATCCAAATATAATTTCACCATAGAACACTTAGCCATATATTGTTCAAAATGTGAATTAAAACATGTTCTCAAAGATTGTCCTTTGGCTAAAATAGAAAAATGTGGGATATGTCACAATAAAGATCATGACACAAACTATTGAAACCATATTTATATTTTAAAAACTAAAATTGAAACAAAATTCTATTTTATAAATATATAAATTACTTCCAAAGACAAAATCTATTTCAAAAAAACTAGACTTCAGGTTAGTTTGGCCTAAGAAATCCAATTAATCCATGGATGACACATTAAATTAATCAAGAATTTGAACTGATGTGGGGATAAGTACACCCATAATGGGTCAATAAATAATGGATGATATATCAACATTTGATTATGCCTCAATAACCATAGATTTACCAACCACAATCACAATAATAGTAAAATACATAGTGGAACATAAATCTATAGTTTAACCTCCAAATAAGTTCCCACCATAGTAATATTTGATGGTACATCCTATAGCTCAACCTATAAAACCGGTTAATCATCCCCAATTTCCTAATCAATCAATGGATAAACCCAAAAATAAACCATCATCCCTTGTTTATTTAAATAAAAAACAAGAAATCATGAATGTATGAGCTATTAAATATTCAAAGATTTAGCTTAGATCAGGTAGAGAAATTCAAGAGCCTCATATCACCATCTCATAGTTGCCTAATGAAAAACCAAAAATAGATCCACCTTAACCCATAGTGAGAAAAAATGAATTATAAAAAATGGAAAAGAAAAGATAGAGGAACCTATTATTACTCCCTCACCTATTCCTTTTCTTGATAGATGGAAGGAAGTTGAAACCAAGTAAGAATTTGATTTGATTCCAAAATTGAGAAAATTGAACATTGAAGTACCCTTTCTATGATTTATCAAGGATATTATAATATTAAATAGAGTTATTAAAATCCTCTATGTCAAGACACCTAGAATAAATAAATAATAGCTAAGAACCATACATGTGGATGTTAAACTAGTTGATCTTTTGGCAGGAATATTACTACTACTTAAATATGCATACCCAAGTAGTCTAATCATAACAGTAACCATAGGGAAGAAATAAATACCCAACATTCTCGTAGATTTGGGTACAAAAATAAATGTAATGACAATTGATACTATCCAAACACTTTCTCTTATGAGGATGCATCTTACCTCCATCATTCCTCAAATGGTTGATTAGTCAATTGATAAATTAGAGGGCACTATAGCATATGTGTCTATAATAATTAAGTCATAATAGTATCCATTATATTTTATGGTGCTGAGACCTAAAAAAAGGAAGTTAGGATAACCCCTCATTTTATAAAGGCCTTATTTGTCTACTGTAATAGCATTAACTCATTTTAGATAAGGGGATGTGACTATTTCAAATGATCTAAAATAAAAATGAATATCCCTATACCCCATAAAAAACCCTCATTAGATTAGAATTAAACACTTTTCATGGATGAATAAGAGAAACATAATAACAACCTTTCATCTTTAGCCATAATAATAGTATAAGGACACATGGAAGAATTAACTAATGAGTTATCATAATATATAAAAGAAGCAAGTAGCATCATGAGCTTCACAACAGAAGCTCACAATAGACTTTACCAATCTATTAGCTACAAACTCTACTAGTTTATTAGTGACACACTCTTTTAGTCTGTTAACTATAGACTCTTTTAGGCCATCTAATCCACACCATATTATATTCTTAGATATGAACTCTTCAAGTACATTAGCTATGGACTCAACCATACTTGTTACTACATACTCATTGTTTGGACATTTAACATATGATTACAAACCATTGTAAGAAAGTATTTGTAATTGGGCAAAAGATAAAATAACTAATTTTTTAACTATATTTTATTCACCATTAACCTAATCATTTCTCCATAAGATAGATTTATGTAAAATGTAACTATATTTCATCTATTATTACCCCACCCATGTTCTCTTAATTCCTTGATGATTGAATTCAAACAAGTAAAGTATGTCGATCCTGACACTAAATAGGTTATAATATTACTAGGAAAAATCATTGAATATAAATAATTGGTTAACCATGATCAAGAAATGAAGGTTTTTGATGTCCTAGAAAAACACACCAAACCATTTACTTTGGATTAGATAGATATGACATGAATTCATCTAAATTTTTGCATGCATCAGATTTACACAATCTAGGACAAACTAGTTAGATAACCATCAAGATAAATAAACATATAATTAAGGGATATAATAAATTTTGAAATAGAGAAAATTTTGTATGTGGGATATATTTATCCTATCTTAGATATAAAATGGTTTCTTTAGTGGTAATTATACTAAATAAAAATGAGAAATGAAGAGTGTGTGTAGATAGCAAAGAGATAAATAAAGCCACTAATAGGGATTATCTTACCCTTCTTTTTATTGAATAATTACTTGATAATTTGGTAGGGAAAAGGTAATTTTATTCCTTAGATAGATCTAGTAGATATAATATGATAATAGTGACAACTAAGGATCAAGACAAAACAACCTTCACTTTCCCATGGGGTACATTTGCTTATAGAGGCTTACCATTTTGTATTTTTAACACCCTAGCTACTTTTCAAAAATTAATTTTAGCCATATTCTCTTATTTAACTAATGATTGTGTGGAAGTATACATGGATGAATTCACTACTCTTGGAGATACATTTGATGAAGCCTTACAGAATATTTATAAGGTCTTAACCAAATATGAAGAACACCAACTATCACTAAGTCATGAGAAATGTTTGATGATAATAAATCAATGCATAGTACTAGGACACCACATCTATACTAAAGGAATTGAAGTGGATCTTAAAAAAATTTAAATAATTTCCAACCTACCTGCCCCATAGAATCAAACTAATATCAAGCTCTTATTAGGTCATGATGATTTTTATAGACATTCTATAGAAGAATTTAGTAAAACTAATGTCCATATTCTTGATTTTATAGTAAAAGATGGTGAATTTATGTGGAGTGATGATTTTCATAAAGTCTTTGAAGCTATTAATGAAAAATTGAGCTTGACACTAGTATTGAGAGGACCCAATTGGGAAAAATGCTTTCACATTTAATTGATGTTTCTAATTATGTAATGGGGGTAGTTATAGGACAAAAGGATGAGAATGATCATATGTATTCCATTAATTACATCAACAAAAATCTCACACAAATATGAAATAAACTATAAAACCACAAAAAAAGAATTCCTTGCTTTAATTGATGACATCAACAAATTTAGACACTATATTCTAGGTTATAAGGTCTTCATATACATGGATCATTTGGCCAAAAGGTATCTCATCAATAAACATATAGTAGGAAGATGGATCATAGTATGGTTGTTAATTTTTTAGGAATTTGATATAACCATTATATATAAAATAGGAAAATTTAATGTGGTTGCATACTTTTAGTCTAAAATAAACATTCTAGGTAGTGAAGGAAAAATTGAAGATAACGTTCAATATGAACAATTGTTTAATTTTTCAATAGAATCCCCATGGTTTGTTGATACAACCAACTATTTGGACACAAAGACATTTCCTTCTCATTTTAATCATAAATAAAGAAAATGTTAATTTAAAGAAACAATGTTTTTTAAATGGATTAGTGGCATGTTATTTAAGTATGGACCTGATCATGTGTTTTACAGGTGTAGAATATAATGAAGCCTTTGAAATTAATTAGAGCTTCTCATGATGAACTAGGAAGAGATAATTATTTAACAAAAAGAATAATTCATAAGATCTTAGGAGCATAATATTATTGGTTTTCCCTTCATAGGCATGTAAAGAAGTATATCAGATAATGTAATCCATGTTAAAAGATGGGACAACCTAGACTATCAACAAATATGCCTCTTCATCCAAAAATAGTATTTAAACCATTTAGTAAATGGGAAATAGACATTTTTGGTCCTATATATCCTCCATCCTAGCGAAAAAATAAATATTTTTATATACATATTATGTCATTAAGTCAGTTGAAGTCAAGATTTTTATTTTGATAAAAAGGAAGTAGTAATAGATTTTATATATTTCAAGATCATGCAATATTTTGGTTCACCTAAGGAGATAGTCTAAAATTATGGATCATAATTTATGTCTATTATGATCAGACATTTCATGGAATTCTACCAAGTCAATCATAGGAATTCTTCCCCTTACTATCCATAGTCCAATGGCCATGTAAAAGTTAGTGATAGAGAGATGGAGAACATTATGAGAAATATAGTTAGTAGTTAGTAGTAGTAGTAGTAGTAGTAGTAGTAGTAGTAGTAGTAGTAGTAGTAGTATTAGTAGTAGTAGTAGTAGTAGTAGTAGTAGTAGTAGTAGTAGTAGTAGTAATAGTAGTAGTAGTAGTAGTAGTAGTAGTAGTAGTAGTAGTAGTAGTAGTAGTAGTAGTAGTAGTAGTAGTAGTAGTAGTAGTAGTAGTAGTAGTAGTAGTAGTAGTAGTAGAAAAGATTGGGTAGTGAGAATATCAGAAGTAGTATGGGCCTATAACACTACTTAGAAGATAACCACTAGTTTTTCATGTTATGAGCCAATGTATGGTAAGAAACTTTTCCTTTATATTAAATTTGAAATTCATACTTTGAAAATAATAATGGAAGAAAAAATTTATTTGGATAAGGCAAAAAAAATAGAAACATCCAACTAAATGAACTATATGAGATGAGGATATAAGTTTTATAATAAATGGAAATGATTCAATATTAGAATAAAATGTGGAATGATTTCCATATCAAATAAATAAAATTTTAAGGAGATTGGGAAATATTGTTTGATTCCAAGTTTCATCAATTCAAAGGCAAGTTGAGAACAATATGGATAGGCCCATATCAAATAAAAAAAGTATTTGAGAATGGATCAGTACAATTGTTGCTAATATTTGAAAATTAAAAGACTTTGTTCATTAATGGATATAGATTCAAATTATATCAAAAACCTATCAATAGAGAAGATTTTGTTCAACACATCAGGAATGAAGTGGTTTTCATTAAAGGACCTAGTTATTCCATGATAAAAAATCCACGATGGTATATTATAAAAACTAAAAGGAGACCACTTTTTAATTTTATTCTTCCAAAATAAATAAATAAAAATATAAAAACATAGAAAAATTTAAAAAATTCAATAATAAAAATCTTTTCATTATGTTATTGACAATGTTGATTAGAAAACCAACTTGATAGTTGGTCATGCATTGAATAAAGATCCTTGAATTGAAAATCAAAAATGGCTGGTCAAATGTCAAATACAAAAATACAAAAACTAGAACAAAACAAAAATTGATTAGTTTGCAATAAAATCACTAATTTATTTATTTGTATACATTCTTAAAGACTAATTCATTCATTTGATCTTTCTTTAGAATGAGGTGGAAGGAAAACAACAATGGTTATGAGTATGATTATGTAAGTAGAGTGTTTTAATTTTATATAGTAGGTTAGTATAAGTTATTTTATTTCATGCATGTTCATTTTAAATAGGAGGTTTGAATTAAGTTCAACCAAAGATATCTTTCAAGCTATTAACATAATAGCCATAACAACAACATTTGATGACATGAAAAACTAATAATTAATATGACACACAAATAAAAAAGAGTGTCATGTTAAATTTATTTACATGTACAAACCATCTGTTGACCTAATTCAAAAAACTATGAATAATAATTATGTGTTTGATGATGCACATGTCTAATAATTATGATAGTACATTGAATCTCTTTCAAAGATAGTTTCATTTCAAACTTCTATGCCATATTATGATTTCTATGGAATCCATTAATAGACATAAATACAAAATTAATAACCATTTGATTTCTTGTTTTCATATTCATTTCAAGCTAATTTTTCATTTTCATTATTATTTTCACCTACTAAACCACCTCCTACTTCAAAAAAATCACCAGTTTGCCATGGGGTATAAGAAAAAATATGAACTTGGGCCCATAACTGGGCTAATGAATGATGGCATATCTATATCAATTTTTGAATAAGTTGGTTGGCTTCCATTTCTAAAAAAAAAATTAAGGGAATGATGAAATTTTGGTGAATAAATTTACTGAAAAACTAAAAGAAGACTCTACCATAGTCAAAGGTGTTAATATTCTAGTCTCCAATCGAATCATCAACAAAATTTTTGGGATTTTTAAAGATGGTAAGAGAATACTTTAGAGAATTCCTTTTTATAATTTAATTTCATAGTTAAATAATAATGAAAAACTATCTATATCATGCATACATAATCATCAAGGAAAGGCAAAATGGATCAAAAGATAAACCTTATCTGAACCCTAAAAATTTGATTCCTTTTGGGTTATGAAATATTTCATGTGTGAAGGTTAGTATAGTGTTTTGGGGTGTAAATCTATGAGTATCATTCTTCACCTCAAGTATGTCTAGAAACATATTCAAAATAGAGTTAAGCTACCACTATACTTATATGGAACCATTTAGGTTTTGGAAACCAATAAATCAGCTCCAACTTGTCATCATAGTCTTATCCATTTGATTATTCAACATCATTTTCCTTAGCAAAGTAAATCAACCTGGAATATTATATAAAAACACCAATACCTAAGGAAAAATAAGAAGCTTCCTCTTCTAGGGTTAGGGTTTCATCTAGTGAAACAAGACAAACAAGATCATAAATAACACATATAATTAAATAGAGTTCTTAGCATATTCCAACAAATAGTGAGTAAAGGCTTAGGGTTTTAGAATATCAAAGAAACATTTAATCTAAAGATGTTCCTTTAGTAATCACATTAAAGGTACCTAAATCAACTAGATAATCACTAACAACCTAGGATACCTCTTTGAAGGATCTCAATTCCCTTATGCCAAGTAAAAGAAGACATAGAAAATTAATCTTGGAAAAAGATGATGAGGACACAAAATTAGCTACAAACCTTGATAGTCTTTGACAATCACAACTATTTTCTTCTCCAATAATAGAAGATACAATAAAACCTCAAAAATAACCTTCCACAATAGAAATTTCTAAGTAAACAAAAGTAGCTCATGTTGAGGAAGTTGTTAAGGAAATATATTCATAGAATAAATTATAGTAAAATAATTTGATTACTCTTCATCTTCTTCAATACTTGATATAAGACAAGTACTAGACAAAGAAAAATGTATTATGGTATTTAAAGAAGATGAATCATCCATCTCCATTGAAGATCTAGAATTACAACTCACCCTTGCACTATCTAAAGTTGATGTCATCATCAAACAAAAAGATACAAATATTGTTGATATTTTTTATAAGCTATAATGTAAGGATTTCCTCAATTCTTCTTTAACTCAAAGATTATACAATTTTAACAATAAGGATTTAGATCACATAAATAAAATAAATAGTCTTAAGGAACAAGTAACTCATTTTGATGAATAAATGGTAAGTTATTGTATTTATATCACTGAATTAGAAGAATAAAACCTATTATTCAAATATCAACTCCAAAATTATCAATAACTAACCCTGATACTTTAAAAATAGATTTTAGTGAAAACTTTATCTTCTTCCAAACTTTCAGTTGATCAAGCCTATCAAACTATTGTTTATCATTCTATCTATCTATAAAAATGAAATCAAGTGTGTTTTGAGTTCAAAGAACTCAAAAAATAAAATAAAGATTTAGAAAATGAAAATTAAATAATAAAGGAAGATCTAGAGAAAGAAAAAGTTTATATCCACAAAGTTGAAGGTAAGCTATAAGTTTCTTGTCATATAAGGGAATACCTTATAGCTTTCAAAGATCCTTCTCACTCTTACATCCTATATTTACATGAATAGTTTTATAAGTGGTAGCTATTGAGAATATCATGTGATCTACCTTATAACATTAAATATCCTCCCATGTTTTTTAACATTTTTTAGAAATCCACTCTAGAGTAACATGATTTATTATATGATTTTTATTTGTGTAATATGATATTAGGAGATTATAATAAATTTACAATCAGTCTATATGTGCGATAAGTCCATATAAGATCTCTTTTTTAAATTTATAAAATGCAGATAGCCTAGAAAGCCAAACATGAAAAATATGTGACAAAATCCAAAATTGTAGGGCTATGGATTAAACTTATTTTTTCTAGTGAAAATAATCTATTTATTAACTTTAGATCTACTTATTTGATTAATAAAAACATCAAGGATTATTATTTGTAGGATTTATATACTATAATATCTCTTTTGATCTATACACAAGACAAAATTTTAATCTTGTATATACATAATCTATTAGGTAATAGGGAATATTGATAGTTCTATTAAAGACAAGGGAAGTCATATCTCCAGCTAATTTAAGATGAAGATTATGAAGAACATAATCCATAAACTACATGATTGTTGATGTCATTAATTTAGGAGGAGAAAACATTTGGGTATGCCCGAGATTCATTCAACCAATTCTTCTTACTCCTATTCCACCATAAAATATATGTAGTCCTTAAACACATGGTGTATTCTAGATTTTAAAATAGATGGTACAAATGTATCATTTTTTAAATAGTCCCCTAGATGATCATTAGGATAATGAGTTCAATATATATGAACTCAACCAACATTTACAAGATATATCTTAGAGTTATAAGGCGACAAAGAGTAGATGAGTTTGTAAAAGGGAATTTTAAAAGGTAAAGTGTGGGTGAAATGATTATTTCAGAATATGACTCATTATTACTATTAGTTTTCTTCATTTTCCTTCCATTACCTCTCCTCTTGAGATAAAAATACAAGGAAATTAGGCTTATGCCTAATTATAATGTAGTAAATGTATGTTTTATCTTGTTTAATGTAAATAAAATCTAGGTTACTAATTATGTCATTTAATTATAACTCTTTGCATGTTTAGTCTCTCAATTTTTTGTGTATATAGATAATGCGTTAGTCTATATAAAATAAGGACCTTTTTTTATGATATTATAAGGTGACCTATATGAAATATATTTTTAGGAATGTTAAAGTCATTCCAAACTTAGAACCTAAAGTGTTGGAAATAAAACATCAAAATGAAGCTGTAGATATGAAATACAAAATAAGGTATATCATATATATTTATAAATGAATCATATCAAAATCATTATAGTACAAATGAAGGCACATGATTATATAGGTATGGTGAAATACTAAACTAGCTAAGCTGGTTAATGTCGGATATAACAACACATGGACAAAATAACTAGCTAAGACACTAAAAAATATGAGAAATAAACATGAAATACATACTCTAACACCCCCCATTCAAGTGAAGTTATGGGATAATAAAATCCAAATAAATAATAATAGCATATACACAATATGGATCCTGACAACTATGCCTGATAAAGTACTATTGTCCAATATGTATCCATGAAATGAAGATGGAATATGTTCTTATGACCACCCCAAGGATAAATTGTGAAACCCCAAGAATGCCATAAAAATTAAGGAAATGAGGTGATGCAAAATGCTTCATGAATATGTCTTCAACCTACTACTAAGTTGAAATGTACTCAAAGTTGATAATGCCATTCTAAATGTGCTAACGAATGAAGTGCATATGTACCTCAATGTGCTTGGTCTACTAATGTTTTACTAGGTTGAAAGATATATGGATTTCACACTAGTTATCACATCAAAGTAAAATGGGTGAATCTTGTGTGAAGCTAAACTCTATCAATAACTGTTAAATCCAAAGAACCTATTGACCTACAATAAATGTTGCCCTATACTCAAACTCTATATATGAAAGTGTAATAACCTGGTAGTTATTACACAACCAAGTAATAGGTGAAGAATAAAGATAAAAGATGTAGCCAAAATTGGAATTCCTATCATCAATAAAACTTGCCCAATTTGAATCAATATATCTCATCAAATAAGTAGAACCCCTAGTGTAGTGTAATACAAAATGAGTAGTGCCTCAAAGATATCTAAACTCCTCTTGTTAGCCTACCAATGACTATCATGAGGTTAATGTGAAAACTTAGATACAATCACAACTGAAAATGAAATGTGAGGGTGAGTATGGGTAAAATACATAAGACTCCCAACCATCTACCTATACAATCAAGGATCACAAAGTGGAGTAGCACAAGAGGTAGTGAGAGTCACTCCAGACTGAATAGGAGAAGGACTTGGCTTAGATCAAGTGTGTACTTATAATGACTCAAATAGATCCTTCTATCTGAATGTGAAATATGTAAACCAAAAAATAAATGTAGAAGGCCAAGATCTATAATATCAAATTATGCTAAATGTACCTATTCAATAGTCTAGGAGATGCTTTGACAATCATATCATCCAAATATCATAATAGAATAACACTTTTCTCCCCACCACATTGAATGTACACTATGGGATCAAAGTGGTAATGAACAAGGCCAAAAGAGAGAATAAATGAATCCATCCTATCATACCAAGCCCAAAGGGCCTCTTTAAGACTGTAAAGAGACCTCCTAATTCTAAAAATAAGAAAATAATCATGAAAAAACCCAACAAGTTTCTCCATAAATATTTACTCATGTAAGTCTCCATGTAAGAAAGCAATTTTAACATCCATATGATACACTGGACAACCCTATGATGTAGAATTAGAAATGACAAGGTGAATAGAATCCATCTTGGCAATGGGTTTAAAAGTCTCAAAGTAGTCATTGAATTGTGAGAATATATTAGCAACAAGATGTGCCTTATAATTATCAATGGACCCATCAACTACATACTTGGTGTGGTAAATCCATTTTCACCTAGCCAAATTTATTCTTTTAGGAAGAGTAACCAAATGCAATGTGTGATTCTTCACTAATGAATAATACTTATCTATCATCACATCATCATATTCTTTTATCTTTGGAGCCACTAAAAAATACTATGGATCCTTAGAGAATACTTGACACAAAAGTCTAGTACCCATAGAATGCACTTGATGATGTTGAGTAGGTTGAATATCTTGTAAGAATGGTGTTGCCTTATAAACTATAGTATGTGCCCACCTAGGATTGGTAGTAACATTATTGTGAACAAGATCCTCATCCTCTATAACCGCCTTAGGAATATCTTGAGTTGCCTCCTCAAATAATTAATCCTCAAGAGGAGGTGAATCGTGGAAAGAAGAAGAAGAAGGCATGGAATAAGATGAAGAATCATGAGATGTAAAATGCTCATCAAAATTTGCATGAGTTCAAAAATGAATGTCATGAATATCAGGGTCCAAAAGATGATAAGCTCTCGTGTCCTCACAATACAATACAAAAACCAAAGGTTTTATCTTATTTTCCAATGCTTTCCTTTTCTTGTTTGGTACACATACCCAAATAAGGTTCCCAAAGACTTAAAAAATGAGACATCAGACTTGGATCTAGACTAAGCCTCCTCCATAGTCATATGCTCAAGTTCATGATGTGGTGTTTAGTTTTAAATATTGTTTGCATAATTAACTGCCTCTACCCAATAGATAAGAGGTAAATCCCATGAATGCATCATGTAATTAGACATCTCCTTTAGAGTTCATGGTTCTTCCTCTATGCTAATCCATTCTGATGTGTAGTATGTGAAATAGAATGTTGGTGAACAATACCATGAACTACTAAAAAATCAATAAAATCTTGACTAAAAAATTCCCCCCATTATCTATACAAAGCTTTTGGATGCAACTCGATGACTAGTTCTTGACCAAAGCCTTAAATACTATGAAGTGAGAAAAGACATCACTCTATATTTGAGGAAATAAACCCAATTACACCTTGATAAATTATCAATGAAGGTAAGTGTATACTTAGCTCATTTAATAAGGAGAAAAAAAGACCATTAAATCACTATGCACAAGCTAAAGTGGTGAAGAAGCTCTTATGGGCATGTCCTTAGGAAATGGATCCTAATGTTATTTCCTTAATGAATAAGTAGGGTATATTCCATCAAGACATGAAGCTTTAGGAAGACATTTTACCATACCACGAGTGTTGAACTCCTTCAAATATCTATAGTTGGCATGTCCAACTCTCTCATCCCAAAGTCAACTCTCTAAATCTACATCAGAAACTAAACATGTCACTAAAGGAGGAGTATCATAGAGACCCTTAAAATAGTAAATTTAATAACTATGATCATCAACATCCTATGTAGGAGTGTATGTGGCTCTAACAAAGCTCAAACTTTAGTACCCTATGGTGTGAAAGTCATTGTCTTACTCTGATAAAAATAGTAAATTTGATACACTAAAATTAGATTGGTGGTCATGCCTAGAATGTAGAATGCATCATTGATGTGGCCACCATATAAATCTATGTCACCCTTCTCCTTAACATAAATTAAAAAATAATATCCAACCTTAATTTTAGAAGTAGAATTTAGACCAAGAGATATAAAGGACACCTTGGTAGAAGTCACATGGTATGAAACACTAGAAACTAATACCTAACTATCCTAAATAGGCAATTGTGATCTCTCAACAAGATTAAGTGATTCACATGCTCATAACATGGTGAAGAAGTGAAGATAAATATCTTGTGTTTCCTAATGTCATCTTTTATAACTTTCATTTTATTGGAACACCAAAACTTTTTATGGCCAATTCATCTAGAATAGGAGCAAGATATGTTATACTTATTCTTAGATTTTTAAGATGGTTTGGGTTTAGGTGAATAAGTGTTGTTGGGCTTAAGTGAATTTTAAGGTGGAGGAGTTTTTTTTTCTTACCCTTATATTTTACCTTAGACTTAGGATGTGAGACCACTAATGATTTTTGAGAGGTGGAATACTCAAGGTAATAAAATTTGGATTTCTTCCTAGTGATTCTATCATAAACAACTCTAAATATGGAATTTTGAATACAGTACCTTGTTAGTGCCCAAAATTCAACTAAATTAATTGATCCTTTTATAAGTATAAATTCCTAATTTGTTTAACCCACCTCCTATTTTAAGTGTTCATTAGAGGTCAAGTATCCTGTACTAGCTTAAATAACTTTCCTTTTGATCCTAAAGGTAGGTTCTTTATGGAGTTAGTGTCAGGATTTAGATAAGTTTATTTCCTAATTTAATGAGTCATTTCAAAGAGAGTGTTTAGGATCTAAACTCACCTAAATTCTCAAATAATTTATCAATTTATAAATATAGGTTGTAGGTCTGATGGAGCCCATTTTGAATGGACAATGCCTAGGTTACAAGGTTTCATGTTAATTTGGAATTTACTATACTTTGGTCTATCAAAATCCAAGTTCAATTCATGTCTAAGAACCTTAAAACCATTATTATAATTATCCTAGCTTAGGTCATTTGATTTAAACTCAAATTTGGTGGGAACAATTTACATGGGAATGCTTTAAATATACCATGGACTTAGTTTACTTTTTATACTAAGGCTTAGTCATGTTTATTAACATGACCAAACCTTAGTCTAAAATTCATACTTTTCACATTTTATATCCCATGGTCCTTGGTCCCTTTTATCTATTAACATGGTCTAACTAACGTTTGGTCCCTTTGTGATAAACATAACTTAAATTCCTATCCTGAAGCTTCTATAGTAGTTATTAGTGCAATAAAACCTTAGGCTAGGACTTTATACTAAGTTATTTATTCCCAAAAATTTGATTTAATTATTTTCATTTTAATTTGGAGCTAATCGCATTCAACATAAAGGATCACAATCAAATGATTAGTGTTGATTTGAGAGCATAAGATCTAATGGTGCATAATCAAAGATGAAATGTTAAAAGGGCTTATGACAAGTGTGGAAGTGATAAGTGTAGAGCTCATGGGGCATGATTTAAAGCTTGAGCATGTTGCCATCAATCAATGGTATGCAACAAAGCATACAAATTTTGATCAATGGTGTGTAATAAGTCAAGACTTTAGCAAATACTTGGGATGATCGAGAAGATGACAAGTGTCACCATCAGGAGAACCCTGCCAAAGATCTAATGGTATCTAGAGCAAAGGACTAAACCCTATGGATATATATCAAAAAGTCACATTCAATCTATGTAAATAAGATCAATAGTATGAGATGGTGGTGGATATTTCAAATGGACTCAGGACAAATGCAAAAGTGACAAGTGTCAAGCCCATAACTTATGATAAAATTTTGAGCATACAATAGTGTGAGAAAAGAGTTGATAGTTAAATGGGGCCAAAGATCTAAATGAGAGGTTGCTAGATGGTGTGATATAATTCAAATACTTGATACTATTTTCAAGGTACATAGGGAACCCATAAAGCTACCAAGTGGCAGGGTATCAAAGCCCCAAATCAAGATCAATGACCTAAGTTGAAGTCAAAGCATAGAGACTTCTTAAATATTGATGGTGTGTATTTGATCTAGCTTCAAGACTACATAATAAAGAGACTTGTGTTTAGGTTTGAGCTAATTAAGCAGCTTAGTCACATTTAAAATCTATGAATTCCTAGATAGATCGAATGTGGCATGCCACATGTCAATATGTGTCAATATTTGGTTTTAAATCTAAAATTGATGGTTCTTTCATGGATGGATAAGAGTTAAAAGTGCATAACAAGGTCTATGAACCTTTCCGAATAACATTTTACAAATGGCCATGGATCATTTTCTACTTCTACCATAACCAAAGCATTCACATGCCATTATTTCAAGAGCACATTATTTCATGGCATGTATAAGAGGAGAGGTAGTTGTCTAGGAGGTTTCAAAAATGCAAGAAAGTGGTCAAGGGTATCTCTAAGAAGTTACACATGAGTACAATGTTTGTTCATCCTTCACCAAAAACATTCACCTTCTAAATCATGTAAAAATGCATCTTGAGTCAAGAAATCAAAATATTTGTTGCAAATATTCCTCATTCCTTTTGGAGGTAGTTAGAACAATGATTTTTATTGTAAATGGATGATTATTTTAGGTGTGGTAAGGAATATTTTCTGTCTAGGAGCATCTTGGTGGAATTTGGAGGGATGCTTTGCAATTTTGTAAATTATAACCTAAAGTCCTAGATTTGAAAAGGGTATAAAATGTAAAAATATGATATTTTTTCATCTATTCAAGGCATGCCATTATTTTTGGTTGTTCATTTTCTCTAATTCTAGGTTATGTAAAAAAAATTGGGATAAACTATTGTGTGTAGATTTTGTCTCCCTTGTTAAGGTGGTTACATGTGTACAACCACTAACAAGATCTGAGAGCATGTTTATGTCTCCCCTGTCCAATGTGGAGAAATCTCACCATGCTTATTCCCATGGTAGCATTTTGAGAAACTAATGTATATAATATCTCTTTTCAAGTTAATGAATTTTTTTTTGGTTCTTTATTGTTCCTTGTTGTTGAAGTGCATGAATATGTTTTTCAAGTTATGATCATTGGACATTTGGGTTTGTGTTCATTATTGGTTATCATTTTGAGCATGAACTAGATTATAATCCCTTTCTAAATTATTTTTATAATATGGTGTTGAATGAATTTTTAGGGCACCTTGAGTTTAATAATGGATTTGGCATAGAAAAGTGTTTGAGAGTTTAGTTTTAGTGTATATTATAGCATCAAAGGAATCATTTGGTATTCCCCATTATCTTGTATTTGAGTTTTTTCTATATCTTTACAGAGGAATATTTTCATGAATACTGTAAGATACCATGTTGTTTGAAAGCCACCAACACACCACCCTTTTCATAAATTATCTAACTTTTCCTACCCTATCCTACCCTAAAAATAATAAACCCTTCACATGTTTCAAGTGTTATTTGCCCTATAGGTGCATAAAATATTGCATACTTAGCATGTGTTTGAAATTTTTGCTTTAAAGACCCATCGTTTGAATCTTCTATTTAACCCCTAATTCCTTAAAATGAATTTTGTAGTCACATTCCCATCTATCTTCAATAGCTTTTCTAACTTACAACATTTGATCATTTTGTGTGACAACCCTTATCGAGTGGAGTGAGAAAGTTTGGTTATGTTCTAGTTATATTTGTATTCCCTTGTACTAATAATCCCCATAGAGGTTGAATTTTAGAATCTCTCCATATAAGTAAGCTAACTTTAGGTCCTCTCACCTTGGTTTAGGAAGATCTAGAAGTAGCAGGGACCTGATCAAACCATCTATCGGTGCCTCTTTGTCATTTTCTCTATTTGGTCTTTTTTAGATGCCAATCCCTCCCTAGTTATAATGACATACTAGAAGATTTTTCATATTTTCTTATCATTTCTAATCGAGTGTTCAAGGCTAAGTGAAAGAGGTGTACAAATGGGAACGAACACTCAACTGGGACCATTGATGGGGATAGAAAAGACACCCATGGAACTTGTGTTACGAGGGTCTCTTACAAAGAGATGCTATCATTTTTAAAAATTCTGTACCTATTGTACTTATCTAACTATCTCTATTTCATCAATGTCACCACTCAACTAGTGCCATTATCGAGGACTAAATTGAAGTCCTAGTTGCTTGTGTTTCTAGGGACTCTTGCAGAGAAATATAAGTATTTCATGTTGTGAAGTTATTTGGTATTATTTTCTACATTTAGACTATCTTGGACATCAACACTATATCACTCCACTGAGGATGTGCTAGGAATTAAAATATTTGACAATTTGACTTCTACTAAGTTTATTGTAAAGAGTTATTAAAACTGCATGTTGGAAGGTGTTTTCTCCCTTTCTGGACATAATTATAAAAAAAATTAGTGTCTTTACATTTTATCTCATCATTAAACTCAGAAAAGTTTATTTTTAGCATGTATCACAATAATATGTAAAGTGTTATATTCTCAAATTTTGATTTTAGTGGTGCCTCCAATTTTTTCACCTAGTTTCAAGGAAGATCAGTGCCTATTTTGAATATCTTAATTTTCAGCTTTGAGTGTTCTTTCTTTTTCTTGCAAACCTAGAAGTATTGAGATCATCCTTCAAAGGCCACTCCTAAGAAACTTATTTTTCCCTTATGTATTCATCAAAGAAGATGGAGATAGGTTTGGAGGCCTATTGAAGGGCAAAGTTTGGTTTATAAATAGTATCCAAATTGCTAAGATAAAAATAATTTTCATAACTCCCCATTGTTGAGGATTTTCATAACTCTAAAACTTATAGTCATAATTATTATCTAGTTCCTTCTCAACCTATTGAATCCCCTCCTAAGTTTTATCCACTAATCCCCCCTCATTCACCCCCTCATTTTTCATTTGTTCCTAAACCTCGAATTGAAATAATCATGAGGCATAGGGAACCAAATAAGAATGAACATTCTACATTATATGTTCACAAATTTAGGCCTATCAATTTTGATGACAAGGAAGGTTATCCTAATGAAGTCCCAAATGAAGTAAGGAAGTGCCTTCCAAAATTTCAATGGAATAATGAAATGAGTGATGATAGGCACCTAAGATATTTTCAAAATAGGGCACCTAAGGTTGAGCATGAGGATGTGTGCATCAAGTTGTTTGTGCATATTATAGAATAAGATGCTCATTAGTGGTTCAATTATCTTCCCCATAGATACATTGATTCATGGAAAATAATGAAGAATGTTTTTAATATTCAGTATTGTGATAGAGTTGATCCAAGTTTCCTTTTGGTTGAGTTTGAAAACATCAATAAGAACCCCAATGAGTGTGTGCAATACTTCAACACATGATTCAACAATGTTATGATGTGGCCTAATGATACATCATGCTTGATAAAATACTATGATGCCTTTGATAATAAGGATGCATATTTCTTGTAGAATAAGGCTCCCATGAACTTGTGGTTAGAATTTAATATGGACATCCAAAATGAGAAAAACATAATGGCTTTGAGAAAGGCCATGAACAAGTGGGTTGATGTGAAGCTGTTAAACCCTAAAAAAACATAGTCCACCAAGAATGCCAATCTTGAGGAGATGGTTAAGGCTCTGATTTCCACTATCAAATAAATGTCATATAAGCTTGGTAGGGTTGAGAAGGGGATCCCTCATATGTTTACTAGTCAAGAGAGGGTTCCAAATTTTAATCAAACACAAAGGGGACCTGCTTTCCATAATTGAGATAATGATAGAGAGAAGAGTCTTGCACATGATGAAAGAATAGATAGACATTAGAATAAAGAGGTTATGAAAGAAGTGCCTAATCCATTAAATGTCAAAGTGAATATGGTAGGTTATGACATTGATGTTGATTGGTATGACAAGTGCTTCCTTCCAAATCATCCATGTGATATAACTAAATTGATTGATGAAGATGTGGACGAACCTAAGTCTACATCATGTAGTGATGAAAATTATGATGCTCAATTATCAAAGTCCTAAAATCAAGATATCTACCCCCACATAATTGATGAGTGATATTGTTATTGATTAGTTTTAGAGTGTGGTATAAAATTTATGCATCACAACTTATGAATTTGCTTGTGAGGTTAATATAAAATAGGCATATGAATTACCTATTCAAGATTTTGACTTTTTAATGTAGCAATTTCCCAAGAGAAGGAATACTACATGAGAAGTAGGCAACCAGTTATTGTTCCTCAAGACACTACCTCTGCAAATACAATGGTAGCAGATACAAGTAAGAAAGCAAAGAAAATTATTGTAGTTCCTAATACTTCAAAACTAGTACCCATTTCCCAAGTTGCTAAGCCTAGAGGTGTTCCAGTTAAAAATAAAACACCTTTGTTATCTAGTATTCCTAAGGGTGTGAATAATGCTAAATAAAATCCACCTTTGAAGGGTTCTACTAAGCATGCAAATCCACCCTATCCTACTCCACATCAAAACTTAAGTGATTGTATTCTAGATGAAGGTGTTATTAATCTTCCACCAAATACTCCTCTTCCTTAGTATAGTAAATGTGATATGGCCCAAGTGTTGACCCAACTGAAAATCACCATGCCACTTGTTGAATTATTAGGAATACTTGAGCATAGGAAGAGGGAATTTGAATACATGGAATTTGGTGATAATTAAATTGTATATGAAATTTATTTACCCTAAACATCCACAAAATGTTATGAAAGTTTTGAAGAATTTGTTGAACCTGTTCCAAAGGTCTATTTATAGATTGCATTAGTAGAGAGTCAGCTAAATGTGGATCACTTTTATACAACCCTATTGATCAATGGTCTTATTATCCATAATTTCATGTTTGATTTTAGTTCTTATTATATTTAAATGCCCTTGAGTGTCTTTAATGAGCTCAGAGTTAAGATTACATCAACCTTTGTTAAGTGATGTCTCATGGACTCATGATAAGTTCCAATTGTTGGATAAGTCAAGGGGTTGGTAGTGTAATTGGATATTAGGAACCCATGCTATCCCTTATCTCTAATTTGTTAGTATATTAATTATTATGGGTGAATATGCTTTGTAATTTTTCCAATGAGTATTTTTTTATCCCACATTCATGGGAAGTAGTATTTTCTTATATTAGACTTAGTATATAAGTAAGTGTTGAAGCCAATGAAGGCATCCATGAAATTATTGTATTGAGCTTACTCAAAGGATGTTTCCCCCTCAAAGTGGCCTATGATAAATATAATCTTGTTGGTTCATTTGATAATTATATAAATCTATTATTTCATGCATTTTCATTAATTTTTTGTAAGAGGATCCTCTCATCTAGTATCAGAGTACTTTTCAAGGCCAATTTTTTCCCAAAAAAATTAAAATCTATTTTGATACATAGTTCGTTTAAGATTTTTTCTCAAAAATTATTAACTTAGTTTTAATGCATAATTCCTTTAATTATTTTTCTTTATTACAATAATTTATTTTAGATCAGGGTAAAAGCTATTTACATAACAATGGGAAGTGCTTGGGTGAAATCCTGAAAACTCATTATGATTAGTACCATAGGAACCCAAAAGTAGGTGACCCCTTGATAGGACATACTAGTAAAATAGGCAACATTCCCTTCCTGATTGAGTATTTCTCACCTATGAGGAAAACCAATAGTTTTCGCTTAGGGGTAAATCTATGGCTAAAAATTTGATAAAGAGTGGTACTCACTTAGATGACATTGGTGGCCAGAGAGATATCTTTTAAACATTAGGAATCCAAATTAGGGACCATTTATATTAGTTTAGTAATATTTCTAGTAGACCATCAAAGAATAAATTAGCAGAGTATCAGAAGACTCTTTAAGAACTTGCATTTAGACAATTGACAAAAACTAGAAACCAAAAAAATTCAATCATATCAATTTAAAAAAACTATCTGTAGAGTATCATAATATTCTTAGAGGACTTACGACCAAACATTTGATAGAAAATAGAAACCATAAACCAATTCTTTTTTTTTTTTTTTTTTGATATCTCTCCATTTGTGTACTTGTTGATCCTTAAACTTTATCTAGATACCTGAAATTCCATTCTCTACATTTTATTCTTTGAGGTGCCATATCCTGATTCAACTCCTAATTTATATAAATCTCAATTTTCCCTTTTTTGTGTTTTTCCATAACATCTTCTATTTTTATCTATTTGCCTCAAAAAAATTCCATAGTGTTCATCTCCCTTTTATGATTCTTTATCCCTCTGTAATAAATTTTCTAGTTTTTCCATTTTCACTTCTAAAATTGCCATCGCCTTCATCAATCATACTCCCACCATGCAAAACATTAGTAAAAGTACCTTTACCCTTTTGATTTCACCTAAATTAAAAAAAATCTTTACTAAACATGTCTTAACTCTACTTTTCCTACCCATTTCAAAAAACAATCTCTTGTTCTGGTCATGGTAGTAACCTGAATAGGTGTAAAGACCATGGAGGATGAAATTACCACCCTCAAGACCCAAATCAAAGATCTTGATGAAAACATTATCAACCTCAAGCTTCAACATACTGACTTTAACAACAAACAACATCTAGAGTCCTCTTTAGACATTATGTTTT
This sequence comes from Torreya grandis, assembly GCA_037957365.1. Taxonomy (NCBI): domain Eukaryota; kingdom Viridiplantae; phylum Streptophyta; class Pinopsida; order Cupressales; family Taxaceae; genus Torreya; species Torreya grandis. The sequence continues at coordinate 1,388,166 of JARHVA010003029.1, forward strand.
CTTCTTCCATCAAATTTCATGGGTTAAATCTTGATTTTCCTTGATTTAATGGTGCAGATTCGATTGGATGAATTTATCAAGCATAATAATATATTAGTCTGCATAATAATTTTTAATCCAACAAGGTCCCACTTTCATCCTTTCACTTGGAACATAAAGCCATTTAATGGTATTATTGCTATACCAACACTCATGATGAGCCAATATGGACCAATTTTTGCACCCTCATTTGCAATGGTTTGGCCTAAGGGATTTTGATGACTTCACTAGAAGACTCACTAAACTTTGCCAAACAAGAACTGTGAGAGAATATCAAATAGAATTTAAAAACTGGCCAATCACATAGAGGGATTATTTGATAAATTCTTTAGGATTTACTTTGTCAGTGGACTGAAGGATGTAATTTGATTTGAGGTCAAAGTGTTTCATCCCAACATGATGATGGAAGCCCTAGGGTTGGCAAAGTTGACAGAGGACAAGATCACAACTAAATAATGATTCAAATCTAATTTTTCTCAATTCATAAATACAACTCCATAATGATCTCAAATAATGCCAACCCTTAGAACCACTCTTATCAAACATTTGACTAAAGTAGAGATGCAAGCACCTAGAACAAAAGGACTATTTTACAATTATGATGAAAAATTAACTTAGGGGCATTAATGTGTTGAGAAAAAGACCTACATACTAGATATGGACTCTCCACCTAAAACTAAATATTTAAAAGATGTGCAGGATACAAAAATGATCTAGAAGAAGCTCCACTGATTATGGAACCTCCTTTTCAAGAAAACCAACTCAAGATTTCTCTCGATGCCTTAGTATTAGTGACCACCCCACAAACCATGAATATCAAGGGTTACTTCAAGAATATCCCTCTCACAATAATAATTTATCAGGTAGCACTCATAACTTCACTAACCCTTAGATCACTAAATATGCTAATTATATTTCCCATCCTTGTTCCAATGTTGAAGTCATGATTGGTAATGGGGGAACATTACCTCAAAAAGGGAAGTGTCATAATGTAATATCTATATTAGAGTTTATAACTTATATTTTGACATGTTTTCCTTACCCTTAGGTGGATTTGATGTTATTTTTGGACCCCAATGGTTATGCACACTTTAACCCATCTTATGGGATTTTATTAAACTTTGGATGCAACTTTTAGATAATAGGCAAATACACACATTGAAAGCCTTACACTCTATGTCTTTTAGCATCATAATTTCACATCATATGGAAAATATTCCTAATAAAAACTCACATGGTGTCATTTTCCATCTCTATTCCATTCAAATGCAACCATCAATGGTCTCCACTACTCCATATGATCTACAAACTATTTTGAATAAGTATGCATGTGTCTTTATTGAACCAACGGGATTGCCACCTTCACAACTAGAGGACCACTATATTCATCTCTTTTATAGAAGTTTTCCTCCCAAAATTAGGACCTACCACTACCCATTTTATCAAAATACTGAGATTGATATGCTCATTCTAGACTTATTGAAGGCATTATTCGACCCAATACTAGCCCATATTCTTCCCTAGTTCTCCTTGTCTAAAAAAATATGGATCATGACACATTTGCATTGAATATCACATAATTAGTAAAATCATAATCAAGTATAAGCTCCCAATCCCTATTATTGATGAGCTTCATGGCACTCATTTTTCTCCAACTTGGATCTCTGCTCTAGATATCACCAAATTTGACTTCATGAAGATGTCCCTAAAATAACTTTTTGCATGCATGATGGACAATATGATTTTTTGATCATTCCATTTGTCCTCACTAATCATCCTCCAAAATTATAGGCATTGGTGAATAAAATATTCTATCCCTACATAAAAAATTCATTTTGGTCTTTTTTGATGATATCTTCATCTATAGTAAAACAGAGTCTGAACAGATCCAACATCTGGAGCTTACACTACAACTTTTTGATCATCATCTCTATGTAAAATAGTCCAAATGTGCTTCTATCCAGGATGAAGTGGAGTATCTTAGGCATATTTTTTCAGCACATGGGGTTAGGGTGGATCCCAAAAAATAACTACCATGACAAATTAGCCTTATTCTCAAACTCTCAAGAGTCTCTATGGGTTTTGGGGGTTGATTGGATACTATCAAAAGTTTGTTAATGACTATATGAATATTTCATCTCCACTAATATCTATGTTGAGAAAATATTCTTCTACATGGACCCAAGCTACTAATTGTGCATTTGCAGAATTGAAATAAGCTTTGTATACTACACTAGTTCTAGCTATTTTAGGTTTTGCCAAGACCTTCACAATAAAAATTGATGCTTGTGGCAATGGACTTGGTGTTATTTTCTTCCAATAAGGATTCCATGTTGTGTTCATTATCAAATCCATTTCTTGTAATAATTTAGTACTTTCTACTTATGAGAAGGAAATGATGGCCATTTTGTATATAGTATAGAAATGGTTGCCATATCTAATGTGAAATCATTTTTTCATCAAAACTAATCACCAGAGTCTAAAATATTTCCCGGAACAATGAGTCTTCATGCCATCACAAGAGAAATGAGTCATAAAAATCATGGGTTATGACTATGATATCACTTATAAAAATGGTAAGGACAATATTATGATTGATGCTCTGTCTCATATATTTATGAACCAAGCATCCCTTTCATCTATTTCCATGCCTATTCCAAATTGGTTGGATGCTCTATAATAGGGGTATGTCAATGACTCATTATCTCAAATCATTCAACAATTCACCTCTAATCTCTTTGTTATACGACATTATTCTTGGGATGGTTCTTCTTTGAAATATAAGGGCCATCTGGTGCTTCCCCAGAGCACAAATCTTTAGCAGGTTCTATTCTATGAACTTCATGATTCTCTATCATTAGGTAACTTAGGTTTTTAATAAACTTATGAATGGGCATGATGAAAATTCTTTTAGAAGTGAATGAAAAAGTAAATTCAATAAATGGTGGCTAAATGTGATACCTACCAATGCAACAAGGGTGAAACAACACTCATTCTTGGGTTGCTCGAACCCTTGCCCATCCCTACTAATATTTAGATAGATATTTTTATTGATTTCATTAAGGGGTTCCATAAATTTGGAGGGAAAATAATGATCTTGGTTTTGTTTGATCACCTCTCTAAATACAATCATTTTTATGACCTCATCCATCCCTATACTACCTCCATAATTACATAAATTTTCTTGGACTAGATTTTCCATCTTCATGGCATTCCTTCTTCCATTGTATCTGATCATCATGCAACCTTCACCAAATTTTTTTGAATATAATTATTTTTATGCATCGACACCCAATTGAAGATGACTTCTGAGTATCATCCATAGATGAATGGTCAGATTAAAATTGTCAAAAAATGCTTGGAAAATTTCCTTCATTACTTCACCTTAGATTAACAACATCAATGGGCAAAGTGTCTCTATCTCACTAAATGGTGGTACAATACCTCTTACCATACTTTAACTAAAAATGACTATGTATGAAGAAATATATGGTCAATTACCACTAGTGCTCCTTATGTACACCCCCATTAATTCACTAGTTTAAGTGGTTGATACGCTTCTCTAGACTCAAGATCAAATCCTCAACACCTTGCGAGATAATATTCATATGGCTCAAAATAGAATGAAATAATAGGATGATCAACACTATTTTAAGTGCACTTTCCAAGTAGGTGATATGGTTTTTCTTCACCTACATCCATAAAATCAATCCTCCCTAAAACTCAAAGGGCATCATAAGCTATATCTTGCATTTTATGGGCCATATAATATTCTATAGAAGATTTTATTTTTTGCTTATAAGTTGGACCTCCCACCTTCTTCCTGAGTTCACCCAGTATTTCATGTCTCTCATTTGAAGAAATTTCTTAGAAAAAACATCAGAGTGCAAACTAATTTACTAGAAATTGATAATTAAGGATCCATCCTTATTGAGTTAGCAACAATCTTAGATAGGCGCACACACCAACTTTGCTCCCACTCCATCATAGAGGTATTAACTTAGTCACATAGAATACAACTAGAGGATGCCGCATGGGAACCACTATTTTAGATTCATCACCAATTCCCACATTTGAATCTTTGAGGACAAATATTTTTTCGTGAGAGAGGAGATGTTAGGAACGAATGATACCCCTTCTCTTTACTTTATTAGTATATTATTTGATATATATGTATATGCTTTATAAGTCCTCCTATGAGCATTTTGTTTTATCCCACATTTATGGGAAGTAGTATTTTCTTAGATTAGACTCAGTATATAAGTAAGTGTTGAGGCCAATAAAGGCATCTACAAATTTATTGTATTGAGATTTCTCAAAGGAGGTTGGCCCCTCAAAGTGGATTGTGATCAATATAATCATTTTGGTGCTTCTTCTAATTATATAAATCTATTATTTTATGTATTTTCATTAATTTGTTATAGGAGGATCCTCTCATTAGTAGTGCATCCAGGTAAGTATTTGAATATGGATGTCATAGTTGTGGATCATCTACCTAAGTAGGGGATGTTTTTATCACATAAATAGGATGTTAGAATGGGTGGAAGTGTAAAAATGGAAGTTTATTACGCCACATTCCATTATAGGGTAAGATGGTCAAACTTTATAGATAACCAAAGATGATATATGTAATTAAAGATCCAAAAAATGATCAAAATTAAGTATTGTACACAAACATTGGGCTTGGAAACTTCATTGGGAATGTTGACACTAATAAATAACCTACTACTCTTGATGTTGAACCTAAAAGTGAAGGTACAATTTTTAAGGTGTGTTTTGATGGGGTTCATTCCAATATTAGAAATGGAGTAGAGGTTATATTATATACCCCTAATGGTAAGTGTTTCAAGTTTTATTTTTAGCTATCCTTTGAGTACACTAATAATATTGTTGAGTATGAGGCACTCTTTCTTGGTTTATAGATTACCAATGAACATGAAATTAAAAATTAATTTCCAAGGGTGATTTTGATTTAGTTGTAAAGTAAGTCCATAATTCTTGTGCCACCAAAAAAAAGTTTAAAACAATATCATAATGATGTTTGATATTTTCTTGAATTCTTTGATGTATTCAATATTTGTTGTCTTGATAGAATTTTCAACAAAGAAGCTGATAGACTTGTAGGGTTAGGTGATCAATTTGACATTGAAAATACAAGTCCTCATTGTCAGTATCAAGTGGAGGTGGTTGTTAAGAATTTAATATTAAAAATTGTTCATCAATGGTAGGTATTTGATGATGATGAAAAAATTAAGAGGTTTCTAAATTGTGAAGTTGAGTTCCATAATCAAATCATAGACTTGGAGTATATGGTTCAGGTTTATGATAGAAAAGAAACCTTGTTTCAGAAGGATATTATCTAGATGAATAAAAACATGCTCCCTAGAGGATTGGTAAGTTTACAAGTGTCTTTTGATGGAGAGGATAGAATCAAGACTCAAGAATCATTAATTTCAAAAGATTTGACTGAGTGCAACTTGAGTTCTCATGATAATTCAAGGAAGGTTTGGCTAGATCTCACCTAAGTGTAGTTGAGAATCAAGTTTACATGCAACTAATAAGAAAGTACAATGATTGTCTAGCAAGGACTTATTCTAAGTTGAAAGCATATATGGAAGACTTGTTCTAACATGTCATACCATTGTAACCTAATAGCAAAAATTTTAGGTAGAAATAAAGACCTATTAACTCCATCCTAGCCACTAAGATGTAGAATGATTTAAAGAAGCTAAAAGATGTGGGTACCATTTATCCCATTAGGTATTCTTCATAGGTTGAAAATTTAGTCCCTATGAGAAAGAAAAATGGTGGCATCCACTTATGTGTGGATTTTTGAAGTTTGAATAAAGTTTCTTTGAAAGATAATTATTCACTACCCAATATGGACAACTTGTTGCAAAGTGCTACATGATCAGAGATGTTTTCTACTTTAGACAACTTCTCAAGATATAACTAGGTTGTGATGAAGGAATCTCAGAGATCCAAGACCACATTTACAATGCCTTAGGGAATGTATGTATATATGAGGATGCCTTTTAGGTTATGAATGCTAGTAGAATGTTTTATCAAGATATGGATGTTGCTTTATAAGGGATGATTAATAAGTTTATAGTTATGTATTAGGCTGATATTACTATGTATTCAAAGACTAGAGAAGAACATTTGGAACATCTAGAGAAATTATTGATTAGATCCAAAGAGTTTGGCATTTCACTCCATCCAAATAAATGTCACATTAGAGTATTAAAGACCAAGTTTTTGGGACATATAGTGTCCAAGGATGGTGTCATGATTAACCTTAAGAGGGTAGAATCCATTGAGAAAGCTCCCATCCCACAATCCAATAAGGGAATTCAATCCTTCTTTAGATAAATTAAATTTTTAAGGAGGTTTGTGTCCAACTTTGTATATATTAGTTTTCCTATCACTTCTATGTTAAAAAAAGACCAAGCCATCAAGTGGGAAGAGAACATCTTGTAGGCATTTAATAACATCAAGGGAGACTTAAATTCTACTCTTATTTTGGATAGCCTTGATTATACTAAGTCATTTTAGATATTCTATTTTGCATCATACAATACCATTGTTGTCCTTTCAAAAAATAATGAAGATGGTTATGAGTAACCTATAGCTTTCTTTAAAAAATATATGAAAGGTGTTGAAATAAATTACACCATCATGGAAAATTAAGCCTTCATTCTCTTGAAAATTATTAAATCATTCAGACCTTATATTCTAAGCTCAAATATTGTTTATTGTGTTTTGCATACCATGGTGAATGGAATATTAACTCAAATTGAAGTATCCAATAAGAGATGTAGGTGGGTCAAAAAATTACAAGAATATGACATGGATATTCAGACCACCAAGTTAGTATGAGGGATGGATCTATCCAAGCTCATGGTTGAGACCAATTTGTAAATCATTGAGGTAAATAATGTTATTTTAAATGTTGATGATTCATTAAGTCAACTTAACATGTCTCCATGTTAAAAGACATTGTTTATTACTTGTAAAATCTAAATTATCCCCCAACTTGGCCAAGAATCAAAGGAGGACTCATAAGCTTATTTTCCAAAAGTACCTCTTGACTAAAAATAGACTTACATGCAAGAATATAGATGGGGTTCTCCTAAGATGCATGATATAAGAACAAATTACTGATGTGATTGAAGATTTTCATGGTAGAGTATGTGCTGGCCATTTTACACCTAATGCCAAAACTCATAAAATTTTGAGAGCTAGTTATTGGCGGCCATCACTATTCAATGTTATTGCTCAAAAAGTTAGAAAGTGTGAGAAATGTCAGTGCTTTGCTGGGAGGATGAAAGATTTGGGTTTTATTCCTTTACAACCTATGATAATTAAACACCCATTCAGACAATGGGGAATCAATTTCATTGGAAAAATTATTGATTCATTAAGCACTAGACATAGATGGATACTAGTTACAACTGACTACTTCATAAAATGGTTTCAGTCAGTCCCTATAAATAATGCTACACCCAAGGTGGTTATGGGTTTTTTGTTAAATCAAATTATTTTTAGATTGTGTGTGCCTCTCAAAGTTATTATTGATAATTACAAGAGTTTTAAAGCCAAACATTTAGTGGCATTGTGCAAAGAGTATGGGATTGAATTGACATATGCTTCCAATTATAACCCTCAAGGAAATGGGAAAACAAAATCCAGTAACAAGAACTTACTTAAAATCATTAGATGAACATTGTAAACAAATAAGAAGACTTAGGGTGAAAAATTGAAGTTTGCTTTATGGGTTGATAGGATCACACCAAAGAGAACTACATGAAAAAACCATTTTGAGCTTTTCTGTGGAGCTCAAATAGTTTTGCTTATGAATTTGTAGTTGCTAACCTATCATCTCATGTAGTAACTAGAAGATGATGAGAAAATAAACCACTATGAAATTAAGATGAAACAAATTAATTAGTTTGATGAAATTCAAAGATAAGATCAAGAAATACACCTCAAGTTTAAGGAAAATCTAAAGAATATATTTGATAGGAAGGTCACTCCAAGAACATTTCGAGTAGGTGATTTGGTTCTACTTTGGGACAATAGGCATGAAGGAAAAGGCAAGCATGGAAAATTTGATGCTTTGTGAATGGGTGCCTATTCCATCGACTGTCAGATTGGGGAACATAGTTTTTTCATGAGAGACCTAGATGGTGAAATACTAGAGCAATCAATCAATGGCAGAAATATGAAACACTACCTACATTGATTCTAAAACTATGTAGATAATTTTACAATGTATAGTATTTTTGTTTATTACTTTTTCACCCTTTTGCTTTGGGCCTTACCCATATAGTTTATTCTCATGTTTTTATTGTGCATTTATTTTTAGGTCCTCTTGATCTATTTTTGTTAGTTTAAATTATTTTTTTGAGATTTCATCAGTCTCTATTGATATAAATTGACTAAGTGTTAATTCCATGACATAATGGATTGTAACCTAGTCTTATGTGTTGGGGTTCTTTGCACACCTGTACGGGGTATACATCCCCTATCAAGGGCTAGTGTTAGTGCTCAAAAATGCACTAAATTAATTGAGCCCTTTCTAATTATAAATGCCTAATTGCTTTAAATCACATCACATTTTAAGTGTTCATCAGAGTTCAAGAATCCTATAGTAGATTAAATAACTTTCATTTTGATCCTAGAGGTAGGTTATTTATGGAGTTAGTGTAGGGCTTTAGATTATTTTATTTCTTGATTTAATGAGTCTTCTTCAAGATAATGTTCAGGCTCCAAATTCACCTAAATGCTCAAAGAATTTCACAATTCATAAATATAGGTTGTAGGTCTAATAGAGTCCATTTGGAATGGATAATGTTTGGGTTATATTATTTCATGTTAATTTGGTCTTTACTAGCCTTTGGTATATCAAAATCTAAGTTGAATTCATATTTGAGCATCTTAAAACCCTTGATCCAATTACCCCAACTTAGGCCCTTTGATTTAAATTCAAATATATTCGGGATAATTTATGCAGGAATGCTTTAAATATACCATGGAGTTAGTTTAATTTTTATACTAAGGTTTAGTTGTGTTTATTAACATGATAAAACATTTATCTAAAATTCATTTTTGGTCACTTTTATATCTCATGGCCCTTGGTCTATTTTATCCATTAACATGGTCTAAATAATGCTTGGTGTTTTTATTGTAAACTTAGCTTAAAGGCCTATCCTAAATCTTTTATCATATTTATTAGTGCAATAAAACCATAGGATAAAACTTTATACTAAGTTATTTATTCCCTAGACTTTGAATTAATGGTTTTCATGTTAATTTGGAGCCAATCATGTTCAACCTAGAAGATCGCAATCAAACACTACACATTAACTCAAGGAAAGATGATCTAACAGTGTGTGATAAAAGTTAAAAAGTTAAAAAGGCTAAGGTCAAGTGTAGAAATGATAAGTATCAAGCTTACAGGGAATGATTTAAAGCTCTATCATGTTACCATTAATTGATGGTATATGATAGTGTATAGATTTTGAATGATGGTGAGTAACAAGTCAATAATTTAACAAATCTTTAGGATGAATGAGAAGATGACAAGTGTCACAACCATGGAAACCCTATCAGAGATACAATGGTATGTAGAGAAAATGACTAAACCCTATGGATAGAGATAAATATAGCACATTTGATCCATGAAAATGAGATCAATAGTGTAAGATGAAGGTGGACATTTCAAAAGGACTCAGGGCATATACAAAAGTGATAAGTATTAAGCCCAAAGCTCATGATTAAAGCTCTATCATATTTTTAATATCAAATAGTGTGAGTGAAAAGTTGATAGTTCAACGGGTCCAAATATATAATGAGAGGTTACCGTGTGGTACAATAGTGTTTAAGCAGTTGATACTATTTGCAAGGTACATAAGGAACCTGTGAAGCTACTAAGTGGCTAGAACTTGGAGGCCCAAATCAAGATCAACACCCAACAATAAAGTCAAATCTTTGAGAATTATTAAAAGATTGATGGTGTGTATTTGATATAGCTTCAAGACTACATGATAAAATGACACATATCCAAGTTGGAACCAATTAAGTGGCTTAGTCACTTTTAACCTCCATGAATGCCTTGTTAGATCTGATGTGGCATTCAATGTGTCAATATGTGTCAATATTTGGTTTTAAAACTAAAATTAATGGTTCTTACATGGACAAACAAGAGTTTAAATTGTATAATAAGGTTTGTGGGCCTTTCTAAAGCATATTTTCCAAATGGTCATGGATCATTTTATTCTTCTACCACAACTAGATCATTCCTTTGCCATCATTGCAAAAGAAAGTTGTTTCATGTCATAGATAAGAGGAAAGACAACTATCAAGGAGGTTGTATCTATGAAAAAAAGTGTTCAAGAGAATCTCTAGGCACTTACACATGAGAAAAAAGTTTGTTCAGCCTCCACCATAAAATTTTACCTTCCAAATCATGTGAAAAGGCATCTAGAGTTATGAAATTAAAGGGTTTTTTACAAATATTAATCATTAATTATAGTGGTAGTTAGATATATGATTTTTATTGTAAATGGATGAAAATTTAAAGTGTTGTAAGAAATATTTTATATCTGGGAGCATCTTGATAGAATTTGGAGGGATGCTTTGAAATTTTACAAATTGCAAACCATAGTCCCAAATTTCAAAAGGGTGCTAGATGTTTAAATATGAGGTTTTGTGTTCTATTTCAGAGGGTTCATTATTATTTATTGTTAATTTTATCTAATTCTAGGTTTTGTAATTTTTTTTGGGATCAACTACTATGTGTATTTCTTGTCTCCCTTGTTAAGGCGGTTGCATGTGTATAACTATTAGCAAAGATCTGAGAACATGTTTATGTCTTCCCTATCCATCATGGAGAAATATCACCATGCTTTCCCTCATGGTAACATTTTGAAAATTTTATTTATGTAATATCTCTTTTGAATTTAACGAAAATCCTTTTAGTTCTTTGTTTTTCCCTTTTGATGAAGTGAAACAATGTGTTTTGCAAGTTATGTTGATTAGACATTTGGGTTTGTGTTCATTACTAGTTATATTTTTGATCATGAATCTAGATTATAAACCATTTCTACATTACTTTTAGAATATGTTTTTGAATGACTTTTTAGACCCCCCTGAGTTTATGGATTTGACATGGAAATGTATTTGAGAGTTTAGTTTTAATGTATGTTCTAGTCTTTGAAGGATCATTTGGTATTTCCCATTATCTTGTATTTATTTTTTTTTTTCATTTTTTACAAAGAAATATTGTCATGAATACTACAAGATACCATGGTGTTTGAAATATACCAAAACAACACCTTTTCCACAAATTATCTAACTTGTCCTACCCTGCAAATAAAACACCTTTTATATATTTAAAGTGTTATTTTCCCTACAAGTGCATAAAATATTTCATAGTTAGCATGTGTTTGTAGTTTATGCTTTAAAGACCCAAATTACAGTATTCCATTTAACCCCTATTTTTAAAAATTCTTTATAATGAAGACTTTAGTCACTTTACCATCTATCTTCAATAGCTTGTGTCTATCCTATAACATTTGATCATTCCATTTGACAACCCTTTCCAGGTGAAGTGAGCAAGTTTGGTTGTGTTTTGGTTAGATTATGTTCTTTTATGCCAATAATCCCCTTGAAGGTTGAATTTCATCATCTCTCCATGTGAGCAAGCTAACCCATAGGTCTTCTCACCTTAGTTTAGAAAGAGCCAGAAGTAGTAAGGAGCTGAACATACCCTCTATTGGTATCTCTTAATCATTTTCTCTATTTAGTCCATTTTAGATGCCAAACCCTCCCTAGATATAACACCATACTAAAAAAAATATTCATATTTTTTTTTCCATTTATACTCATGTGTGCAAGGATAATAGAAAGAGGTGTATAACTAGGAATTAATACACTTAATGCATCCATACTAGAGAAAAAGGTAGAAGCAAAGGTTTGAAATTGGTTGCTCAACTTAAGCAAGATTAGGTATGTACACTCTTCATCCTTTTAATCTCAACCACTCCCCTTAAAATGTGTCAATAAATGTTGGACTTTGTGATATAATCTACAATGGAAGCAATGTCATCTATATTTAGTGAATTAAGTTCCACTTCAATCTGCATCACTCTAAAGTGGCATACTTTCCCAAACAACTCTTTTAACTTAGTCTATATTTTTAATGGAAAATCACATCCATAAAAATGAAACAAGATACTATCAATAACATATCTCCCAATGAATTCCATGCATTCTTATAAATTACATTAATACTAATTTTTTTCAATTTTTTATGTGAACTATAGTTGTGTTTCATTCATTAAGGATCATAATCTTTTGCAATTTATGATTGTTTCCATTCAAGGTTTCCATTTATGATAATTATGTGTAGTCAAAGGATCAAAATGGTAAAAACCATAAGTATAATCCATACTAATTAATCACCAAAAGTAAAAAGAATGTAAAGGGTGCATAATTTTAGCACTGAGATAACCCCCCAGAAGATTGTATTATAAGACCCCCACTTCCCCTCCAATTTTGTCACTTTATAAAAATAGTGTGATTTTATGATTTAATGACACCAATAGATATAGAATAAAAAATAATACAATTTAAAAAAAATAGAACTCTAATCTAAGTCATGGTTCAAAAGATACAAGTGTTGTGATTTTCCATAAAAATGAGTTAAAATAATTAAAAAACACTACAAACTAGTTTAGTGACCAAAATGAGAAGGAACATAGTAATCCAACCACTCATTAGAATCATAATTTTTACATTGAACTAAAAATTAAAAAAAAGTAAAAAATAACTAGTTGGGTGACCCTTATACGCATGCAAGTGAACTAGACTTCCTCTTTAGGCAAAAATTCAATCTTATAGATGTAAAAACTGAATGAAAAGGCTATTTTTGTGAAAGAAAAAGGAAGGAAAAATACTATTATTTTTGGGCTCAGATTCCTCCAAAATACTTAGATCTGATCTTCAACTCCTTTTATCTTTTAATAGTTAAAAACAAGTTCCATTCGAAAGCATCTTAAAATAAAATTTTAATGCCGAGGTCAAATACCTCATCAAATATTTAATGAAGTAGATATAACACTAAAAAAATGTCTCAATACCTCCTTAATTCTCATCATTATGCTAATGATTCTAAACACTAGATAGAGGATGGATCAAATAATGATGCCTAAAATAACATAGCAGAGCTCTGATGTCAGATATCCTTTCTCCTTCATTCTAAGATTAGACCTTTTCTATAGAAAATATGGGATGCCACAATACTTCCTTTTTCCACTCTCTAATGCCAAGGTCGTTGAGATCAATTTTCCCACATAGCATATCAAAAATCACATTTGATAATGACACTAATGCTGGGAATTTCAACATTGTCAAAGGTTGATTCCAAAATAGATCTTCAAAATGCCAAGGTTAAAAATAAATGAGGAATAAAATGCCAAGATATAATATTCATCATAGGTTTTTGAAACTAAAAATTAAACAAGTAAATTAGATTCTTCTCCAATGCAGGTTCCACCAAAAAAAGATACCAATCTACCAAATTAGAGTAAAAATGCCTCTTTTTTTCTTAATGCCAGATGCAAAAACTTGATTTATGTAACTCAATGCCTCTCTTATAGGTATATATGAGTGAAATAACAAAAACTTATAATGTATATGCGTAAAATAATAGAAAATAGAAAAAAACAACATAAAATTCAATGCCTTGGCTCAAAGCACCATGCTTGGAAAAAGAATGATGCCAAAAGTTTCAAAGGATGTCCTAGCCAAAGCCATCTTGAGAGTATATCAATATATCTCTCCTTACATATCTTCCAAATGCTAGCTTTTTTTAGGAAGATGTTAAAACTTTTAATAAAAGGAACACATATATTTAAATAACCAAGATTGGAAATGAAAACTAATGTCAAAGCAAAATAATATGCTTAATTGAGCTAAAAAAAACATATTTCAATGCTTAACAATGAGATTTTGATCTCTTAGTATATCTCCATATCCTCTTCTCCAAAGGAAATTATAGATCTCTATGATCAATAAATAAAAACTTCAAAATCTTCAAAAAGTCTAAAAGGAGGCTTCAAAAGGGCACTAAGATCTTCTCGCCTACCTCTATTCTATGTTTCTTCTCTAAAACAAGGGAAGTAGAAAATAATTATCTAAAAATTACAAGATTATGGATGGTTGAAACTTCTTTGGGGCTCTGGTACCATGTTAGGAATGGTAAATTTATTCCAACTCTAGAATCTGAAATGTTGGCAACAAAACATCATAAGGAAGTTACAAATATGAAATCAAAAATTAGGTAGATCACATATATTCAAAAATAAAACATATCAAAAGCATGTTATTACAAATGAAGGTACTTGGTTATAAAGGCAAGACAAAATACCAAACTAACTAAGCTAGCCAATGTGGGATAAAGCCTCATATGGACAAATTCACTACAAGATGAAATAGCTAGCTAAGACACTAACAAATATAAAAAATAAATATAAAATACATACTCTAAAAGATATTGACATTTTGTAAGCTACAAACTCATTTAACACACTTTTGGCTCATTCAAGTATTCTCTAGACTTAACTACAGTCTTGTCCAATAGCTACAAACTCACATAGTCCACTACTATAGAATCATCAGGTAGTTACGTATTCACCCAGTGTGTAGCTATGGACTTATTTAAGACTAAATTTTAATCTTTATCAAAATGTTCTATCATCCATGTCAGCCTAACAATATAAGCCTAATGTTCCTACAAACCAATCTAGTAGATTTAGGAAGTCATTATTAATAAATATTCAACAGATTTTATAATAGATGGACCTTCCTATTTCAAACCATCAATCACCCATTTGGAATAACCACTAAAATTAGGAGATTTATCTTGATAATAAAAGATTAGCTACTGAGATCTAGGGATCTATAGTTACAATATTATATAAGTGGATATCTATGTCTTAGTAGTATATAGAAAAGAAAGATAATTATTGTATTGTTTAGTTAATATTACATCACATTAACACAAATTACAATTATATTCGTGTAATCTATTTTGATGAATTAATGAAGATATCTTTAGTTTTCAAGTTCTTAGTTTTCTTTTAATTCATGTTCTTAAAGTGAACAATCGCTCACTCTCATCAAGAATCAAGAACATATTTATGTACGATATTTTAAATGTATTTATAGTCTTTAATAATATATTTCATTTTCATAACCTACAGGCAATTATTTGTAAGTTTAAAGATTAAATTTCAAATTTCAAATCAATGTGTTTACTTTCAGCAAGTGTGTTTATTTTAGAAAATTAGATTAGAGAGTGTTTTAATTCTACAAATGTGTTTCTTTAGTGCATAATCAAATCCTTTTTATAATAGATTAGATTAGAAATTTAAAAAGAACAATATTCCCCCAAACCATCTCTGTAAGACATATAACCAATGCCTTGTTGTAGATAACTTTGGACATTGCTCTTGGTTTGAGTGACATCAACAGGGACGTTGATTAAATGAAGGGAAAAATGACAAATATCAAAACCCAACATGATTCTTAGGTATAAATAAACATAAAGGGGCTATCAAACTTAGGATATACAATTATGATTTATTATAAATTTTAATTACAACCTCACCAAGTAAAATAAATTTAAAAGTCATAATGATAATAGATAATGCCTTGGTTTATAATTATAATCAAGAGGATTGTAATTTCTAAAGGGGAAGGGAATATATATATATATATATATATATATATATATATATATATATATATATATATATATATATATATATAATAATTAAAATAAATATAATATAACTATTGTAAATGACAAATAATAATATTATATTTATGTTTTTTCAATTTTTTGTTGTTTATTACTTCCAAACTTTACATCATTTCATTTTTTAGAATTGGTGGTGCAAAGTTGAAACAACTAAACATGTAAATATTTTGTGTTGGTAATGTCCATACAAAATTTATAAATTTTAAAGGATAAACCATCGATTTCAGACATAACGCAAACCCAAATGGTGGTGTTAATCACATTTATTGTATTAGGGAATGATTAATTTTTATATTTTGTATGCTTGTACTCATATATGCATTTGTTCAAATTGAGAGACACACTTGGTATGAGTATAATGTGTGTTGATGAAGAGAATTATCTATGAGGTGCATATATATCTGAAGGATAAGTTGGCTAAGAGTGTCATGGGTTACAAACAATGTGTTGATTATAAGAGAATAGATAAATAATATTGAGTAGATGTTTTTTTAGTGTATTTGTATAAAGAAAGGTTTCTAAAAGAAACGTAGAACAATATCAAAAAGAAGAATATTAGGATTTACTTCATTCTAATGGAATTTGCAGTGAATTTTTATGAGATAGAGATAACAAATTGATTGATATATTTCCTATCTTCAATATAGTGAATTTGTACCTTTGCAATGAAAGACAAGAAGTGAGGATGAATAAAGTTCAAATTCTTCAGTTTTGAATTGGAGAAAACAACTAATTGAAAAGGCAAAATATTAAATTGAGAAGGTATTCAATAGTTTATTTAGCATGAGATCAAGAGGAAATGTGTATATAAAATACTTGGTGAATTGGGAAAATAGAGCAACTAAGTGTGTATCATATATGAATGCATTTGAGGTTACCAAGTACAATACAACAATAGAAGATCTCGCCAAAGGTTGCTGAATAGAAAATCATTGATACCTAAGGTGTATGATATAGGAGAATATAGGTTAACAAGCAATCTTGACGTTTGTGCGACATATAAACCATGTTAATAATTTTATGCACATAAAAGAAGATAAACAACAGCCCCGATGACATGGTCAAGGCTCCATATATTAAGAAATTCATGAAGAAATGGATTTCCTTCATCTCCGAAATCTAAGCTGGCTCGTTTTTTAATGGTGATGAAAAAACCACTTAGTATAGAAAGAAGATAGATTCATAACCATAGATCTACAATAACCAACGGTTACATAACTGTCACCGCAGTTTCGTAACCTTATTTTTTAAATAGATGGTAGTTTTACATGCGATGAAATAAAAATCGTGTGTAAATACCTCTAAATTCTTTAGACGTGTGAAATTTTCTAAGGAAAATGAAACTCAGATATACTTGCAAGATGTTAAATTTCAAGGACGGAATATTTGACTCCATTTTTGTAAGATTTAGAAGTCCATTAGAAGGATGAATTTTTGTTGGTGGGGGTAGAGAGTTATAACTCCAAGAGAGACAAAGGAGAAGAACACAGTTTCTGCCATAGGTAGAAATAGAGAGAGATATATGTTCCATTGTCAGATTGTATCATCCCATGAGACCGAGTTCTTATGTTATTCTTCAAGTTTTGTGTTGTTCATTGTATGTTCAATTGTCAGTGTATCGTCCCATGAGACCGAATTCAAATGTTATTTTTTATAGTTTTGTGTACTTCATTGCTTTTAAAGAAATCTTGGGTGGATAATGAAATATCCGTAATAGATTTAATGCACCAATAATTCAGGTTCTTTTCTGTGATTCATTTATGAGTTTATGTGTCCATTGAGTAAATTTATGTCTGATCTAGGGAGTAAATTAACAATTTAATTAGCCTCCTTATTCATATCTCTGTTAGAAATGAAAGTATAATTCCACTAAAGATGCCGGAGGCTTATGATTATATTTTCATGATTTTTTGTGATCACATATATTACTTTGGTAAGCATTACAGAAATCGATGAATGTTCACAAGATAAATTAAACTACACGATAAATTTAAATACCATGTGGAGTGTCTGCGTAGTATTTAGGGATTTCATTAAACCATTTAGAAGGTTTTCCATGAGCTATTGTAGACATAGCAGGGACTATTGTTCATTGGATTGCGTTGCATAAGAATCATAACCTTTCAGGACAACAGCTGTTACAGATTGATAAACAATATCGTAATGACAAGATTTATATAAAACCTAGGCAAATTTTTAGGCTGTTAGGAAACAATCACAATAAACTGTTAAAAACTGAAGTCAACTGGAGTTAATTTCTCCAAAACTACCAGTTCCACCTCCTTCTCATTCATGCAGCAGCAGTTAACATTCATTTAGTTAAACAACAGTTAGAGAATTTGTTTTAGTTTCAGTTTGCATGCAAAGACCAAAATTAATCTTTAGTTTGCTTTTCTAATTATGGTATGTTTTCAAATCTATTTAAGAGACCCATGGGCATAGCTTTGTAATGGGAAAAAGATCAAGAAGATCTGCAAGATTCAAGAAGATCAATAAAATCTTGTTTTTTCCCTGATTGCTGTAGCAATCTGAGTGTGTTCTATTTTCTGTTATGCTTTGTTTTTCTGTCAAATTGGTATCAGACCCAGTAGAGCTGAAGGAGTAAAGCGCACGTAGACTGTGGGAAAGAAGTGCTTTTTTGAGAGTGCAGGTGTGTTGCAGGGACGTGGTAGAAGTCAACGCAACAGCGAACAAACTGAAAGCGCAAGTTCATTGAAGCAGATCCTGGAAGCTGAAGAAGAAGCGTCCAGCAGGATTCGTCCTGGAGCGATGCCTGAAGGTGCAGCAGTCCAGCTGGATAAGAGCCAAAAGTCCACATGCATGACGTGGAGCATTGACACCAGCAGCAGCCAAGAGTTGCTGACTGTAACGCCTACAACAGAATCGCGACATGAAGCCATTTGGATGCATGGGATAGAGACCCCTGATAATAGTTTTTTGATGTCGTGAAGGAGACAATCGGGTCTGGTAAAGAATAATCAAGTGGTAGAGGTGAGAAATGCAATCATTCATTGTCTTCAGATTATAGCATTGATGGCCGTAGTGTCATGTTTGAAAAGACGATCTCCACAGAGCTTGTGTTACACAGCGAATGAAGCTGTGAAAGTGTGTGTGTTGAACAACGAGTGAAGCTATCAAAGTGTGTGAAGATCAGGCTGATCATTGGCAAATCTAGACTAACGTGGTAAGAACCCAACAGAGTCCTGTGAGGAAACCTGAGCAGTTAAGCGTCGGGTGAAAGAAAGGTAAGCAAGCAGGAAGCTTGTAGTGTTGGACATAAGCATGTCCATTGATAGCCTTTCGAAAGGCTACTCCTCAGTCTTAAATGTTGAGTGAATGCTCATTGAGCAATTTTATTTGTTCGTAGCCTCAATCTAGGCTATATCAGGGGGTGTATTCCACACATAAGGTGATGTATTTTGCAAGGCGGTGTATTCCACATGAGAGGCAGTGTATTGACAAAATTTAGGCATTGTAAATGTTGAAGTTAGTGGTAGAAATTAAGGGGGAGTGTTAGAAACTAAAGTCAACTGGAGTTAATTTCTCTAAAACTACTAGTTTCACCTCATTCTCATGCATGCAGCAGTAGTTAACATTCAGTTAGTTAAACAACAGTTAGAGAATTTGTTTTAGTTTTAGTTTGCATGCAAAAACTAAAATTAGTCTTCAGTTTGCTTTTCTAATTATTGTATGTTTTCAAATCTATTTAAGAGACCCATGGGCATAGCTTTATAATGGGAAAAAGATCAAGAAAATCTGCAAGATTCAAGAAGATCAATAAAATCTTATTTTTTCACTGATTGCTATAGCAATCTGAGTGTGTTTTCCATGAGCTATTGTAGACATAGCAGGGACTATTGTTCATTGGATTGCGTTGCATAAGAATCATAACCTTTTAGGACAATAGCTGTTACAGATTGATAAAAAATATTGTAATGACAAGATTTATATAAAACCTAGGCAAATTTTTAGGATGTTAGGAAATAATAACAATAAACTCAACAGGTTCAATCTAGAGAAGAAGAAAGTAGGGACAATAATAGTAAAAAAATGGCGCAAATTGGACTAATAAAAATAAGGGTTTATTAATGAAGAATTTCCATGTTATAAGGAAGAGGAAAGATTTCGTGATCTATTCAGAGTGCAGGAGATTGAAGGAAATCGTAAGATCTAGGAACTCATTTTTTTTAAAAATGTAATGAGTGATGTCGAGTTCTCTTCTATGAAATTCTGGTATGAGCATGGTATCAACATGGAGAATAGGATGATGATACAAGTTGAAATATGATTCATTGTGTCTCATCTACGTGTACTCCTAACAAAACATGTGGGACTAGATTTGGCAATAATAGCCACCAAAATATCACATGGTATATTTTATATATCTAGTACTAGAGAGGAAAGCTCAAAAATAACTATAAGAAACTTGAGGAGGTCAAGGGAGTGGTTTTATGTTTAATAGGAATGATAGAGGAGGAGACACCACAAATTTGTGAAGGCGTAGATATTTATGTTTAAATGGATTCTATGGAAAACAATTAGGGCAACCATAGACAACCTACCACATGCACCTCATCTATGAAAGTTAGCAGCAAAAGAAGAAATACATACACAAAAAATTGGATGAGATAAATGAAAACTTCAATTATCATACTAAACAGTTGAAAAGTTAGATTAACTCCTTTAGAAAAAATGTGAAGAAATTGAGCCAGTATTCGATTTGTATTATGCACAAAAATTAATTCACAACCAATTGATGAGAGATAAATCGATATCTAAATAATATTTAGTGAGTATTATGCCGAGAGGGAAAAGAGACAAATAAAATCAAATTGATGAATTAATTTCTTTCAATGTAGATGTGACAAAAAAAAGTGCACTAGTTTGGATTTTTTGATTGATAAATTCTAAAGGAAGATAATGAAAGAAGAAGTCGTGAGAGAAGACAGTTTGAATCAAAGAAGTTGTTCAAATCCATGTTGAAATATTATGGGGATAATCTGCAATAGATAGTTTAGATTAAAGGGTTAATGGACAATGTTTAGGGTGTTAGTGACTAAAATTGCAATGAAGTAATTGATCCCTTTTTAAATAAATTCTTAATTTGTTTAGCTCACTTTTTGTTTCAAGTGTTCATCAAAGGTCAAGTGTCTTGTAGTAGATTACATAACTTTCCTTTTGATCTATCTAGGATGTAAGATTCACATTAATTTGGTTTTTACTATCCTTTGGTATGTGAAAATCCAAGTTGAATTCATGTCTGAGCATCTTAAAACCCTTTTTCTAATTGCCCTAGCCTAGATCATTTGATTTAAATTCAAATTTGGTGGGAACAATTTACATGGGAATGCTTTGAATATGCTATGGACTTAGTTTAATTTTTATACTAAGGTTTAGTCAAGTTAATTAACATGGCTAAACCTTAATCTCAAATTTATATTCGATCTCTTTTATATCCCATGGCCCTTGGTCCCTTTTATCTATTAACATGGTCTAACTAATTCTTGGTCCACTTTGCTATAAACTTTACTTAAATTCCTATCCTAAAGCTTCCATCATATTTATTAGTGCATCAAAACCTTAGGCTAATAATTTGTACTAAGTTCTTTATTCCCCAAAATTTGACTTAATTGTTTTCATGTTAATTCATGAACCAATCACTCCTAACCTAGTGGATTGGAATCCAATGGTGCATGCTAACTTGGATAGAGTTGATCAGATGGTGCATAGAAGAGTTAATAAGTTAAGAATATTGATCAATGATCCACATTCACCCAGGTAGAGATGATCAAATAGTGCATGATCAATGTTAAAATGCCAAGCGTTCTAAAAGCGTTACAAGAGTGACAAGTTTCACCATCTCTGTGGGTTACCTAAAGATCTAATGAAAGGCATAAGGTTAAAAGTTAACAGCTACAGGACAAGCAAGGTGGTGATAAGTGTCACCACTATGAGAAATCTATAATAAAATATAATGGAATGAGTTGATCCATGTAGACAAGATCTAACAGAGCAAAAGGAAAGGAGAATTTTCAAAGAACTCATGTCAAATTTTAAGCCACCATGTGGTGAAAGGGCACAAGCCTAGTAGAGACTGACTATGCAGAGTTCAAAAAGATTATAAAGCTACCAAATGGCATGATCTTAGATGTCAAGTACAAATATCAACCAATAACATTCAATTGTCTAGATCTAAGTCAATGGTGTGAGGTAAAGGTGGACTTTTCAAAAGACCTAGAATGAATAGAAAACTACCAAGTGGAACGATTTTGGGAGATTTAGGCACATTGATAGTCCATAGTAAAGGTCAAGGCTAAGGACTCTAATGAAGATCGATGGTGCATATTTGATCCAGCTTCAAGACTGCAGGATAAAGTAACACATGTCCAAATTAGATCCAAGTAAGTGGCTTAGTCATTTTTAAACCCCACGAATGCCTAGTTGGATTTGATGTGGCATACCACATGTCAATATGTTGTAATATCTAGCTTAAGAGTTAAAATTGATGGCTCCTTCATGGATGGGCAATAATTCAAAGCACAAAAGAAGGTCTATGGGCCATTCTACAACATACTTTTGGTCATTGATAATTTTTTGTCTCTACCATAACTGCAGCATCTAAATACCATCATTAAAAGAGTAGGTTGTTACATGGTGTCCATAAGAGGAAAGATAGTTGTCTAGGAGGTTCCAATTGTGCAAGCAAGTGGTCAAAAGCATCTCCAGATAGTTACACATGAGGAAAAAGTTTGTTTGGTGTTCACCACATAATTTCACATTCTAGAACATGTACAAAAGCATCTCTAATCAAAATATCAAAGGGTTTGTTGAAAATATTTATCATTCCTTTTAGAGGCAGTTAGAGTAATGACTTTTCTTGAAAATAGATGAATATTTAAGGCATGGCAAGGAATATTTTATAGCTGAGAGCATCCTGGTAGAATTATTATAGCTACTTTATAATTTTACAAATTGCAACCCATTGTCCCAGATTTGAAAAGGGTGAAAATATATAAATAGAGGGGTTGTCTTATATTCTTAGGTTATTGTTGGTCTTAGTTTTTCTCCAAGTCTACGTTCTAAAAAAAAATTTAAAATCAAATTTTGTGTGTA
Organism: Torreya grandis; assembly: GCA_037957365.1. NCBI lineage: Eukaryota > Viridiplantae > Streptophyta > Pinopsida > Cupressales > Taxaceae > Torreya > Torreya grandis. Next base: position 1,411,147 of record JARHVA010003029.1, read on the forward strand.
TACCTTATCTCCCTTACTAAGGTGGTTGTAAGTGTACAACCATTAACAAGCTTTGAGAGCATGTGTATGTCTCCCTTGTCCAACATGGAAAATTTTCACCATGCTTGTCCCCATGGTAACATTTTGAAAACCTAATGTGTTTAATATCTCTTTTCAAGATAACGACAATGCTTGTGGTTCTTTGTCATTTCTTATTGATGAAGTGCAAAAATGTGTTTTGCAAGTTATGATAATTAGAAATTTGGGTTTGTGTTTGCCATTAATTGTCATTTTGATCATGGATTTAGATTATAAACCCCTTCTACATTATGTTAAGATATGTTGTTGAATAACTTGTTAGGGCATTCTAAGTTTATATATTCGATAGGGAAGAGTGTTTGAAAGTTTATTTTCAATGTATGTTCTAATATTTTTAGGGATCATTTTGTATGTCCCATTATCTCACTTATGATTTTTTTTCTATATCTTTGTGAAGGAATATTATCATGAATACTGCAAGATGCCTTATTGTTTGAAAACCACTAGCACACCACCACTCCTTTTATAGTTAACAAATTATCCTACCTTGTCGTACCGTATAAATAATACACACTTGTTGCATATCATTTGTGTTATTTACCTATAAATACATAAGATTTTAATATATTTAACATGCATTTACATCTTGTGATTTAAATACCTAACACTAGAGTTTTCCATTCAGCTCATGTTGTTGAAAATTCTTTCAAATGAAGATTGCAATCACTTTCATATGTCTTTAGTATATTGTATGTGATCTAGAGCATTTGTTCATTTTGTGTGACAACCCTTTCTAGGTGGTTTGAACAAGTTTGGTTGTGACCTAGTCACATTAATGTATTTTTGTCCTAAAAATCTCCATGGAGTTGAATTGTAGAATCTATCTATGTGACCGAGCTGCCCCATAGGTCCTCTCACCTTGGTTCAGGTAGAGCTAGAATTAATAGGGAGCTGACCATACTCTCTATCAATTCCTCTAAGTCATTTTTTTCATTTGATGCATTCTTGATGACAAAACCTCCCCTAGATATAATTACATATCAGTAAGTTTTTTCATCCTTATTTGTATTTTTTTCCAAGTTTGCAAGGCTAAACGTAAGAGGTGTATAATTGGTAACTAACACTTTATTCACACTATTTCCAAGGATTAAATTAAAGTCTTGGTTACTTCTATTACTAGGTATTCTTGCATAGAATTATAAATATTTCATGTTGTGAGGCTCACTATTGTTATTTACTACATTTGGACTATCTTGGCCATTAACTCTTCATCACTCCACTAGGGAACATGCCATGAATTGAAATATTTGATAATTTAACTTCTAGTAAGTTTGTTACAAAGAGCTATTAAAATTAAACGCTGGAAGGTGTTTTATCACCTTTTAGACACAATTCTAAAAAATTTAGTGTCTTTACATTTTATCTCATCGTTAAATTCAGCAAGTAGGTTTTCAACTTGTATCACAATCAATGTGTTAATTGTTATATTCTAGAATTATGATTCTAGTGGCAAATCCAACTTTATTATCTCATTTCATTGAAGATTTACCTATTTTGAATATCTTAATGTTTTGGATTTGTGTGTTTTATAACTTATAAATTTGGAGCGATTGAGACCATCCTTCAAATGTGACCTATCCAAGAAACTTGTCTTGACCCCATGTATTCATCAAAGAAATGGGAGAAAAGTTTGGAGGCCTATTGAAGGGTAAGGTTTAGCTACTAAATAGTGTCCTAACTACCAAGATTTTTATAATCTTAAATTTTTTGTTAAACTTCCCATTATTGAGGACTTTCATAGATCTTTTAGTCATTCTAAAACTTATAGTACTATCTATTATCCAGTGCCTTCTCAACTAGTTGCATCCCCTCTCAAGTTTGATCCTATAAGTCCACCTCATTCACCCCCTCACATCCCTTTGCCAATTTTTATTGAACCTCCAATTGAGACAATCATGAGGCATAGCGACCTAGATGATAATGAACTTCCTACATTCTGTGTTCCTAGATTTAGGCCTATAAATTTTCATGACATGGAAGGTTATCCTAATAAAGTCCCACATGAAGTAAGGAAATGTTTTCCAATGTTTCAAGGGAACAATGCAGTGAGTGGTGACCAGTACTTGAGAGATTCTCACAATATTATTGAATATTATGAGGTTGAGAATGAGGATGTGTGCATTAAGTTGTTTGTGCCCACACTGGAGGGAGATGCTTGTGAATGGTTCAATTCTCTTCCCTAGGGATGTATTGATTCATGGGAAAAAATGAAGAATATTTCCAAAATTTAGTATGGTGATAGAGTTGATCCAAGGTTCCTTTTAGCTGAGTTTGAAATAATTAAAAATAACCCTAAAGAGTGAGTGTAAGACTTCAACACATGGTTCATCAAAGATATGATGTGGATGCATGAGAACATAAGGCCTAGTGATATAATGTGTTTGATAAAATACTATGATGCCTTTGATAAGAAGGCTACATATTACTTGTGGGACAAGGCTCCCACAAACATATGGTTGGCATTCAATATGGCCATCCAAATTGAGAATATCATAAAGGCTATGGGAAATCTCATGAACAAGTGGGTTGATGTGAAGTTTTTCAATACTAAAAATATATAGTCTACTAAGAATTCCAATCTTGAGGAGATAGTTAAGACTCTAGCCTTTGCTGTCAAAGAGATGGCATACAAGCTTGCAAGGGTTGAGAAGGGGGTACCTCATGTGTCTATCAATCAAGAGAGGGATCTAAATCTAAATCAAGCACAAAGGGTGTCTACTTTCCATAGTTAAGATAATGATCGAGTGAAGAGTCCTACATGTGATGAAAGAATAAATATACATTAGAATAGAGGGGGTGTGAAATAAGTGCTTGATCTATTAAATGCTAAAGTGAATGTGGTAGGTTGTGACATTGATGTTGATTAGTGTGATAAGTGTTTCCTTCCACGTCCTCCATGTGATACTATTGAACTGATTTATGAAGATGTGGATGAACTTGAGTCTGCATCATATAGTGATGATATTATGATATTCAATTATCAAAGTCCCCGAAGTAAGATATTCAACTCCATAGAATTGATGAGTATTATTATTGTTGATCAATTTTGGAGTGCGGTAAAAAAGGTATATGTTCCAACTTATGAATTTTATTATGAGGTTAGTATGGCACAATCATATGCATTACCTATTCATGATTTCAATTTTTTAAGATCAATAAAGATTAAAAAAATGAGGAGGAATACCATCAAATGAGGACAAGCATTTGCTAATTAATGTAGTTGTTGCCCAAGAGAAGGAACACTACTTGAGAATTTGGCAACCACTTACTGCTCCTCAAGACATTATCCTTATAAATCTAATGGAAGAGGATGCAAGTAAGGAATCTAATAAAACTATAGTAGTTCCTAATACTTTCAAACTAGTACCCATTTCCCAATTTGATAAGCCTATAGGTGCTTTTGTTAAAAATAAAGTACATTTTCTATCTAGTATTCCTAAGCGTGTGAATGATGTTAAACAGAATCCACCTTTGAAGGCTTCTACTAAGTATGCAAATCCACTCGAGCCTACTCAAATTTAAACCTTAAATGATTTCCATTTTAGCTGAAGGTGTTATTACCCTTCCACCAAATACTCCTCTTCCCCAATATAGTATATGTGATATGGCACAAGTGTTGAGTCAACTGAAAATCATCATGCCACTTGTTGAATTATTAAGAATACATGATCATAGGAAGAGGGCATTGAATAATTAGAATTTGGTGAGAAGTTATCTACAAATGAGATTGATTTAACCCAAACACCCCTGAAAAGTGATGAAGAATCTGAAGAGGCTATTGAACCTGCTCCAAAAGTCTATTTGGGGACTACATTGGTAGAGAGTCAATTGTATGTGGATCTATTTTATACAATATTATTGATCAATGGTCTTATTGTCTATAATTACATGTTTAATTCTAGTGCTTCTTGTAACATAATGCCTCTAAGTGTCTTAAATGAGTTAAGAGGTAAGTTTACATCAGCCTTTGACAAGTTTTATGCCATGGAATCATGAGAAGTTTTAGTTGTTAGACAAGTTAATAGGTTGGTAGTGGAGTTGGCTATGCATCTAGGTAAGTATTTGAATATGGACATGGTAGTTGTGGACTACCTGCCTAAGTGTGGGATATTGTTATCATGTAAATAGGCTGCTAGTATGGGTGGAAGTGTACAAATGGAGCTTTCTTATACCATTATTCCATTGGAGGGTAAGATGGTAAAAATTTATATAGATCTTAAGATGCTATATGTAATTTAAGATCCAAAACATGCTCAAAATGAAGTACTATACATCAACTTTAGGCTTGGGAATGTTGACTCTAATGAATAGCCTACTACTCTTGATGTTAAACCTAATAATGAGAGTGTATTTTGGAAGGTGTGTTTTGATGGGGCTTGCTCCAATATTGGAAATAGATCAGGTGTTGTATTCTATGCCCCCAATGGTAAGTGTTTCAAATTTCCTTTTCAGTTGGCCTTTGAGTGCACTAATAATAATTTTGAGTATGAGGCACTCTTTCTTAGTTTATGGATTACCCATGAATATGGAATTATAATCTTTGTTGACAATGGTGATTCTCAGCTAGTGGTAAAGCAAGTCTACAATGATTACACCAACAAAAAAAAAAGGTTCAAATAATATCATAGTGTTATAAGGTATTTTTTTGAATTCTTTATTGGATTCAATATTTGTTATCATGGTAGAAGTTTCAATGAAGAATATGATAGATGTGCAGGGTTAGGTGCTCAATTTGACATTGCAAATACAATCCCTTATTGTCAATATCAAGTGGAGGTGATTTTTAGGCATTCAATCCTAGACAATGTTCATCATTGGTAGGTATTTGATGATGATGAACAAATTAAGAGGTTTCTAAATTGTGAAGCTGAGTTTCATGATCAATTGATAGACTTGGAATCTATGGTTCAAGTTTGTGATTGAAAAGAAACCTTTTTTGGGAAGGACATTATAAAGCTAAAGACAAACACACTTCCTAGAGGATTGGCAAGTTTATAAAAGTCTTTTGATGGATAAATTAGAATAAAGACTCGATCCTCATTTATTTCAAAGCAAATGATTGAGTGTAATCTATGTTTTCATGAGAATCCAAGGAAGGTTTGCTTGATTACTCACCCAAGTGTAGCTGATAAGCAAGTTTACATGCAATTTCTTAAAAAGTACCAAGATTGTTTAGCATGTTATTATTCTAAATTGAAAGCATTTACAGAAGACTTCTTCCAACATGTGATCTCATTGAAACCTAATAATAATCCTTTTAGGTATAAATAGAGACCTATTAACCAAATCATGGCCTCTAAGATACAGGATGAGTTAAATAAGCTAAGAGATGGTGATATCGTTCAGTCCACTAGGTATTCATCATGACTTGAAAATCTAGTCCCTATGAGAAAGAAAAGTTGTGGCATCCACTTCTATGTGGATTTATGAAATTTGAATAAAGCTTCTTTAAAAGACAATTATTTCCTTCCCAATATGGACAACCTATTGAAAAATGTTATAAGATCAAATATGTTATCGAATTTAGATGTCTTATCAGGATATAACTAGGTTATGGTAAAGGAATCCCTAAGACCTAAGACCACATTTACAATGCCTTGGAACACGTATGTATATATGAGGATGCATTTTGGGTTAATGAATGCTAGTGCAACATTTCAACAAGCTATAGATGTTACTTTTGTAGGTATGATTAACAAGTTTATATTTGTGTATCCAGATGATATTATTGTGTACTCGAAGACTAGAGAAGACCATTTAGAGCATATAGAGAAAGTGTTGATAAGATGCAAGGAGTTTGACATTTCACTCAATCCAAATAAATGTCACTTTAGGGTACAAAAGGCCAAGTTGTTGGGACAATAGTGTCCAAGGGTGGTGTCATGATTGACCCCAAGAGGGTAGAAGCCATTGAGAAAATTCCCATCCCATAATATAAGAAGGAAATCCAATCCTTCTTTAGATAAATTAATTTTGTAAGGAGGTTTATGTCTAATTTTGCAAATATTACTTTGCCTAGCACTTATATGTTGAAGAAAGACGAAAACATCAAGTGGGAAGAGAAGGCCATGAAAGCATTCAATTACATCAAGGAAAAACCTACCCCTATTTTATCCAGCCTTGATTACACTAAACCATTTTAGATATTCTCTTTTGCATCATACAATACTATTGCTATTGTATTGTTGATATTGTCTTGATACTCAATAGCTTTCTTTAACAAAGATATGCAAGGTCTTGAGTTTAATTTTACCATCATGGAAAAGCAAGATTTCACTCTCTTTAAGGATGCCAAGATGTTCAGGTCTTATATTCTTAGTTCAAAGATTGTTTCTTATGTCCCACATACCTTGGTGAAGGACATCTTGACTTAGACTAAAGTATCCAACAAGAGATGCAAGTCACTTAATAAGTTGAAAGTATATGGCATATATATTTAGACCACCAATTTAGTGTAAGGGATGGGATTATCCAAGCTCATGGCTGAGACCAATTTTCAAGTCATCAAGGTAAACACTACTATTTTTAATGTTGATGATTCTTTGAGTCAATTTAACATGTCTTCATGATATAACGATATCGTTTACTACTTGAACAATCTCAAATTGTCCTCTTGACTTGGGCAAGAATCAAAGAATCTCTTAAACTTATTTCCGAAAAATAACTCTTGACTAAAAATGGACTTGAATGGAAGAATTTGGATAGGGTTCTCCTAAAATGCATGCTAGAAGAACAAATTGTTGCCCTAATTGAAGACTTATATAGTGGAGTATGTGGTGGCCATTTTTCACCTAAATTTACAACTCATAAAATTATGAGATCTAGTTATTGGTGGCCTTCACTATTCAAATATGTTGCTCAGAAAGTTAGAAAGTGTGAAAGATGTCAGTGCTTTGTTGGGAGGATGAAAGCTTTGGGTTCTCTTCTTTTTCATCCTATGATAATTTAAGTTCCATTAAGATAATGGGCAATGTATTTCATTGGATAAATTGTTGATTCGTCAAGTATTAGACATGGATACTATTTTCAACTCACTACTCCACAAAATGGGTTAAAGCAGCCCCTATAAAGAAGCCTACACACTAGGTCAGATTTTTTGCTAAATCAGATTATTTGTAGATTTGGTGTGCCTAAAAACTTATTGTTGATAATGACATGAATTTAAAAGCTAAACCTTTAGTGGCATTGTAAAAATAATATGGTATTAAATTAACCTATCCTTCCAATTATAACCCTTAAATAAATGGGCAAGCAAAATTAGTAGATGAATATTTCAAGTAAATAAGAAGTGGGGTGAATAGCTAAAATTTGATTTTTAGGGTGAAAGGATCACACCCAAGATAACTATAGGAAAAATCCCTTTCTAGCTTGTTTATGGATCTCAATTAGGTTTGCCAATGAATTTGCAATTGCTAACCTATCAACTCATGCAATAACTAGAAGATGATGAACAAATCAACCACTATGAAAGAAGGATGAACCAAATTATTGAGCTTGATGAAATTCAAAGATAAGATCATGAAAAACACCTCAAGTTCAAGGAAAAGCTGAAGAAGATATTTGATAGGAAGGTCACTCCAAAAACCTTCCAAGTAGGTCATCTAGTTCTACTTTGGGATAGTAGGCATGAGGAGAAAGGAAAGCAAGGAAAACTTGACACCTTATGTATGGGTATTTATTCCATTGATTGTCAAATTGGGGAACACACTTTCTTCTTGAGAGACTTGGATGGTGAAATACTAGAGCTATCAGTCAATGGCAGACATTTAAAACACTTCCTTGAATTAGTATGCAATTGTGTACATAATTGTATAGTGTATAGTATTTTTATTTTATTACTTTGTTTCCCCTTTAATTTTGGCTTTGATTATATAGTTTCTTTTTGTGTTTTTGTCTTGCATTCATTTTCATGTCCTCATGGTCTATTTTTGTTAGTCTACCTTATTTTGTTGAGCCTTCATGGGTCTCTATTGATATAAATTAACTAAGTGTTCACTCTATGACCAGATGGATTGGCACCTGGTCTTACATTCTAGAGTTATTTTCACACCCACAGGAGGTGTACATTCCTAGGTGAGAGCTAGTGTCAGTGTAGAAAATTAAACTGAATCACTTGAGCCATTTCTAAGTATAAATGCCTAATGTTTTTAGCCCAATCCCTATTTCAAGTGTTCATCAGAGGTCAAGTGTCTTGTAGTAGATTAAATAAATTCCTTTTTGATCCATTTGGGTTAAAATATTTCATGGTAATTTGGTCTTTACAAGCCTTTGGTTTATCAAAATCCAAGTTGAATTCATGTATGAGCAACTTAAACATTTGTTCTGATTTCCCAAGCTTAAGCCTTTTAATTTAAATTCAAATTTAGAGTGAAAAATTTATGCGAGAACACTTTGAATATGCCATGGACTTAGTTTAATTTTTATGTTAAGGTTTAGTAATGTTTATTAACATAGCCAAACCTTAGTCTAAAATTCATATTTGGTCCCTTTTATATTTCATGGCCCTTGGTCCCTTTTATCTATTAACATGGTCTAACTAATGCTTGGTCCTTGTTGACCAAATTTGACTTTTAGGTCAAATTAGGGCACCCCTAGTAAAAAAATTGAATTCTAGGCCTATAAGGGGGTATAATATATTGTCATGAGGTGTTTTATAGGTTTTTTTAATGTCATTTAATGTTGTGCTAACTTTATTCAATTAGTTTATGTGTCCATTTATAATTTTGGGTAATTTTAAGGGTTAAAAATAGTGCATTTAATGTTTTGTATGAGTTTA
>JARHVA010003029.1:1425000-1632500 GCA_037957365.1 Torreya grandis
TTTAAGTTGTAGAGGACTCCATTATTATCCCTCACATGCCAACTTGATGTATGAAATTATATGGATGAAGGTAGAAATAGGTTTTCTCTCACTATTTTATGTGTTTTGTAGGTTTTAAGAAGTTTCAAGAGATGAAAATTATAAGGATGGAAATATTTATACTTAATATAACACCCCATGTAATTTTAATTACTTTAAAATGTTCCTAAGTACCTTAAATATGTGTTTCAACTCAACTCTTCAAAACTGGCCTAATGTACAAGCTAGTGTAAAAGATGAAGAGCTTCATGTGGACTAATTGTAAGGTGCCCCTGATGCTTCCAGGTCTATGGAGGGTCTTAAAAAATTTCATTCACTCCATCCCATGTATTTTCATGGAAAATTTAATCCAAATTTTATGCCAAGTATGCAAGTTGCATGAGACTTATTTTTAAACTGTTGATGATGATGATGGCTATATTTTAATTGATTCTAGGAGACTAGGCATGCAACCAATACATGGATAGGCATATTTGATGTCACTAAATTTAATTAAAATAATTATACTTGATATAAATCAGTTATTGGATGTCTAAATAGAGGTAATCATGAAGGCAATTTTCTCTGCAAAATGAGGAATTTCTTGTTACTTTTCTTCAACATTATGACTTGGATTAACACTTGTTGTTTCTAGCCTTGCATGGATTGACAAATAATATTTTCTCATGCATGGTTAAATTATTATCTTAGCTTGAAAAGTGTCCTTGTGACCCTCATATTTCTCTTCTTCTCTCTCTTTCTCAAAATCTATAAGAGTTAGCCCTTTTGGCATTGTATTGGATGCTCCACCTGAGTATGGTGAAGCCCTAATCATTTGTATACATTTTGATCAAAAAAATGACTAATTTTTACCTCTATCATGACTATAATTAGTGTGTGTACTTTAAGTTTTGATTTTTATTAATTGACACTCTTATTTCCTTAGCATGTTAAATCATTCTTGCAACCTATTTGTAGTTAAAAAAATTCTTCTCACATGGCATGTGAAGTGTTATTGGGATAAATCAAGGATTAAGTGAGTTGTCTCTTCATCAGTGCCATTAAAGGTCTCTCATATACTCATCCTATCCTATATGTTTATCTTGACCTTACAATGTAATATTGATGTGAGAAGTTATAGATTGGAAAAGTGTATGTTTGGTTTGTTGCTTAATCTCAAGTGTAATATACATATGGTTGGATGTCATCAGTCAATTCGATGTATCAAATCCATTATTTTATCTTTGATTTCAATTTATGTCTCCCTTTTAACCCACCAAATTTTATTTTTAGTTTGATCCATATTGTTACATCAAGGGAGCTAACCCTATCTAGAAACTCACCTCATTCCTTAGGTTGCCCACAAGCCTAGAGGTGATTCTATTGTGCCACTTGGATGAGGAGATCATTATCATCTCCACAAAGTTTGAAAACCCAAGTGATAATAGTTTTTGGCATGCCAAGTGGAACTCTTTTTACAAGATGTTGTGAGATTTTTGGTGTTGTTTCTCAACAACAAGCCTTTGGAGGCATTTTTTCAAACACTAATGGTGACTTTGAGGTTGTATCAAATGGTCAAGCAACCCAAGTATTCTTTTGAATATTTTTTATAATAATTTTTTACATAATTTATTACAAATGAAGGCTTCATATCTGAATTTTATGTTAATTTTTTTTTGTTACAAGTTGGTGAAACCTTCCATGTTTATGCCATTCCCCATCAATGTGAACAAGTTCTTAATGAATCTTGATGTGACTATAATCAGCCTTGTCACGAAGTATATCAATACTAAAATTAGCCTTGATATGAGCCATAATTTCCCACTCAATATCACTATGATCCATGGTATCCATATACTCTTCCATTTCCCTCTTCATATGGGCACTATGTCGTTGGATAGTCCTATGATAATAGCTACCAAGAAACACCTCTTTATTAGTCCAAATATGAGCCTTGTCGTTCATATTGTGATACTTATAAAACTCAAGAGAATTCATATGAATATTTTAAACCAAATTTTTGCATGGATTATACACAAGGATATCATTGGAAAATTTTAACTCCCACTCATGTAGATTATACTCCTGACTAGTCCAAGGATTCACTTCCATATGAGCTCACTAGTATCTTCCTCTTTTCCCAACCTATTCGTAAACCTTCTCATCCATTCCACACTCTGTATAAAATCCATTAGCCTCTAATTACATATAATTTTATAGCCTAATCACCTAAAATCCATGAGCCTATTTTTCAAGCCTCCACTTCATTTCTTCTGAAAGAGGAACCTATCTTGAGAGAAACAAGTAAAGAAGAACGAATTCAATTCATGGCAGATAAAGAATATCTCATGAGTTATTGTGAAGAATAAATAACTATAGAGACTCCATTTTGCGAAAAAAAATAAAATATAGTGGCTAATGTCTATATTTTGGAAGTGATGTGTGTCCGTGGAGAAGCCTCTACACTCCACCCTCAATATTATTTTGAGTTCTTTGTGCCACCTCCACCAACTAGCTCATTTTGTCCATACCCTATCACTATTTTTATTAATGGACCTATGGTATGGAAACCTAAGGAGGATCATCTAGTTGACAAAGAAAGAGATATATTTTTTGAAGAATACCTACCTCCTTGGCATCCTCATTGGGCTAGATCACATGATTTCAAAATGCCTAGTCTTGGCATCATCATAAAGGAGAGGGAGATAGAATACCATGCAGCCATTAAAGAAGATTATAAATATGATAATAAAAATTGAATATGATCATAATAATAATGAAGTGGAATGCATTATCGAGGATGGATAACACCTTCAATTCGTTTCTCAAGAGGTGACAATCCTAGATGAGTTTCATGAGACAAAGGTAGAAGAAGTAGCTCTTTAAGATGATCATGAGAAATAAGCTCTATGGTAGAAGTTAAATTATATGTGAAAAGAATTTTATGAGTTATTTGAAGTTTTTCCTTTTCCAAAATATTTCATAGCTAATGATAAACCCAATCTTGTTGATGACTCTAATGAATATGATCTTGAGTGTGTAATCAAACATAAAGATGGAGTTCTTTCTATTAGTCAAGAGCTAGCTATCATGAAGACACTTGATGATGAAATAGATATTAAATAACATAATCTTGATGACATCATAATTCAAGAAGAGAATATGGAATAGGTAGTTATTTTAGATGATAAAGAGAATAGGTATGATTGGCAGCTACAAATAGAGTTACATTAAGAGCTTGAAGAGATTTGTGAAATTGAAGGCCATGTGTATGACAAGGTGAAGGAATAAGTTTCTATGGAAGAAAATTATAAATATTGGATATATTTTTCAAATCTCCTTGATGATATAAAAGAGCTTGTAGCTAAGAATAAGCCTAATCTTGTTGAGAGCACCATGGGATATAAGAAATTATGACTTACACAATCATCATTTGAGGCTATAATTGAGGATATACAAGACAAAGTTGACGATGTTTGGATGAAAGAGGATTAATTTTAAATTTAATACTTGTTTTAATATGGTCTACATGAGAGTATGATAATTGACATGCCAAAGAATAAGTCTGGCTAACAAAACACCCAATCTAAAAAGAAGCATGCTTTGCACCATGTTTCATCTCATGAAGAAGGTGATGCTTCAAGCATTCCATTTGATCCAAGAGGGAGGTATGATCATTTTTAGTTGTACATAATAGATTATTTCATAATTCCCCTAAGTACCATCAACAAATGTGTGTGTCTTATGTTTGCTCTCTTTGTTGTGTGTGTCTTTTGATTTGTGTGGTGGAGGTAGTCACTAGTGTCTTGACTTGATCAATGGTTTGTGGTCAATGGTCAATGTTTTTCTTATTTTTCTCAATAATTATATGACTCCTAATTCCAATGAACTGATAAGGCTACTGGTCTAGTTAGTATAACAGGCATACTACCCTTATGAGTCACCAAAATGTTGACCCTATTTTAATTTTAGGTCAAATTGGGGCACCCCTAGTAAAAAACATGATTTTTATGCCTATAAGGTGGTATAATATATTTTAATGAGGTTATTTATAGGTCATTTTATGTCATTTAATTTTTTACTAGCTCTAGACAATTAGTTTCTAGGTCCATTTATCATTTTGGGTCATTTTAAGGGTAAAAAATAGTGCATTTAATGATTTATACAAGTTTATTGGGAAATTTTCAAGTCTAAAAAGTTTATTTCATTCCCCATGTGTCATTATAAGTATTAGGAAACTAAAAAAACTGAATATTTGTAGGCTCATTTAGAGAAAGGTTAATTTTGTTAAAGAAAAGGAAGAAAAGGACACTTGTTTGGCTCCTTGGGAAGTGTGACACGTGGGGGAAGGTCATGTAACATATATAAGCATTACTAAAACTCATATATACACATGGTTTTATCTGAAACAATCATTTTTATTCCAAAACCATTCTACACATTTCAAAAAAATTGCTCCTGGGGTAATATTTTACACTTGCATAAATTAGAATATATAAAATAATTTTTAAAAATGGTAAATTTTTCTTCATGAACCATCCATTTGAAGTGGACTATGAAAATTTAGTTGCTCATCCATGTACCCTTCAGGGTTTGGTCTTATTTCACCGATTACATATAAACCACTTTATGATATTATATCTAGATGATGTTGGATATTTAAATTCATGCATCCCACAATTTTTTTCATGTTCAAAGGTTTTTTTATGATAAAATTCTCTCCACGTCTATAGACTGGTCTCATGTGTGATGATAATCCTATTTTCACTATTTCTAACATTTCATGCTTTGAAATTATCACAGAGGTTTATGTTAGTTCCATCTACATGTTTTCAAGGTTTCCCTAGTTTATCTCACCTTGAGACTCCAATATCTAAGTAAATTTTCATGGTTTACAAGATAATCCCATATGCACTAAATAGTCATAGGATACCTCTGCTTGTTCTATTGACATGTGTAAGTGATTTTTCACATTAAAAGACAAGTATTGGAACTTGCTTCAAGTTTCCCTTGGTGGAAGTTGTGATTTTTAAATATTTGAAATTTATTTTGATTTTTTTTAATACCTTTCATCCACATTTTTCATGATTTCATACACATTTTCCATGTATACTGTCAATAACCACCTACAGGTGGTACCACAAAGGGATAGATGACCCTTATGAAGTGATGAAATGGGTGTTTAGACCTTTATTAAGTCTATAGTCAGTTAAAATACATCATAGAAATAATATTATAATGAATATGTTAATATTAAAAGAGGTACAAACTTTAAAAAATGATCAAAAGACTAATACAATTCCTTTTTCCCTAAAGGTGCTAAACAAAGGATTGTTGGCTTTTGGTAATAACATGTATCATGGTCAAAAGAGATATGAATACAACATAATAAAATTTTTTATTACACATTATATAATATGAGGTCCCTAAAATGTTTTAAAGGTAGATATCCAAGGGATTTTGGTTGTTGAATAACTCAAGGATGGCCTCAAATGCACTGTAAGCAGATAGAGATGTCTATAGTTTCAAGATAAAAAAGGAGATCTTTATCAATCAATGTTGGAAATTAGACCTAGAATTATTTTCAAATGTTTCCAATAAATTAGAGGAATATTATGACTCAATATAACCAAAATATAAGATGAGTTTCATGTGTTTATCGCACACACTCACCCTAAATCTATACATATAATCTTAATAAACACCTAAAACAGAGGTCACTAAGAAAGTGTCTCATCCTAAGAAAAGTCATAGTTTGGTTTCAAATGGATTATATAGGTGATTTTAAGATGTTATACTCATTTTTAAACCTTAGATAGGTTTTAAATAACTTATTGAAACCATGACCAAGTGGATAGGGCCAAAGAGCACCTACAACTAGCTAAGAAGGACTAAGACAACAATGAGCAAAAAGAACTTAGTTTGGTGAGCCTAAGTGTCAAGGAAGGGTTAAGAAATTTAAAATTTTATTCATATATTTCATAATTTATCATGGTTTATGAAGAATATACATATATATATATATATATATATATATATATATATATATATACATATATATATATATATATATATATATATATCATAACTAATCAGGATCACTAAAGGAAACCTACATGCTCTCGAGGATAAAGTGACTCAGTCCAAAATACATTCTTGAGGAAAAATATCTCAGTCCCAAAGATAGGCACTATTTTGAGATATAATGGAATATATATGTAAGTTATAAATTAATTATTAAGTTTATAACCACATAAGTTCTATAAAATGGCTAGTAATAATCATGTACAAGCCAAACAAATTCCTAATAGTGACCTACAAGCATAGGTTTATAGTCATGGCAAGAAGTGACCCAGTCATAGAACTGAAAGATATGAGATGAGAATATACAAGTTAAAGTAAATTCAAAAGAAAAAAAATCATCCAATATGGTCTGAAGGACCCCATGATATTATCATAATGGAAAATAAGCAAGGAGAAGCCTTTATATTGTAAACATAGTCCATGGTATAAAACTCTGCACAGTTTTGATATGGAAGAACTAGTTTGAAACTTGAGGGTTTTGAGGGTCATATGAGATGACAAAGAGTTAAATTTTTTTAAAAGGAAAAATTTACACTTTTATAACCTTATCCAATACCAATTTTTGATGAGTAAATATGGGAATTACCCCTATTTTTCCTTAGATAGGGGGTACTTTCCCCATATACAAACCTATATATTTTAGAGGAAATGGGTAAGAGGATAGACTAGAAGATATTTGGACACTTAAAGTGAGTTTTCTAAGTTCATTAACACCCATAAAAACATGGGAACCAAGAAAAAACATGTGAAACTTGATAGGCTAACCTAAACCATTAGTTGTATAGGGAGACATATTAGTCGAAGCTAAGCCTAAGGGTCCAAAGGAAAAGTTTTGGTTACCTTCACTTTGAGATGAGCCTCTTAACCCTTGAATAATGTGTATAATTTGGAAAAAAGTGTGTTTAATATGATATCTTGTATGTAAACCATCAAAAATCCTGTTTGGAGCTAAAATCCAACTTAGGCCTACTCCACATACCTAATCTTAAAGCCAAATGATGAGTTGTTTCTACTTTTCACATGGGGTGAGCCTTAAATTTAATTATAAAATGTTCATGGGAGTAAATAAAATGTTTTTGAACTTATGTAAGGTAGAAAAGTTGTAGGATGGTCCAGTTTTGGTTTAAAAATCAACTTAAGTATACAAATGGGGTAATAACAAACTCAAATAGGTACATTCAAATGCTCATATCTCTGATAAAGGTTTTCATGGTGGATAAGGAAGTTTATGGTGGTTATCAAGGTCCCCTAAGTTCACTTTTGTGTAATTTTTCTGCAAGTTGGATGTGTAACTTTTATGAACAATCTTTAAGACCTAAAACTTCTCTAAAACCCTACTAAACCCTTAGCTAAGACTAGTATGTGAAAATGGAGTTAGAGATGTAATATAATGAGATATTTTGTCTAAAATAGATATTTAAAGTTGTATAGGACTCCCTAATAATCCCTTACATGCTAGATCTATACAAACTTGTACGGATGGAGTGAAAAATAAGTTTTTTCTCATTATTTTTATAGTTTATAGGTTTTAAGAAGTTTAAAGAGATTAAAATCACGTGTATGTAAATATTGGGACTTAATATAACTCCCCATGTAAGTTTCATTACTTTAAAATGTTCCTAAGTTCCTCGAATGGGTGTTTCAACTGAGTGAGTAAAAACTGGCCTAATGGACAGGCTAGTGAAGAAGATGAATAACTTCATGTGAAATATTTTTAATGTGACCCTAATGCTTTAAAGGATATGGAGATTATTTAAACTTTTCATTCACTCCCTTCCATTGATTTTCATGGAAAATTGAAACCAATTTTGAGGCCAAATGTGCAGGGTACATGAGAGGATTTATTTTTGAACTACAGATGATGATGGCTAAATTTCAATTGATTTCAAGAGAATAGGCATGAATAAATTCATGGAGAATAATATATGATGTCCCTATCTTTCATTACAATAATTATAATTTCTCCAAATTAGTTATGGGATGTCCAAATAAAGGCAATCATGAAAGTAATGTTTTGTATAAAATGAGGAGTTTCTTGCCACTTTTCTTCAACATTATGACATGGATTGACAATTATTGCTCCTAAAATTACATGGTTTAACCCATAATATTATCTCATGCATGCATAAATTATTTTCTCATCTTGATATGACCCTTGGACTTTTCATCTTCTCTCTCTTTCTCAAACTCTATAAGAGTTGGCCATTTTGGCATTATATTAGATGTTCCACCTGATTATGGTGAATCCCTAATAATTTTTATACCTTTCTATCAATAAAATGAGTAAGAGTTACCCTTACCATGAATATACTTAGAGTGTGTATTTGAAGGTTTGATTTTTATTAACTGACACTCTTGTTTCCTTAGCATGTTAACTCATTCTTATTACCTATTTATAGTTAGAAAACTTCTTCTTAAAGGTCATATGAAGTGCTATTGGGTTAAATCAGGGATTAAGTGATTTTCTCTCTTCATTAGTTCCATTCAAGGCCTATTTTCTAGTCCTCCTATCCTATATGTTCATCTTGACCTTACAATGTAACATTGATGTGAGAAGTTGTAGATTGAGATAGTGTATGTTTAGTTTGTTGCTTTATCTCAAGTGTAATATGCATATGGTTAGATGTCATCAATAATTTTAGTGTATCACATCCATTCGTTTATCTTTTATTTTAGTTTGTTTCTCCCTTTTTACACTCCCAAATTTTAGTTGTAGTTTGATCCATAGTGGTACATCAAGAGAGCTAGCCCTATCTAGAGACTCACCTCATTCCTTTGTCTACCCCCAAGTCTAGAGGTAATTCTATTCTTTCACTTGGATTAGGAGACCCTTGTCATCTCCTCAAATCATGAAAATACAAGTTAAAATAGTCCCCTTTTTTATAAACTTGGCTTAAAGTCCTATCCCAAAGCTTCCATCATATTTATTAGTGCATCAAAACCTTAGGCTAAGACTTTGTACTAAGTTATTTATTCCTTCAAATCTAACATAATTATTTTTATGTTAATTGATGAACCAATAACACCCAACCTATCAGATTGAAATCTAATGTGTGCATGAACTCAAATGGAGTTGATTAGATGGTGTGTACAAAAGTTAATAAGTTAGGAATCTTGATAAATGATGCATGTTCACCTAGGTGGAGATAATCAAATGGTGTATGAGTAACATTAAAATGTAAAAGGTTATAAAATCTTTAAGAGAGTGACAAGTGTTAACATCTTGGTCGGTTACCTGAAGATATAATGAAAGTTGTAAGGTCAAAATTCAAAAGCCGTAGGATAAGTGAGGTGGTGACAAGTGTCACCACCATGGAAACTCTATAAGAAAATCTAATGGAGTGAGTCGATCCATGCAACTAAGATCTGATGGAGTAAAAGGAAAGTTACTTTTCAAAGAACTCAAGCTAAATTAGAAGCCATCATGTGGTGAAAGGGCACTAGCCCAACAAAGATTGACTGCATAGAGTGCATAAATATTATAGAGCTACCAAATAACATGATCTTGGATACCAGGTATAAATATCAACCAATAATGTTCAATTGGTTGGATCTAGATCAATGGTGTGAGGTAAACGTGGACTTTTCAAAATAACCATAATGAATACAAAACTACCAAGTGGCAAAATCTCAAGAGATTTAGGTAGATTTATGATCTATGTTAATGGTTAAGGCTAAGGACTCTAATCAATATCTATGGTGAATATTCAATCCAACTTCAAGATTGCACGAGAAAGTGACACATGTCTAGATTGGATCCAAGTAAACAACTTAGTCACTTTTAATCCCCATGAATGCATAGTTGGATCTGATGTGTCATGCCACATGTCAATATGTGGTAATATTTTTCTTAAGAGTTAAAATTTATCGCTCTTTCATGGATGAGTAAGAATTTGAAGCATACAAGAAGGTTTTTAGGCCATTCTAGGGCATATTTTTGGCCACATATCACTTTCTACCTCTACCACAACTAGAACATCTTAATGCCATAATTTTAAGAGTAGGCTTTTTCATGTCATGCATAAGAGGAAAGGTAGTTATCCAAGAGGTTCTAGTTGTAGAATCAAGTGGTCAAGGACATATCTAGATAGTTACACATGAAGACAAAGTTTATTTAACTTCTTCCATAGAATTTTACCTTCTAGATCATGTAAAAAGGCATCTCCAATCAATAAATCAAAGTGTTTTCTATAAATCTTAATCATTCCTTATATAGGCAATTAGAATAATGATTTTTCTTGCAAATAGATGAATATTTTAGGCATGGCAAGGAATATTTTCTAGCTATGAGAATTTTGACAGAATTTGGAGGGCTACTTTGCAATTTTTCAAATTACAACCCACAATCCCATATTTGAAATTGGTACAAAATATATAAATAGAGAGCTTATACTCTTCTCTTGGGTTGTTATTGGTAATTTTTTCTCTTAGTCTAGGTTCTAAAGAAAAAATAGGATCAACTGCTGTGTATAGATCTTGTCTCCCTTACTAAGGTAGTTTCAAGTGTATATCTATTAGCAAGATTTGAAAGAATTTTTATGTCTCCCTTGTCTAGTATGGAGAAATCTCATCATGCTTGTCCCCATGGAAACATTTTGGAAAATTTATGTATGTAATATCTCTTTTCAAGTTAATGAAAATGCTTGTGGTTCTTTGATATTTCCTTTTGATGAAGTGAAACAATGTGTTTTTTAAGTTATGTTGATTGGACATTTGGGTTTGTGTTCAATATTGGTTATCATTTTGAGCATAGATATATAATATAAACCCTTTTTCATTTGTTAATATATGTTTTTGAATAACTTGTTATGGCACCCTAGGTTTATGGATTTGGCAGGGAAGAGTGTTTGAAAGTTTAGTTTTAGTGTATGTTATAATATTATCAAGGATCATTTGGTATGTTCCATTAGCTCACTTATGATTTATATATATATATATATATATATATATATATATATATATTTTTATATATATTTGCAAAGGAATATTATCATTAATTCTACAAAAATACCTATTGTTTGAAAACCACAAGCATACCATAACTCTTTTTATAATTAACAAATTGTCTTACCCTATCCTACCCTACAAATAATACACACTTGTTGCATATCATAAGTGTTATTTTCCTATAAATGCATAGTATATTGATTATATAACATGAATTTGCATCTTTTACTTTAACGAAATAGCACTATAGTTTTCCATTTAGCCCATTTTGTTGAAAGTTCTTTAAAACGAAGATTCTAGTCACTTTCATATCTATCTTCAATAGCTTGTATATGATCGAGAGCATTTTTTCATTCCATGTGGCAACCCTTCCCATGTGGATTAGACAAATTTGGTTTTTTTTGGTCACATTAGTGTCTATTTATGCTAAAAATACCTATGGAGGTTGAATTTTATAATATCTCCATGTGACCAAGCTACCCCAGAGGTCCTTTCACCTTAGTTTAGGTAGAGCCATAAGTACTAAGGCACTGACCATAATATCTATTGGTGCCTCTCAGTCATTTTCTCCATTTAGTCTCTTGATCCAAATGCTCTCCTATTTATAATGATGTATCAATTGGTTTTTCATATTTTTTTACCATTTCCTTCAAGTGTGAAAAGCCAAGTACAATAGGTTTATAACTAAGAACCAACATAGGGAATGTGACCTAACATCAAGTAACCATCACAATGATGGAAAAGTTTGAACAAGAACTATAGTATCAAGAAGATACTATATTTTATTAACACAAGGGTAAGAAGGAAGATATTATTTCAAGAATAAACATTTATAATGGAAGCCATGGAAGGAAATAATGTGGTGGAGTTTTGATTCCAAGGTTGTGCATGCTAGGAAAGAGCTTGGCAATATAGTTATGTATGGACATGCAAAAGTGTGGCACACAATCAAAAGGAAGGAAAAAAGGAATCCATGTTTATTGGTAGTAAGAATAGAAGTCAAACAAAAAACCATATGCTTAAAAATATCAATAAAATGACTACATAAGAGATTACATGTGGAAGGTGATAATATAAGGAATATCTTAGATGATCAAGTATAAATCTAGATGATATATGTATGGTAGTGCATTTAATTATGAAATATACTTTCCAATTAGCATATAACCATTGACAGACACAATATGGTGGAATTTTGATGCCAAGCTTATGCATGCTAGGAAAGAGCTTGGAAATATGGTTATGTATGGAGGTGATTACGTGTGGAACACAAACAGAAGGATGGATAAGATGAATCCATGCTATGTGGTGGTAAAAATACAAGTCAAACACAAACCCATATGCATAAAAATAGGAATAAAAGTAATGTATAATAGATGACATGTGGAAGGTAATAAAAAAAGGGATCTCTTAGATGATAAAGAATAAATCTAGATGATATATGTATGGAAGTACATTTTATTATGAAATATACTTTTCAAGGGGTATGTAGTTAGGGAAGGACATAGTGTGGTGGACTTTTGATGGCAAGATTTTCCATGTTAGGAAAGAGATTGGATGTATGATTATGTATGGATTGTGCAATTGTGGCACACAAATAAAATGAATCAAAAGATGAATTCATGTTGCTTGGTAGTAAGAAGGGAAGTAAAACACAAACCCCATATGCATAAAAATAAGAATATAAGGGTTGCACAAGGGATGACATGTGGAAGGTGATAATATAAATAATATCTTAGATGATGAAGGATAAATCTAGATGATATATGTATGTTAGTACATTTAACTATGAAATATACTTTCTAAGATGTTTGAATTGTATATCCGATATGAACCCAGTTTTAATGACTAAGGGAAGTAGCCTAATTATTCTACAGAAAATAATAACTCAAATAAAACAATTTTTTTTTAATACGCACTATTTTTCATTCAAAGGAAAAACATTTTTTGGAAATAAAACACAATTTTTCAATTTCAAAGATTATAAATTGAAATTCTAATCTAGTTGGAACCATCCCACACAATGTAATTTAAAGGTACACACTTGGAATTGGAATATGTAGTAAATAAAATTAATTATGAAATGGAAATAAATTAAACAAGTTTTAAATTAATATGCATGAAAGAAATACATATGCATAGAAAAAAAATAACATATGGGAGTCTTGATGACTCAATCCTTACAACACGACCCTATCTCAATTGGACTAGATTTTAAATCCATTCCTTATTAAAACATGATGTTTTCACTATTAAAGTATTACGAAATGTTAAACCTATAATATTAAAGGGTATATCTATAATAAATTAAGGTATAAAATATGAAATAATTACATATATTGATTTGTGAAAGAATTTACCTAATATGATATTTATTAAAATATAAATGAATTATGAAAATATATACTTAGATAAAACCTAACTAATGTGGATGATATGGAGGTTGAAAAATAGTACAAAATTTGATAAATATATCATCAACAAAACCTAGGTATGAAAATTCCTCCTAAATGCTAGTGTGGTTCACTAGATAGTAGGATGATGCCCTAGTGTTTAAGGTAATGTGCTAGTGTACCACTCAAAATATCTATAAATGATTTCTAGGTTTTGTAAAACTATCACTTTTCAATCTCTAGTCCATATTTCAAGTCTATGTAATCAATTATTTTTCCTCTACATTTTTTTTACTCGTAAAACTGTAGTTTTCCATGTTTATAAGTGTTTGAATGAACACCATGAGAAAAATGTGTTAGTGGGTCTGATGTGATGGATGTGTGATCCACACCCCTATCTGGTGATGTTTCCTACATACCAAAATCTAAGAGGGATCAAGTCTGATGTAGTTCGGTTTCCAAAGTACTTAGTGAAAGTGCAAGTGAATGTTAGTATGAGTGCCACTTTGAGTACTTAAAATGAGGCTTAGGACTTAAAATATGTGTATTTTGGGCTTGGTATAGTTTTCTATGATTATATCAAAAATAAGGGTAGAATAGGGATCAAAAACCTTGATTGTGCACAAGTTTTTCTAATTTTGTTTTTATATTTTGAATCTCATTCCCATCTAGTGGTTAAAGGGATAAAAGTCATGTATATATAATGATCCAATGTTTGTGATAGATTTGAAATAGGCATAGGAAAACCTTATGTGTCTTAAAAATTAAAATTTTATCCATTGGGGATGAAATTTTTAAAATAATAATATCAATGAAAGTGGGACACTAGTGCATGATGCTAGTGTCTGAAATATAGTGTTAGTGTCTAGGTGGAAAAATCTAAGGCATTAGGGGACTAGATCCCTAAGGGAGGGGCTAAGACTAATTTTAATGTCTATGGATGTATAAAACCCTACACAAAAGTTGGATAAGTGTAAAAAAATGCCCCAAGATATGTCTAGGGAAAATGTAGTCATTGCACTCAAGTGATATTTTATATTACTACATTTTCCACCCATTTATTCTAGAAATTTAGTAAATCAAAATGACTACATGATAAAGGAAAAAGAAACATACCTAGAATTACTTTTGAGGTGAAGCCTATGAATCTAGGTTTGAGTATACAAATAATGTTCCATTATGTAATCTAAAAATTAAATAACTATGAATCAATCCTTACTTAAGATAACATAAAAAGGATACACAAAACTAAGTAAAGAGATAAGAAAGAGAGGAAAGCAATGAGTACACCTTTCTAAATATGCAATCCAAATGCAAAAACTTTGTGAAATCCTTTGTATGTGTTCATGTATACAATAATAAAATGATGAATATATTATATTGAGATAATCACTTACTCAATCACCATGTGTGGGTAGATCAATAACTTAATCTAGTTTTTACTCCATCATTACCCACCCTTGCTTAGTGGATATCCTATTGTGAATAACTTGGATTACACTAATGTCTTGTGTAACTCTTCTATATAGGTGTCTCAAGAACTCAAGTATGATATCATTCCTTCATTTAATACCCATGTGTAGTAAATGCATCTATAATGGAAACTACACAATGTAACTATAAGATGCCACTTAGGTTCTCATGAATGTATCTCAGGGACTACATGGAAATCTTAACCATTATAGATGAAATAATGCATCAATATGGTGTGGAATTGAGTGAAAATATTTTTTAGAGATAAAAATTAGAGGATGTCATATATTTTTCCATTACATCTGATATGAGATAGTGAAAAATGCATCACGTGAAAAAACTTCACCATATACATTCCCCCAATTTTGATGTATGTACATATGGATTCTAGGATGCATTGTAGCAATCTATGTCTTAGTTTATGAAATTACATTGGGAGTGATAAAGATGGTATGATGCCCCAAATATAAGCAAATCTAAGTATAAATTGATCAAATATGATAACCTGTGACTAAAATTATGCAAATTTGGGCTATAATTATTGTGTTCTTATTTTAGTTTTTGATTTTCCTATTTCTGAGATACTAGATAGTAGCATAGTTCCTTCGATATTAGCACACCATTTTGGTATCCTAATAAACAATTTAAACTCCTTTGTTTTTTTAAACCAAATAGAGTTTGATCTTCGTTTGACTATTTTATGCTATGTTTTCTTGATTCTAATCTCTTTATTTTTATGTATATGTGCTAGAAACTATACTTTGAGTATACTCTAATGGCTCGATCTCTATTACAAGCCCATATGAATGCCCCTCTTTTGATGGGAATTTTTTACCTTGAAATAATTATCCTCAATGTAAAATCTTAATATGATGTGTGTTAGTTTGAAAACATATGTTATCTACATAATAAACTAATAAAATGTGTGTACATGACATCAAAATGTAAGATAATCTAAGCATAAGTTGTTAATATATGATGTATGTTATATCTATCATTCACAAGGTAGATATAATGATATAATGATGTGTATGAACTACAAAATTTGAGAATAATCTAATTAACTACATAGGGGGATGGGACATGCTGTCCATCAAGGTATCCAAGGATGAATGGGAGATGCATGATATCACTCATGACATCATAAATTGAGTGTAAGAAATAAGAAAGATACAAGTATCATGCCCATGATGCATACATGAAAGCATACATACATTACACATGAGGCTGAACAAGGGGACATAATACAAGGGACTCTAGCACATGTCACTAAATTTGAGAAATAAATACATATAAGGACATGTTAAAATGTCCACATACACAAATAGTAAATAGGTTGGCTTAGAGACACATGGAATCACATTTTCGAATGTCTACTTAAATAATAAATAAGGCATGAACAAGGACATGGGTACATGTGAAAGCATACACATAATAAAAGGAGTTGGCATATAGCTATATAAAAATGTCATATCCAAATGCCCTCAAATAGATGTAGAAGTAAAGAGATACAATCATGTCTAAATGAGGAAACCTAAAAATTAAAGTATGCAACATGTGGTAAAAATCTATATAAGAAAAAAGATGTACATAACGTGAGTCTATAGTAGTAATAGTCGACAAAAAAATTGAGTATTATGGGATGATCAATACCAAGATATAATTAATGTTAAATATATCATATAGAGTATGGAAATATGTATCCTATTAAATGATAATATTTATATAATATACCATAAATGGGAAAATGTATCAATGGTGAATCTTTGTATGTACCCCCAATGGGTATATGGTAGCAACTCTAGACCAGTTTGTTGGACTTGAGTCCTATAAAAATATTTGAACATGTCACAATAAAAAGTGAAACATGTTTGTATGATCAAACTGACTATACTAAGATAGATAACGTATATAGTACTTGGAAATTATAAAGAATGTAAACATATAAATACATAGAATCTAATTTTTGTACTTTCTAGTCAAATATTTGAATTTTTTATATTTTTTAATATTTTATATATATTTTTATTTTCTAATTATATACACTACATAACAGTAATCATGAAAATTAGATTATATACGAGGATCAAGGTAAGAGGAAAAATACTACTAACTAATGAGTCTCAAAATCAACATGCCTTGTATAAAAGAGAGGAAGAGTGATGGTGTGTGTTTTATGCAATGAGGAATCTAGGATCTAAAATTTAAATTTAATGAGTGATACATAATTCAAACTATTTATGAAATACAACTATGAATTTATGAAGGCAACCAAATTGGACTATGAACTATGGTGCATTTGGGAATCCATCTTGTAGAAGAAGTTACAACTAGTGTGAATGTTCTATGTTTTAACATTGATCTATGTGGTTTTATAGTTTTAGGGATGTGTTAGTTGTTAGTTTTTATATAACTGGCACAATATATATTAGTGTGTATCATGTAACTTTGAAATGTTTTATTTGAATCCATATGACATTGTCAACAAATGGCCATACCACTCATGTTGTGTTGGCATAAAAGTAGTCTCTATAACTAATATTTCTCATGGTGCACTATTAGTAGTTAGATGTGTGGACTCTATATAAAATAGCTTAATCAGTTGTTATACTAAAATTGTGCTCCAATCTCTATGATTGTTGTCAAATATATTAATCAATGGTCAATTTGAAACTAAGCTCTACTCTTTGTGATTATTTTAAAATATCTTAATCATTAATTAAATTGAATTTATGTTATGATCTCTATGATTATTACTAAATATCTTAATTGGTGGTCAAACTAAAACTACAATCTAATATCTATTACTGTTACTAAATATATTAAGAAATACTTAAACTAAATCTATGCTCTGATCTCTATTAATTTTTTCTATTATCTTAATCGGTGGTTGAGCTAAAAATATGCTCTAACTTCTGGGATTGTTACCAAATATATTAATCAGTGGTCAAACTAAAACTAGTGTTGTGCTTGGTTTCCATTTTTTTTACCATGTTGATATAGGTAGGTTGATCTCTATGAATGGGTTGCTATCTCTTATGAATGTATTGTGCATGAGATCTCACATAAGTAGGTGCATTAGAAACCACATGGCCCATATAATGAATAATCAATGGTTCATTAAAAAGAACATCCTAAGATAACGTACTTGTAGAAGAGTGTGATCTAGTAGAGTGTGTATAAGGAGATATTGATGCCTCCTATGTGAATTTTATAATTCCTTTATCAACACATTGGTGAATATGATATCTTAGTGCATAATAGTTATTTTCTTAATTTCCATTGATTTTATGATAGTCGTGATATGGTTTGTTTCTTATTCTCTTTTAGTGATGTGTTGTATGATGTGGAGTATGAGGAATGGTGACCATTCCTATATCTAATAATGTAAATAATATATCATGGGGCTTATCTTTCACTAAAAATTGTATGGGCCCACTATGATTATCCTTTGCTCTATCCACTATAGGAGACATGTAAAGGGGCTATTTGCCTTTATTGAGTAGTTTTATTGGTTTTTTCTATTCCATATTTTTCTTAATCATAGATGGACTAAGTTTTTTGACCATATTGAATGACTATGGCTATGGGATATATAAATCCAAATATGCCTTTGAATCTATCTAAATTAGTCCCAACGTATTCTCCAATGCCAAATCCATGTTACATATATGTCATAATGATTTAGATATCTCATATAGTAATTTCTCCTTAAGAGGGAAGATGATAACTCTAGTAATGATGTATTTTACCTCTAAATTTACTGGTTGATATGTTTATTTCTTAATTCATGATTTAAATCATATAATTTAATCACCCAATATTTTTGACTAACCCTAGTGTAGGGAAGGCAACCTCTCGTATGTGACTTGAGGCCCCTTATTTTGTATGTGGTGCATGATAAATACTTCTTCAAACTCATCATGTGTATGTATTGATCTACTAGGAACTAAATGATGAAACTAATTTGATGCCTAACCCTCTAGAGTCTTTGGATATAATTTTAGGACAATCAAACTTGTAGTGTCATGTTCCACGGCTTTCCCATAATTTTAAAGTTCAAAGTACAGGTCTCCATGTCTATTGATCTTTGTTAATAGTGGTATCTAAAATTACTTTGGTAGTTTTATACTAAAGATTCATTTTGGGATATGATTCCCATAGATGGTAGTGGAATCAACCCAAGGTTAGTAGGCTTTAATTTCCAATGTGAGTTGGTGTACTTTTTTTAAAAATAAACCATGACATGAATAAATGAGATTACCTCTTGTGAGGGTATATTAACATCATAAATGGGTTCATTTAATTATTTAATCTTGATATTAATTTTATCCATTGGTACATCTGCATTGGGGACCTTTGTTTTTGATCACCATAACATTTATAGGGGTGATAACTTTGACCTGATGAAAGGGAAATGAAAATTCATCCTAGTGGAGGTTAAGATGAGAAATAAGTTATACTTTAGTAAGGGTGGTCGAAGGATATTCATTGTTATCTCTTATTTTGTTAATTTTCAAATAAGTATCACATGTCAATGGAATAAAAGATAAATTATTCTCATGCAAATGTAAATTGTGTAAAATATGAATATAAGTATAAGTTACTTTTCGATTATTCATATTCATATTATTAGTTGAACTAGCATTTGATCAGCAATCAATTTTAACACAAGACATGGGTGACATAGGGATATAACTAGAGGGACTAGACTCAATGTCTTCTTCACTAAAATTATAGTAATCATTGTTATTCCAAGGTTCAATAAATTTAGAGTTGAATTCACTTGTAGAAGTAAGAGCAAAATAATTATCATTCGCTTGGTCACTATGATAAAGTAGAAGAAGATTTTAGATTTTTATTAGTATGTAATATATTATCATTTATAGATGCAATACAATGCACGTCTTCACTAACTATGAGTGGAATGCATGTATTCTCATTATTTTTAATCTTGTAGTCAATGGTAGAAGAAGTAGGAATCTTGTTTTCAATTGGCACATTATGACATATATTAGAAGAGTTAGAGATATTTGAATTATCAACCCTTTTCAAATGGTCATTATGTTGAGCTTGGAAAGTAAAAGAAGGTGATAAAATAATTTCATCCACTTTATTTTGAGCATTAGTAAAAGATTCAATATCATATTTGCATGCTTTTTTCAAATTGAATAGATAAGGGTAAAGAAGATGCATTTCTCTTTTCTATATTACTTGAATCGTGAAAAAGTATATCTATTTTATTGTACTTATATTATTTTAATTTTAATAAGGAGGTATAAAATATGGTTGAAAATTTAAGATCACATTGGAACAAAGAACTAACAATAAGAGGTTATTTTAGCATTATATTATTAGTTTGATTTTGAAAATTATGAGAAGAGAGACAAGAAGGAAAAGAAGATGCATCTAATCTATCCTCATCAATACTTTCATAGTCATGGTCATAATAATCATCATATTGATCATTATAAAAATAATCATCATCATGATAAATTAAATCATTATCATGCGCTAATGTCCAATCTTTAAATTTTTTCCATTTATTATTATAATTATGAGAAAAGTTTAGAAATTTATCAACTGGGTGAGGGCTATGTGGTTTCTTGGACATCATTAGAAAATTGACAAAAAAATAATTTAAATGATGAATAACAAGAAAAAAATAGGTTGAATGTAATATAACATAGATATATTTGTAAATATGTGAAATATTCAGCCCAATGTATGGGAAATACAAAATTTTATTTGAAACCCTAAGGATTATTATTTGAATGTATAGGGACCTACTATGCAAATTTTAGGTTTTTAAGGGTTTTTCATAAAAAATTAAAGTGTATTAAATTTATGAAATCCTATTTGAGGAATGATTTGGATTATTTTGGTTTTATAAAAATCAGGAGAAAATCACAATTTTATAAAATCTAATTTATTCTATAAAAATGGAGAAGGCAAAACCTAAGATGGAACTAGGGTTTTAAATTAGTATTCAATGTAAGTCAGGATCACCAAATTATTTAATTATTAAGGGATTATGGAATTTAAACCCTATGTTGTTAAAGGGTATGTGTATAATAAATCAATGTATAGAACATGCAATAGATATAGACATTGATTTGTGCAATAATTAACCTAATCTAATATTTTCAAAAAAAGCAATGAGTGATGCAAATAAATATTTATCTAGAAATTGATTGAGACAGATGATGTGGAGGATAAAAAATTTCATAGAGTATGATCAATATATCATAAAAAATGCAAGTGTTATAATTATTCCTAGACAATAGCATGGTTCCCTAGACAATAGTGTGGTTCCCTAGATAATATATCGATGTGCTAGTTTCCAAAGTAGTGTACTAGGTCCCACTAAAAATATCCATAAATTATTTATAGATTTTTTAAAATAGGACCTGTTCTATCTATAGTACAAATTTAAGGTCTATAAAATCAATAATGTTTCTTGTAACTCTATTTTACACCAAAATCCTTAGGTTTTCATGCTTGTAATTATTTCAATGAATACCATGAGAAAAAAGGATTTAATGTGTCTGATGTACTGAACATGTGATCCACACTCTTGTGTAGGAATTTTACCTACATACCAATACTCAAAGGATGGATCAATCTTGATTTAGTTCTCCTACCTAAGTATTTGGTACAAGTGCAAGTGAATGCTAGTATGAGTGTTGACTTGAGTGATTTGAATGAAGCTTGAGATTGGAAATTTGTGTATTTTGTGCTTGTGATCTCTATATATGATTATATCTACAATTAGGGAATAATATTAATTAATAACATTGATTATGCATAACTTGCTCTAATATTTTTGTGTATTTTAGATCCCATTCCCATTCAATAGATGAATGGCTAGAAGTCATGTATATATATTGATCTAGTGCTTTTACAGTGTTTAAAATTGGTCTAGGTTGACCCTTGGTCTCTCAATGAAATTATTTCCATAGGGGTTAAAATTTGGGTAACAATGCTAGTGTTAAATCTGGGACACTAGCACTAAGAGCTAGTGTCCAAAGTATAGCTCTAGTGTCTAGGTCACAAAACCTAATGGAAAAGGGGCTTGGATCCCTAGGGGAAGGTATTCAACTTATTTTTAGATGTCTAGTGATGTGAAAATCCCTACATAAAATATATATGTGTCAAAAGAGGCACTAAGATAGGTCTATGACTAAGGTAAGGATGGGTTATCTCAAGTGACACTTGGTGCACTCAAGTGACATTTTATATGAATACACAAGACTAATTTAATATAACTAATATTTAATAATATTTAAATTATAGATAAAAAATAATTATTATAGGGGTATTCACAAAAATATAATTATGAACTTGTTATTTATATAATATATTATAATTACTATTATCTCTAGTTCTAGTCTCCTCTACAATGTACAGCTATATCTTTATATATAAGAGTTAGTCTTATTATTACATGATTACACATCCTATAGGTTACAACAACAATAACATACCAAGATGAAATAATAAAATATATAAATGAGACTAAATGGGGAAATAAGTGTATTTACATATAAAAATGAGGATAAGTAGCGGTCTAATAATAATGAGGGTGTCATAAGTCAATTTGTAATAGAATTTGACTTTAAAATCATCCTTAATTCTTTTAAGTTAATTTTTAAATGGTTAAAAGTTACAATTTTAGCTTAACCACTTACAAGGAAGTGAAAAGTCATCTACAATCATTTCCTATGGTTGGCTAGTCTTTTCATAGTGAAATAATTCTTATCTAATAAATGGATACCAATTATCATACCATGGTGGTTATAATTGAAAAACACATGAATAATATACTACATCATCTTCATCATTACTAATATAAAAAATATAAAAAACCATTAAATTATATTAATTAATCTAAATATAATATATTAAAACTAACATCAACTTATATGTGTATATTATTTAAATTATATGTGCGTTCACACATTTTGAGTTTGAGTGAAAATAACATAATACAGGAAGTGTTATAGTCCCCTACTTACGTATTTTTAATACCTTATGTAATTAAATTTACTTCAAGATGACTTGATATGAAACATAAAGTGTGAAAAAAAATATTTTAAATTAAAATGTGTGGTATACCCAATTGGATTCCTAAGAATATAGCCTTTATCTTTCTTCAATTTATCAAATTCCATGCTGTCATTTTTTTCAACAACTGCCACATCTCATTTCCATGTATGAAATGGAAACCATAGGGAAGGTTATGAATTTTAGTCCCATCCACCCAATATTTTTCTAATTTACATAGTTTGGTATACTTAATTTACTTGTTATTTTTAACCTTGAAGTTGAAAATAGAGTAAGGTTCTCTTCATTTTAATTAATGGGTAAATTATTTCTCTCTCTTTTTCCATAATCATTGAATTTTCTATTACATATTTTATTTGAGATGTGGATGAATTGGTTAGGAACATTTTATTACCTTCATGTACTACACTACATAAGTTTGGAATCAAGGTAAATTTCTCCCACTAATTGATTATAAAACTAGTATATGAATGATCAACTCTAAGATTGAGTTTAAAAGGTGCATTGATTTTTAGTTAATAATAAGACACCGATATTGTTTCCTTATCAATTCATTTCTGAGGTAGTAATAAAAAGCCTTTAATTTAAAATCACTAATAATAACATTTATATCTCATTCATTATCCATTGTAAATAATTACACATGTTGATATAATTCACATAAAAAACCCCAAAATTTAATTAAGCTACTGAAGTAGGCATTATAAACATCCAAAGGAGAACTTGTGAAATAATTTTTCCCTAATTTGATTATGTCTATTTGATATTTTATCAACTGTTCCTTAAGATATAATTCATAGATCATAGATGGTGGTATACATTTCATCATTTTCATGAACAACTAACAAAGTCTTAGTATTTCTGACTCTAGCTCAATAATTACCATGACTTTAATTTTAAGCTCTTTCCAACTTCTTTTATTTTTCTAATACAATAACTTCTTTTCATAAAGTAATTGTTAGAATCTTGTTTGTTTCTTATCATATATTAAATGCCAATTAATTTTTAAGTTTTGAATAGTTATTTGATGATATTTTATATAAATATATTCTTTAGGAGACTCTATGGAAGCTATATAAATACTTGGATTTATAGGGTGAGATGGAATAACAACATTGGAGTATTAGACCTCTCCTTCCATAGTGGTTACAGGGTTTTCTACGATGATTTTGGGTACTTTAGGTCAAAATATTCTAGTGGTTAAATGTCCTTATTTAAATTCTTTATCACCCTTAGTCTTTATTTACTCATCTATAATCCTTGGCAAAGTATCTTATCCACCATCACTTGCATCCATTTAAATAATTCTTTTGAGAGATTTAATATATTTATGTGAAAGCATGAACTGTACATGTGTGTTAATGTCATTAATATGAAAAATAATGGGATAACCTTACTAATCAAGAGCTTATTCTTCATCATTTTATTCTTTGATATTTTTCCAAGCATTAGGCTCTACCAATGGTGCCTTTGCTTCCTCTTATTATTCCATGGGTTGTACATTTTCCTTTAATATTTTTGAATTGTAATAGTCTCATATTCAATCCCTTATTATTATTGTAGTTTTTGTTGTTGTTGTTGTTGTTGTTGTTGTTGTTGTTATTATTATTATTATTATTATTATTATTATTATTATTATTATTATTATTATTATTATTATTATTATTATTATTATTATTATTATTATTATTATTCACTGCTATAAAAATCCCACTTTTGTGATTCCTTATCATCTTATATATCAATAACATAACCTTTGAAGGTTGTTCATTATTTTTGGCTCTCTTTTCTCTCAATCTATGGGATTATATTTAAAGTAATAATAGATGAGGCTTCATTATTTTTATGTTTATTATAGGGCTTAGAAAATGAATTTGTAGTCCTTTTATATCTTTCTTGGGTAAAAAATACAAGAATAGCTTGTCCAGGAAAATAATGTATCAAATTTAAGTCCTCCCAAGTGACATCATGTATTTTATAAGTTAGCACCCTATTTACTATTAATTCAATGAGAAAATGGTGCTTTAGGGATATATATTTATCTTTTTTGTATTTCATTATAATTCTTATTATGAAATTAATAAAATATTTGGGTTAATTAATAAGAATATTATGGCTGAGGTGACTCAAAATATTAATGTGTGGAATATAAATCCAATATATATTATATTTACAATAGATGTACTTGATGTTGAAGGTGGATACTTTATCTTATGGTGGAGATATTGAAAATCATTTTGTCCCTTCAAAATCAAATTCAATTATCTCATTTATAGTAAAAAATGTTGTCCTTATTTTTACAATGGGTCTCTTTGGCTATCATTCTATACTTGATGGAAATCTAGTAACCTATTCTAACATACCAATCATTAGGAAAAATTAGAAGCACTTACAATGGAACATCATCATATAATGCATATGTAAAATACCTGATGATTTATTGGTTGTCAATGTCATAATCCCAGATTTTGGAATATTACAACTATATGTGGATTGTCTTTTAAGACAGTGTGATCATATATCTCTAATATAAACACATCACCTCCCATGATTTTATCCATTTTCAATGTAGTAGATTAAATGTTAAATTAGACAAATATAAATTACTATAATATATTTTGAAATATAGAATGTGTATTTGGAGAATGAAGGAGCTGCATTTTCATGATAAGGACAAAATTATAGTTTAGTCAATTATTCCATGACCTTGTCATGGACTGGTGGAGTTGATTTTTGACAGCATATTAAATATGTTTGTATAATATATCTTAGATAATGACGTGCATGTCCCATCACTTTGCTACATGTGGCAGTATTAACTTCATTCCCCCAACTCACAAAATACCAATCTTAGAAATCAAAGGAAATAAGTGAACTATATTTTGTTGCTTCCCAGAAAAATAATTTATAAAAAGTGAATTATAGGATTGTATTTTGGTATATGTTGTGAAACATGCATCCATTAGGATGTTACAATAATTAATGAAAAAAATGAAAGTTTGAAAGGATGGTATTATGATGTCAAAATTCATAGTTCTTGAGATGTGATCAAGAATGAAAACAAGGCATGGGTAAAATCTACATGGAATATGAGTTAAATTGGAAAATTTCCATGGGTATAATTTCAATTACTTAAAACTTGTAGTAGGTAATAGGCATAATACATAGAACATAAATATTATATACGTTTTTCTTTTTTGCAAAGTGAAGAAAAATAACTACACTAAATTACTAATATAATTACCTTACTACAAAAACTTATATTTAAAAATATAGATTTTTGGTAAAGGCATGTCCTTTAACATGTGTATGGATTGGAACCATGTATTTAATAAAGTACTGAGAGAAGCAATCAACTTACACAATCAGTGTTTAATGGGGTAGGACAGCTAGAAGCTAAAGATTATATAATTTTGGTGAAATCTTCTTACGTAAGATCAAAAAATGCCTCAAATATCATGATAATATTCAAATATAATTTTTTAAGAATGTTAATCTAATTTTTAGTAATTTAACATCCCAATTATGGGGAAATTAGTTATTAATGACATTGACCAAAAATGAACCTATTGGATTCCACAAAGGTGAAAGAGAGAAAATAATGATTTCATATGGCAAGGAAGTAGGAATCGATACTAGACTAGTGGTATTGGCTGAAATATCTAAATATAAATTAATGGTTGTAAAAATAATACAAGACCTAATTGGTATAATTTTTAGTTCATAACATGCATCTACTATACTGAACGAATGAATACCCAAATAACAGAGTGAAAACAAGGATACATAGCCAAATAATGGATGGTGTAAATTTTTATAGCATAAGATGGAATATAAAACATACAAAAATTAGAACATGGATACAAACCCCTAAAAATACACATGTAATGATGCCTATGTTGCTTCAAATGCTATAGGTCAAAACCCATACTAGTGTGAGGTTACCCATAGCACTAATAGGTGAACCTAAATATTACTTATTAAAAATATAATATATAAAATTTTAGTTAGAGTATAATACACATAATATCTTCATTCATTGAATTTAAATACTATATAATTACAAATATAGAGATATTTTAGTTCTCACATACATGAACCTTGGTTTATCAACTATAACTAGCCTATATTCTATGAATGATATAGGGAGAGGAATAACACCACACCAACATTAAATATATGTATATGTAATCACACATATAATCAATGTGCTACTCATGACAATTATTTCTTGTGATCACCTACATACATAAAAATAACTATTCATGCTTTGACTTCTAATGAGTTAAAATATTCTCACCAAAAATTCACTTACAACTCTAAT
Organism: Torreya grandis; assembly: GCA_037957365.1. NCBI lineage: Eukaryota > Viridiplantae > Streptophyta > Pinopsida > Cupressales > Taxaceae > Torreya > Torreya grandis. The sequence goes on from JARHVA010003029.1 coordinate 1,452,307, forward strand.
AATAAATTACATATGTAAACATGCCTCACCCCACCCCAATATACATGAATTTTCCATTATACATCAAGTTCACCTAAAAATGCATCCATTACAGTGAGGTAGATTTGATATTTTTAACTTTGAAGACACACATGTAACTTTATAACCTAGATTTTGATGAAAAATAATTATAAATCTATTTAAAAAAATAACTATATATAAAAAAACATTGAAAATTATTTACTAAGACATAAAACAAACATAATAAATTTGATTAATATATCCATAAATAATTAAATTATTTAAAACAAATATTCTATATACTAGATTTGTAATGAAAAGATAATAACACATATATCAAATATATATAGCCAACACTTAACTAAACAAAATTATAAGCTAATACAATTTAAGTTTAACTTGTCAAGTAAATTTTAATAAAACTAAACAAGTGTACTTTTCATGCTAATATATATATTTGGATGGTTGTATGTGAAGGTAGGATAAAATTCAAATCAACCACATAGATGGAATTCAATAGAACATTTAATCCTCACTACATTTTTTAGAGGTATCCGTTGTAATGATAATTTTCTTTTTAGGTCATATATAGAATGATCATATAAATCAAACAAACTAAGCTAGCGAGCAAACAAATGAATATGCAAATCATAAGGTGCATAAACACAAATATGGATAGTTATGTATATACACATGTGGATGAAAATGATAGAGGAAATTCAAATTTTTATAGTGTTAACATATGTGAAAGAACACAAGGAGTTTGACAAACAAAATCCACCAAAAAAAGATATTTGTATCATTAAAGCACCATAAAATGATAAAATCAACATAATGAGATGTATATGAAATAAAATCCATATGAGGCAATACATGGTTATTTGGATCACTAATATAAGTATGACATGGTTGACATAAATTATAATTTAGATATTATCTTTGAATTTTCTATGTCGTAAATAAATAAGATGAACAAAGATGTGAAATAAAAGATAAGATGCATGGGAATGTAGCACAAATCATAGTAAAGACTACAAAAAGAGATGTGCATAGGTGTGTAATGGTTTTTAATGTTGGTAGGATGTATAATTTACATGGTTATAGTACACATGATTTATAAATTGACTATTGATATAATAACTCAATAGGTGCATGGATATGTTGTAGATAACTAATTATTAAATACATGAGACATGGTTTTAGTACTGAAAGTGAATTAACTTAGCTTTTAAATGAAAAACAAAGCGTATTAACTAGTTATATAAAATTGTATATGATATTTATGGATTATAGATCACCTCAATTATATACACTTGGAAAACCTAGACCTTAGTTCTTCCTCTCGATTTTTGACCTTTCTCATTTCCACAAATTTCACATTTATTCTATTTTATGCCCCTTGGCCTATACCTCTTAGTTTGGCTAGTCTTATGTTGATTATATAGACCTTCTATCTTTCCCAAAATTCTTAAAATCTACTTATTTTATATCTCTAATTTTTTTGATCCTATACCTACTTTCATGCTCCTTGGAGACTAATGTTCAAGACATATACTAGCATCTAAATTAATGTCTTGACTTGATGCAAGTGTCCACTTCCCTAAAGTTATATATTTTTCAAAAGAAATGTATCTCAATGGTCAGCCTAAGTTATTCAATTTGATTTATTACACCATAGGGATTGATATAAATACAAGATCAATCCTCATTAAATCCTCACCTAGTAAGACCAAAAGAAACCATGGCAATTTATCAAAATCACTCTATCAATAATCCAATTGAATAATTATTACTTATTTACAGACAATTCATATGTATAACATATCTATAGGTCTAAAATAATAAAGGAGGAGTCGATAAGACCAGTTTTCCAAGTTACAATCTATGTTAGTATGGTACTTTCTTTCCTTTTATTGCACGATTCACACACAATCCAACACATAGGGGAGAATGACATGAGTATGAGGCCCTCTTATATATTATTGGTTACGTTGGTAGTGCCCACTAATATCAAGGTCTTTAGGGTTATCTCAATATTGTATATGATGTAGAAAAATAGGCCAACCTTTTATAGGACATAACTTTTTACCTATAGCTCCGTTTTAGCTCTTCCACATGCCAAAATGACTATATCAAAAAGGTTGTTGTTGTCATAGGTTGTTTTACTAGCCTAATAATGTTTTAAATATTTGTTAGAGGCCATACATGATCATCTCAGGGTCTAAAATTATGATTTAATTATATTTTTGGTTTTTTTCTATTTTTAGAACTGGACATCAACTTCAGTTGAATTTCTTCCCATAGTCTAATTATATTGTTTAGGATATTTTGGGATATTTTGAGATATTTTAAAAATAGGTGGTTTTTTTTATATTTTAGTTTTTTTTTGAATTTTTTATGTAAAATATAATTTCTAAGTTGAGACTTATTTAAGCATGGTTTGGGTTTGTAATTATTTCAATTCATTAAATACAAATCAATACAAGTTATTGTTTAGAATCATATCCTATTGGTAATTTTATTTGTCTTATCAGTTTTTGGTTTCATTATCTGGTATCAAAGAAAGTTTGAATCTTGGAGAAGAGATGAATGGTGAGAGGATGAACAGGTATGGCATAGATGAGTGGGACTATAAAATATTTTCAAAGGCAAGTTAAAAATTTAATAAAGTTTATCACCAATCAAGTAGGGAGACAAGGTGGTGATGAGGAAGACACAGATCATGATAAACAAATTAGACAAGAAGAAGAATAAAAAGAGTAGACACCATTGATGGAAGAGAGGATGTTTTCATCTTTAGAAGGAAGAAATAAAGGAATCAAGGTTGATGTTCCAAATTATGGAGGTAGTTTAAACCATAGGATTTGATAGATTATATGAATAGCATGAAGAATTTATTTGAGTGGAAGACTATAAGAGAAGATAAGAAGTTAAAGTTTGCACGCATGCAATTAGAAGGTCATGAAATTATTTGGTGGGATCATCTATAGAAAGAGAGATAGAGAAAAGGTAAAGAGAAGATTAATTTGTAGAAAAAGATGGAGAAGTTGAGAGAGAAATTTCTTCTTTTGGATTATGCACAAACCCTATATAGAATATTTTATAATTTGAGGCAAAGATATCACAATATACAATAGTATATAGATGAATTTTATAAGCTTTCTATATGCATGGAGCATGATGAAATAGAATATCATATGGTTTTAAGGTATGTAAATGGTTTAAAATTTTCCATTCAAGATGAATTAAGCATGCATAGAATAATTAACATGGAGGAGGCTTATCATTTAGCTTTGAAGGTATAATAAAAAAAATAGATAAAATTTTAGAAGGACATCTAATGGTCCAAAAAGAGGCGTATCCCCTCTAATAAGGGGATGTGGTGGGTTTAATACCACCAAAGGTGGATTTAATTCCAATAAATGTGATTCATCACATGGTTTAGAAAGGAAATATGATAATAAGAAAGGGTTTTAATATCCAAAAAATATATAAAACATTTATAGGATGGTAGAACAACTTAGGAAAAAAACAACCTTTTTGACATGGTCATTTTTGCATGTGGAAGAGCTCAAATGGAGCTACGGTTCAAAAGTTATGACCTCTAGAAGGTTGGCCTATTTTTCTGCATAAATGTACCCAATAACCAATTTTTTCTCAAGGTCATAATGAATATGAAGAGCTAGGGTTTTAAAATTGCATGAGGTACAATAGTCCATAACCTTTATCTAAATACTTTAGAGTGAAGGCAAAGTCAAACCCAAAATCATCTGTGTAGCCACATGTTTCTCCTACATGTATTCCATGCAAGACACTTACATCCAACCCAAATAATATCATAAATGTATCTATATTAGGGTAATTTTAGTGTTTATATCTCTAGAAGCGTCATATCTAAAATATAAGAACTATTCCATAATCATACTCTAGACTATTTTTACTCATTCTAGATACAATATTTAATCAACATCAAAATTAACTAATTATATTAATTATTTGTCATTTACATGCATAGATTAATTATACTTTATATATTTATCCTATACTCAACATAATAAATCTAGTGGATGCTTATATCTTAGTTTAGCATCTAATTGGTTTGATTTAAATCTAATTATCACCACTGTGATTTTTAATTTCTATATTCTTAACCCTATTATACTACCAAGGTGGGATATTCCCATATCCAATTTAGGGTTAAACATCTGGTGAAGCCAATATTTAAACATCAAACCTTAGAATAGATTAGGGTTTTCGATTTTTAAAAAAAATCAATTTTGAAGAAATTGAAAAAGTTAGTGAAAAAATCCAATTCTAAATGGAAGATAAATAAGCATTGATTACTCATCTCAATAATAAAAATAAATTAATGGATGCATTTTTATATGGTACAAGAGATTAAATAAGTTAAAAAGATAAAACTAAGTCTACTTCACCTAGTGATGGTGAATCCTTAAAAGGTACTATAACTGAGCCCACACCCATCAATCCACCTACATATAGTGGGGGCATGGGTTATGTGTTTAAACCTTTGTTACCCAATACTACTATTACTACAAATATCATTTAATTACCAATTATGTCAACACAAACATAAGTTTGAATGACTATTACTCCTCAAAACATGTTTTCATCCCCTTTGGTGACTACTCACATTATTAATGTAAATCCCACTAGGTCTACTTTTCAAAAAGTCCTTCAAGTTATAAATAATTTAGAGGATAATATTATAAACATTGAACAAAATGATTTAAAATCCCCTCATGTCATAGATTCCAAAATATGTTTATTAACCATCTTTCACTTGAGATATTTTTACATCCTTTGCCAATTGGTTTTGTTGTACTTAAGTTTCCATTTTATGATGCCAAAGGTGATCCTAAATGACATCTTTGATATTTTTATGTGACATACCTTGTCTATACCTCCAATGATAAATTTTTGACCAAATTATTTCCATGAAGCCACAAAGACCATGCTATAAAGTAGTTAAATGATTTACCTCTCAAGTCCATGAAAACATTCAAACCTCTTGCAAACCAAAATTTAGCACACTTTTCCATTAATATTTTGAAAATGGTTTCTTATGTTTAAATTTCCAAAAATCAAAGAAGGAACCAATGAACATCTCAATGAATGCCTTGAGATATAAGATAATGCTAGATAAAATTACCAATATTATTGCAGATAAGTTGTTACAAGACATATTCAAACAAATTTTATTTGTTATGATACATTACTCCATTATTTTTAAGAATTTTAAATCTTTTAATGGATTATACCATGTTTTATGATACTATGAAATGAATCTTATGTCATTGAATAAGATCAAGTATGTAGTAAACACACTAGTTGAATTTACATCTACAACCAAATTTATTATCAATATTGGTTATAAGGTAAAACCCCCTGAGACTAAAATGGAAAAAACCACCATGGTTACCACAATTTCATAATAATTTAGTAAAATTATATCATCCAATGAATCAACGAGACAATTTACACATTTATATAAGTCCCTAACTTCATTATTATCATAGTTAATAGAGTGTCAGATTATATCTCTCCCTCATCCTATTGATATTGTTATGATTCTCCATTCTTAGAGAGACAACAATAGTTAATGATTTGTTTACCCTTATTTACAATATTCTCTTCCACCATTCTACTTTGGGATTATTATCTTAGGTTTTCTACTTGGAGAAGAATCTTGTCTTGTGGAAGAGTCTTGGATGGTTTGGCCTTTCTTAGATATCCTTACAAACCATAATAACCTCTTTTGAAGCACCTTTTGACAAGGGAGAGATTGAGTCTTGATGAGTTCATCTTCAAGGTAATTATCTCTAACTTTTATCCTCTCTTTACTAGATAGCAGTAACAGAAGTAATGGATTTTAAATATATTTCTCTCTTTGTGCATTAGGGTTTTACCTATATATAGAATAATTACGATTATCTTATGAATGTTTAATTTTAGTGTTTATTATGCCCACATTGTGCCACAATCATTGATGAGCACTAGATTAGATTTTGATTTACTTGTTATTGGTGTAGTGAATATTAAAACATAGGACCTATTTAGAGTTATTTCATAGTTTTGCTTGACTTGAGGCTTTAGAACCCTCCCTAATGAATTTATTATGGTAATATATCCATTTATTATATTTATAATGACCCTAATTATCTAATGTATCACCAATTAGAAGTGTAAGTAGTATTTATCTTCTCTAAGCTAGGATTAATCTATAGATCTATTGTATTTCCCATTGCATACATTATAGTGAACCAAACATGAATCTAATGCTTGCAGGGTTTATTTTATGATTTCATTTATATCATCTTATTATTTTTATATTTTTTAAATATTATATCAAATTAGCAAATATAGTTCTAATTTTCTATGCACAAGTTTAACACATAGTGGCATCAAAATGACTCTATACTTTCTATGTAGGTCTTCATCAAATACATGTTACTAGATCAAAAATTTCAAGTTAGTATCTCTACCAACATCTAGATCAATAAAATATGTTGAACAGGTCGGCTTATTCTCTTTTCTAGCATCCAATGAGCAAATTAGTTTGAACAGGTCAACTTAGTCTTTCTACTAACTTCTAGATCAATAAACTAAGTCAAAAAGGTCAACTTAGTCTCTCTACCAAAATTTAGATCAACAAAATAGGTATAAAAACCACTTATATTGTAAGATCCAAATCAACAAACTAGGTTAAATAGGTTGAATAAGTCATCTTATCCTTCTTTAATATACAAGGTTTTATATAACTAGGTCGAACCAGTTGAACTAGTTTGTATAATTTAAAAGCAGCATCCATGGCACTTCAACATAGAAGTTTCAATCCTAGTCATCCTAAAACCTACCAAGGTTCCTAAACTACTTTAGTAATTCATTATAGTTCTTTTTTATGTAAATTAATAGTCTTCAAAATTAGAACCCTACAAAAAACTAAATTGACCTAGTTGACTTATTTAGCTTGTCTTCTATGTACAAGACTAAGTCAACCTATCGAAAAGACTCTTACTTATATAGAATAGTGATGACCCAATCAACTTTATTTTTTACTATTTTCATATAGTTTTGATTGAATCAAATTTTTAGTATTCTAAAATTCTAAATTAATAGCTATTTGCTAGTAATTAATTCACATTTTCATTTTCAATTATTTGCATGCTTAGAGTGACTCACATAGTCTAAATAGATAGTTTTTCAAATTACCATTTAGTTACACTATTTTTCTCTTTTTCACACACTACCAACTCATATAATAGTCAAAATAAATTTAACACTTGTTTTCTCAAGGCCTACCTACATGGATTTCATCACCAAGGGTGAAGCTGACTTGGTGTTCTAGCTAAGTATAAATACATGGATAATGGTATATATTGGAAAATCATTTAAAACATAGATTAGTCTCAACATAAACAACATGAAACCATCCATAGATTGATTTCTAGTTCCTATTTTTAGCCAAATTTCTCATTACACTTAAAAGAACACTTTCTAATAATCTAATAACACTCAATATGACCACTTAGTTAGCATTTAATTTTTATTTGCCTATTTTCCCTTTGATAATTATGTCTTGTACTTTAAAAACTTTCATTAGAAAACATTGGTGTAAAGTTTTGTGTTGTGTGCCCTAATTAGATCACTCACATTGATTGAATTATTTGTGTGTTCACTTCCATTTATTGCATCATTCATATTGAAATTTTTTTCCCTATTTCAAAACACTATTATGCTATTTAATATAGTCTTTTATATACTCTATATTTATCACTACCAATAGGACACATTTTACCAACATGATTATGTCTGTTATCTATTTGTTTTACCCTCCATCCATTAGTGCATAGTTGACCTAGTCAACTTTATACTTTACTGAGCCTTTATACATAATTACATAGTTGACCCAATCAAATTTATACTCTTTTTATCCCATTTTTCATTAATACACTATTAACATAGTTGAAATTTTACCTAATTTATGTCGTTGATCTTCTATCTAGTTGATTTAGTTCTTTGTCTGGCTAACTTCCTTCTCTATCTAGACAATTTAGTTCTCTGTCAGTGGCTTTCTTTCCTTATTGATTATTATTTTTTCCTTTAAACATCATGTAATCCTTGTTATAATCTTCTTGGATAAATTAAATCCATTTAAATTCTATATGGGGTATTATTTTCTCCATTTATTTGTCTCCTAAGAGAATCCTCACTCTTGAGGTACCTCTTCCCATATTTCATGTATAGATTGAAACATGGTTCAAATAAAATCTCAAGATGAAGTACGTGGATCTGATATTTTTTTCACCTATCAATAGAATTCTCATCTTAAATATTTGAACATAATGCGCAAGCAATTGACACAAGTCTATCCAATAATTCCATTGGTAATCTACCTCCCAATAACCCTCCCCATAATAATAATTTGGATAGTCCTCATACAAAAACCAACCCACCAATTTATATGACTAAAATTATCATATAATTCATATAAAAAATGAACATAATTCAAAATTCTACCACCTCTGAAATGATGCAATTACAACGTCATTTGATTAATATGGCTAACCAACCTCTATTTCTAATTCCTCAAACTAATCATTTTATTCTCTCCACCTATTAGAGATGCCTCAAAATTTGTTATTCCAAAACCTATCATCAATATAAAAAATGCTTCAAAACATCCAAAATTATCCTTTAGATTCATTCATCATTTCCATATATATTGGTAATATCTCTCCAACTATCAAGTATGATGGGACTAAAGACCCTAAATCATTTCTTAAAGCATTTAGAAATATTTACAAAGAGTGGATCCATACTAATACTTTCACTACAAGTAAAATTATAGTTAAAACCTTCACTAGATATGTATTATAATGGTACAACCAACTTCCCTAACACAATGGACTTCCTAAAAATTGCCTTAACTATTTCATCAATTCTAAGCAATCTCCCATTGAATCATCTCATGTTTTTATCAAATGATGTAAATATTTGGACCATAAGGCTGACCTTAAAATGATAGGTGATAATATATTAAAAATATTCATAACTACTTTAGTTCCTTCTCTTAAATACAAGGTTTGAACTTTTGCACCTCAAATGTTAAATGAAGCTCTTGTCCAAGCCAAACATCAAGACTTCATCATGGAGCAATTCAAACCTAATACCAAATTCCTTAAAGGATCTTTTCAAACTTATAATAATTACATTAGTGTAAATACCCCTCAAACAAAATGAATAATTAAAAAATATGACACTCCCCCATCTTCTCACATACCACTAATTGTGCAACAAATGAAATAATTCTTAGTACCATCTAAACATTTTACTTATCCTAATAATCCTCTTCACTGGTATGACCCTAATCAATTTTATTGGTTCATGATGACATTTTTCATTACCATAAAACTTTTATAGGGATTATTAATTTTTTTTTATCCTATATGCTTGGTAATTACTTCAGTCACAAAGCCACGATCCAACTCCATCATCAAGAATACAACACAACTTCTAAAAATGATAAACTACCAAAGCTTCTTCTTCTAATAAAAAATAACCTTTTACCACATCTACTAGTCAACAAAATATCAAGGTCTTTTTATTATTGATGCTAAATATGACCAGTATTACAATAATTCACAACATGTTAATGTATCTAAGTTCAACTGACATTGAAAACCATCTCACCAAGATCTTATCACTAAACCTAAGAAACAATCTTTGGAATAAAAACTTTTAAAAGATACTACATCTATTAATTTATCTTTATAAATTATGGGGAACCCTCTACTTATATTTAAATCCCAACGACTTCTAGTCCTTCAAAATATACTTTAACTTGTAAACCTCACACTGGTTCTTCTTCTAAATCTCATTGAAACTTTCTTAAAGAGATTAAATCCATTCCTTGAAAGATTCCCCTAATGGAGTAAGTTCATACCTCCCCTTATCATTAGAATTTACTCATGAAACAATTACAATACATTGAATATCCATATTCTATAGATGAAGAACCACCCTGTATTGAGCCTCAACCTACCAACGTATATACCATAGAATCCATGTCCTTCTTCCAAGAATTCTATTGAATTTATTAAAGAAGAAATTATTAATGATGAGATCCTTTTTCACACTAATTATCCACCCCTATTCATTAAAATATCCATCAATACTACCCTTATTTATAAATTATTAGTTGACAAAGGTTCTAATATTAATGTGACATCTTTGTGGCTCATCCAATAACTTGGCTATAATAAGAACCATCTCAAGAAAACTTATCCAACCTATCATGTATTTGATAAAACTAATCAAAATCCACTTGGTTGTATTTGGATTCAAATAAAAATTGGACCTAAGATGATTCAAACTAAACTTATGGTCCTTGAATTTCCCCTGTCTTAAAACATACTCTGAGGCCACCCTTGGACTAATAGAATGAAGGACATCACCTCTTCTGATAGCAAATGCATCATTTTATTTCATAAAGTAAAATGATATAAACATGACGCTGATCCCAACCCTTGGAGTATTCAACTTCCCAATCCTAAATCTTAATATCACATTACTACCATTCCCATAATCAACAATGTTCCCTTACTTGAATTCGTCAAAATTAATCCAGACTTACATGTCACTCTTGTTGATTTAGATTATGATGAATCTAATGAATTTAAACATAATTTAAATACTACTAATCTACCTATTTATATATTAGATAGTATTCATCCTTATTTATTACCTTGTGATCATAGTATTCCTCTCATTAATGAGATCACTGATTTTCCCATCCAAGCAATGCCCAAAACATTTCTTACCCAAAATATGCCTTCACATGTAATGAATATGGAGTGGAAAAATTATTACAAGATACTTTAATTTTGTCTCCACATAAATTCAATGATCTTAAAATTCCCCTTCTAAAACTCTTCTTGAATCTCAAATATGTACCATTTCTTCAACTTATGATGATAACTACATCATGGCCTAAGCTTAATCTTAAGACTTGGATTTTTAGCACTACTAGAAACCTTTAGAAAAACTAAATTCTTTCAACCATGATGTTCCTATGATTTAAATATATTTTGAATTATGTCTCAAAGTTCATATACCTCCCATTAATTCTTTGATTATTGATACTCCTTGGGTGGTAGAACCAATCCTACCTTCCAAACATCCAAACATTATAGCAACTTCTCTTCCACCTATAGATCACATTATTACATATTATCCTTCTCCCATAAAAGAAAATAATGATATACCAATCTCATTCAATCAACCTATTGCTCCTACTCCTAGGATTACATTAGACACCAAGGCAATAGATGTCCATCATATACATTCTAACTATGATCACCATGGTAATCCAATTATCAATTTCAAAGTATATGTCAATTATTATGGTCTTCTTCCCACTTTTCCTAGGCAACATATGTCATATAGATGAATCCATTATTAAAATTATTCATGCCAGAGAACCTCAACTTATTTGGAAACATCAAAAACTCAAAAATTTCAACAAACAAAGGCCCTTATTTCAATAACTTCATTGCTAGCATTGACCTTAAAGAAAATCTAATTTTTTTTACCTAATGCACCATATCATTTACAAGATGGAAATGTTATTCTTGTATAAGAAACTACTCACATTGAATATAGTACTACATCATTCTCCTGACCAATTACATTTTTTTACAAACTTACACCTACTAAACATGATAACTTTAGCATATTCTTCAATAAATATCATGATATATTTTCATGGCCCTATGAGGACATGATGGGTATTGACCATAGCATTTTGGTGCAAAATATTATCACTTATCCCAATGTTTGACCCATGTGACAAAATCAACAAACATTCCCACCTAATGTTTATGCTTTAAGACATAAAGAAATCATCAAGCTTCTTGATTCTAAGTTTATCAAACAAGTTGACTATTTTGAATGGGTTTCTAACATAGTCCCCATTCAAAATAATTTTGCCATGGTCATTTGTATTTGCATCAATTTTTTTAATATTAATCTTTCTTGTCCTAAATACAATTTAACTCTATCTTCAATTCATGCCATCATTGGTTATGAAATGTTGTCTCTTATGGATTGTTTATCGGTTTATAACAAAATTCACATTGCCACCAAAGACCAACATAAGAAAAATTTCACCACATAATAGTGCACCTATTATTATGTCAAAATTCCCTTCATCCCCAAAAATGTTGGAGCCACCTATCGATAGGAAATGACTCACATATTCGATGATATATTATTCACAAAATTGAATAAACCTATGTGGATGACCTCTTGCTAAATCCAAATTTTACAAGACTCATCTATCTAATCATGCCATCATATTTGACCACCTCCTTAAATCTAAAGTTTGACTAAATACATACAAATGTGTTTTTTTTGTCAAATCTAATAAACTATTAGGATTCTCAATCTCTCTTCATGGCATCGATGTTGACCCAACCATGATTAACACTATCATCAACATGCCCATCACATGATCCATTATAGACATTTATAATTACCTTGTTAAACTTGGGTAAATTAGACACTTCATTCCCAAAATGGCTTACCATATCTATTCAATTAAGTATATTCTTAATAAAGGTAATGTCTTAGAATGGATCGAGCCCTATCAAAAGTCAGTTGATAATATGATAGAATAATTTATTCAACCACCTATTCTTCATCCCCTTTAAAATGATCGACCTTTTATCTTATATAATTCTTCCACACCCATATTAGTTGGGGCATATCGGAGTTGTTGCCAGGGTCTGAATAATGTGAATGCAATGGTCAAGTGATCACATGAGACGAAGCTGGTGTACACCACAAAGAAGCTAAAGCAAAGTGAAATCACTGAAAGAGATAATTTACAAAAGACAAATAGGAGAAAAACCCAATATTTGATTGACTTAAGATGGCCAAAGTGAATAATACATATAGGAGAGCATGTAAGTAACTCCACAAAAGGTGGTTAAAGCACCCCAAGAATAGACTGTAACTCCTCCATGAAAGGTGGTGACAAGGTGCTAAGAATAGAGAAGTAACTCCCATACCTAGAATAGATGGTCAAAGGAGTTACTTATGACATTATTATGACACCTATGACAAATCTATGACACACATCTCCACATAAGCTAGCCTATCCCATGAATGTAGGAAAATGCCATGTGTGCACAAATATATAATATTCCCTAATTAAATAATAGTTAAAAATAAAAACCTACACTAACACCCCCCCATAAGCATAACTTAGGTGGGTAATGTGGAAATATAAAATGGGTCCCGGCAACTAGGCCTGGTGAGGTACCCATGTACAAATGCAATCTCCCATAAGATAGAGAAAAAGAGAAAACCCGTAGGAAAAAACTCCCCCCTAAAGAGAGACATAAAAGAAAGAAGAGGCTAGTGGGATCCCCTCTAAGATGATGTTGATGCAGATGTGGACCACACCCCAAGAAGAGCTCATAGATGAATGAACTTGTTCTCAATGAAAGGTTTGGTAAAGATGTCTACAACCTGCTCTGAAGACTAGAAAAATATCAATTCAATGACTTGAATATGAATAATATCCTGAATGAAATGCACGTGAATATCTATGTGCTTGGTCTACTAGAGCTGAACCAGATTCTTACAAATCTGAATTATAATCTAGTTATCATAATAAATGATGGTGGGTTGCCTGATAGGAATGTCAAAATTATAAAGTATCCCCTAAAGCCAAATATCCTCAGTAGCTACATTAATAGCTCCCCTATACTCTACCTCTGTGGATGATATAGCAATAACATTTTGCTTCTTGCTAGACCAACTGATAGGACCATAACCTAGAGAGAAATTATAACTAGAAGTGGACTTGGAAGTCTGTGAATAACCAGCTTAGTCTGAATCTGTATACCCAATCAAGTTAGCCTCTATGCCAAATCTGTAATGAATCCCATATCTATGTGAACCTTGTATGTAATGCAAGATCCTCTTAGTTTCTTTACAATGAAAATCATGAGGTTCCTACATAAATATGGAGACAAGTCCCACTGCATATGATATGTCAAGCCTAGCGTGAGTGAAGTAGACGAGACTGCCAACAAGTTGTTGATACTGAGTGGCATCAACTAATGGTCAAGAACAGTCAACCTCAAGCTTGACTCTTGATAGAAAGGGAGTCAGATATGGCTTGCAATCAGCCATTTGAAACTAAGACAATAAATCAAGAGCATACTTAGGTTGTGCAAGAGAAATCCCTAAATCTGACTGTGAGATCTCAATGCCAAGGAAGTAGTGCAACAAACCCAAGTCTATCATGTCAAATCCATCTTGGAGAGATGCCTTCACTACTAAAATAGCTAATGAAGAACTCTCGATGATCAAGAGGTCATCAACATATAGAACCAAAAGTAGGAGCGAATCATCCTGCCACAAGAAGTAGACATTGGGATCATAATGGCACTTAGTGGAACCCTCTGTGAGAAGGAAGGAATCCATCTTGGCATACCAAGCCTAAGGGGCCTGTTTGAGGACATAGATAGATTTCTTAAGTCTACATGGTAAGGAAGAATCCTGAACAAATCCTAGTGGCTACTCCATGTAGATCTCTTCCTCTATGTCTCCATGAAGAAAGGCACTCTTCACATCCGTCTAATGCACATCCCAACCATGTGCTATGATAATAGCCAAGGTGAGTTGAATAGAAGTCATCTTTGAAATGGGTGCAAAGGTCTTTGAGTAGTCAATGCCTGCCACCTATGAGAAACCCTTGGCAACCAATTACACCTTGTACTTATCAACCGACCCATCTACTGCAAACTTGGTCTAATAAATCCACCTACATCAAACCATCTTCCTTCTCTTAAGAAGTGAAGTCAAGTCCCAAGTGTGATTTTTGATTAAGGAATAATATTATTCCTCCATAGCACTATCCCACTTAGGTAATCCTGAATCCTGTCGAAAAGTTTGTGGTTCTAAAACTGAGGCAAAGAAGGCATGTGGATCTCTCTAAAAATCCCCCCTAGTAAATCTATCATTTGTGGGATCTCCTGCCCAAGTGCCTGCACTCTCAAGTGTCTATCTGGTCCAAAGTGGCCCAAAAGTGGGTGAGTTAGGTGTTAACTCCTCATCCTTTGACTAACTAGAGGTGGATGACTTTGCATCACTATCCTCACTGTCTAAACTCAAAGAAGAAGGAGATGTCTCTGGCTTAGGAACTTGTTGGGGCTGATCTGAATCTAAGGAATCATCATGAAGAAGTAGATCTGATGAGAGAGAAGTAGTGCCAAGTGTTGAGTCTCTAGGACTCTCCTGAGAGTAGACACTTCTCTAAATGAACAACTCATGAGTGGTTAGATATAGAAGGTGATAACCCTTAAACCATCTAGATATCCTACAAAGATGTAAGGCTTGGACTGACGTTTCATAGCTTTACATTTCTTCTTTTGTATGCGGACCATTGCTGGGGATCTGAAAACCCTAAGGTGCTCGACATCAAGTTTCCTTTTGTGCCAAGCTTCAAAGGATGTTATCCCTTTTAAAGCTTTGTGAGGAACCCTGTTTTAAATGTAGCAAGCATAATTGATGGCTTCAGCCCAGTACTATGGTGTTAAGGATTTGGAGTGAATCATACAACTACCCATCTCTTTCAAGAACCTATTTTTGTGTTCTGCAACCCCATTCTATGAAGGACTATAAGTGACTATGTGCTACAAATCAACCCCCTCTATGGTGCAAAACTACTCAAATGTGTTGCTGACATACTCCCCTCCGTTATTAGTTTGAAGAACCTTGATGGATTTCTCACTCTGATTTCTCAACAAGAGCCTTGAAGTCTAGAAAATTTTTAAACACTTTAGACTATTGTTTGAGAGAATATATCCAAGTGTACCTAGAGAAATCATTAATGAAAGTGAGGATGTACTTGGCCCTTATGAAAGATGGTTTGGGAAAGGGTCCTGATACATCACTGTGGACTAACTCCAAATGTTGTGAAGCCCTCCAAGCTTTGCCTTTGTCAAATTTTGATTTGAGATGCTTCCGAATGGAGCACCCCTCACAAAGTCCTTTTGAGAATTGGACACGAGGCAAGCCAATGACCATGTCATGTTTGTAAAGTTGCTCAAAGTAGCACTAGTTAAGGTAGCCAAACCACTCATGCCATTTTTTGCTAACTCCATCTGAATGAGTCAACAATGTTGTTGGAGAAGAATTAGGTGCAAATTGTGAGAAGGTGTATAACCTTGCTTGGTGATCTACCCTACCCACTGCCACTGTGGTATCACTATGCAACTCCCTAATAGCAACTAAATTTGGTGAAAACTCAATTCTCATTCCCTAACCAATGTGAGTGATTTGGTACACTGATAGGAGACTAGTTGAAAGAGAAGGAACACTTAGAACATTATTGAATGTTCTTCCTTCCATTTCAACTGACCCTCTCCCTGCAATGAAAACTGATGTGTCATCACCCAAACTAATTAAAGTCATGCTACAAGGCTCTAAAGATGAAAACTCAACTAGGGAAGAGCCCTTGTGGTGAAAAGCACCCAATTCAATGACCCATGAAGATGTAGAATTTGTTATAGCTACAAGGGTCTTGCCCTTTTCTTTCTCCTTACCCTTGCCTTTTGCCTTAGTATAATCTTGGGTAGATGAATTCTGCTTGATGGACTCAAGAACACCTATGTTGTGCTTCTCTAGAAGATGAGTTAGGTGATCTATTTATTTCTTAATGCATTTGTGTTCATCGTGCCCTGTCTTCTTACAATAGACACACTTAAACTTCTCCTTCTTAGGTTTAGCATTAGAGGAGGAAGGCTCAGTGTTGTTTTTGGTAGGATTGTTGTTTTCTTTCTTATTCTCCTGATCCTTGTTCTTTTTCTTCTTCTCCTTTGTTGAAGTCTTATCCTTACCATTTCTAACTATCAAATCTTGGGGTTGAGTAGACTTCATTCTGCCCATTTGAATTAGCTTTTCCTATTTCTTAGTCAGTTCGGCAATGAATGAATCTAAAGAAGGCATTTTCCATGTAGTGCCAAGGGCACTTTTTGTGGCATGGAAAGTGGAGACAAAGACTGAATAGCTTGGACCTAACTTTGTGAGAATAGAAAGGATGAGTTGATCATCTTTCTTCTCTATCCTACATTCTTTCAATTGCAATATAAGGGCCTTAAACTTAGCGAAGAAGTCATGTGGGATGTCAAAGTTGCTAGGACTTAGACTTATGAGTTCATTTTCAAGCTCATGACCTCTCATCTCATCAAGCTTCCCAAATAAGTTTTCTAGGGTGTCCCATATGCCTTTGGGAGTCTTAGAGGTTTCTAAATGGAAGAGATGTTCTAGAGACATGGACAAGCTCAGTAATCCATAGGCTTCATCACTACGGTTTTACCACTTGACCTTTTCAACATCAATGTTAGGTTCTACTTCAGTACCCATGATGATCCTATACAACCCTTTACTTCTAAGAATTATTGACATTTTTACCTCCCATTCATGATAGTTAAAGGGTCTTAGGATTTTAAGTTAAAAATAATCCATTTTAATCTAAATTTAGGTGATGTTGTGTTGATTTCAAGTTGTGAAATTATGTAGAAAAGAGAATGAAAGCAAACATTGCAAGTGTTGAAAAGAAATCACACCCCCCTGAAATGTTGAGCCCCCAAAAAATATGCAAGTGCACACTTAAAAGACGTCATAGGATCAGTGAAGAATGCATCTTAGAGCAATCATTACAAGACTTTAAGCAAGCAGGACGTTGGACTCAGCCGAAAATGCGTCCCGAGAGACCCAAATTTTTTTATTTTTTATTTTTTTGAGCACTTTATAAAGTAGTGCATTTTTTACAATTATCTAGCCTAAGTTTTGGATAATTGAAAACTAAGCACTTTTTCAAAAGATTAAACTCAAATCTGAGCTACCATTTTCAAGATTTTAAAGTTTTAATTTCTTGTAAACTAGTAATTTTGCAAAAAAATAGCACTAAAACATTAAAAAATGCCTATTTTGAGAGAGAAAGTGGCCTTCCAACCACTTGTTGGACTCAAAATGGAGTGAAGAATCCAAAAGAGGTCTTTGTGAGGGGCAATTGGCCTCCTGCCAATCCAGACCTCACCCTTCATCTTCGATAGGAGAAAACTCAAGGTTTAATTAAACCCCCCAAATTCCCAAAACTTAAAATTGTTCCTAAATATTCATTTCTTACTCAATTTGACTGAAATAAATTTTGAACAATCAAATTTAAATTTAGATTTTAAGAACAAAGATAGATTTACTAATCAAACTGTCTGTTGAGTGCCCACATGAGGCACCAAAGGGAAAAAGTGTGCCATTTTCAAAAAGATAGCAGTTTGGACTGTTTTCACTGATTTTCACTTTCTATTTGACTACTCCACATAGGTGTATAGCCAAGGATCAGGTGTACAAAGAGTAGGTTTATTTAACAGAATTCCCAATGCCCTTTTTATATTATTCAACAGCCAAGGTGAAACATCAACATGAAATGCCAAAGCTTGGAGGAGAGTGTGAATACACAGGTGTACGAACCGTACGGTCCATACCAGTCTTCAAGGCAGATTCCAAACCTCAACCTCACACTTAGAGATCAGTTTCACACCATACATTCAACACCAACATTCAACAAAATATCCAAATGCCTAGGTTAAGGAGATAAACACCAAAGTGAAAGAGATGACTTTTCAGGAGACACCAGGGTGTATGACTCATGCAACCTTCAAGAAAACTTAAGAGGTTCTCCACATGTTAGATGCCAACACACTAGTTTTTCAATGCGAGATTTCCAATAACATCAATGACATTCCAAGAAAACTTATAAATTATTTGCATGCAGGTATGCTCATATACTTCACATGGAGAATGAGTCAAACCTACAGATCTACATCAAGGCTTATATGCCAGTACAAACATAATGCATGCAAATAAAAAAATTGAATATCCTTTGAAAGCAAAAAAATCAAGATTTTAGAATAAACTAATACCATAACCAGACACATGATTACTGGGGTGGCTCTGATACCCTATCGGAGTTGTTTCTAGGGTCTGAATAATGCAAATGGAATGGTCAAGTGATCACATGATACGAAGTTGGTGCACACCACAAAGAAGCTAAAGCAAAGTGAAATCACTGAAAGAGATAATTTTCAAAAGACAAATAGGAGAAAAACCCAATATTTGATTAACTTAAGATGGCCAAAGTGAAGAATACATATAGGAGAGCACGTAAGTAACTCCTCCATAAAAGGTGGTCAAAGCACCCCAATAATAGACTGTAACTCCTCCATGAAAGGTGGTGACAAGGTGCTAAGAATAGAGAAGTAACTCCCATACCTAAAATAACCAGTCAAAAGAGGTACTTATGACACCTATGACACATCTATGACACACATCTCCACATAAGCTAGCCTATCCCAAAAATGTAGGAAAACTCTATGTATTCACAAATATATAATATTCCCTAATTAAATAATAGGGAAAAATAAAAACCTACACTAACAGGGCAATGCTTGCCCAACAAGATGATAATTTAAGAGAATATGATATATAATATATTAGTTGAAGCCTCATTGATTATGAGAAACATTAGTATCAAATTCAAATGTGATTGCCTCTTCATTTATTTTACCACTAAAATACTTTGAAATTATATGCTCTGTCAAACCATTTAGATTATCACCCATTCCAATCCCCTTCATCACTTATTCTCCAAAGCCTTTCTTCCTAGAGATAAAATTGGAAAGTGGATGGTCTTTGTCACGGAATTTTATCTCTAAATTATTACCCAAAATGTTATGAAAAGATAAACCATAACTAATCAACTTGGCATAGCTCATTTTCCATCTACCACCCACCTCCAAGATAGTCTTCTTGATGACAATATTTTATACATAGAAGGTCTCAACCAAGTTATATATCTTAAGGATTACTTTTATAACTCACTTCAGAAATAGAAGTAAGTAATCTCGATGAGTTTGCTATCTTTCTAGATACTACTAAACAAAAATTTATTATCAAAGAAAATTTTAAAATTAATGTCAATTTACCCAAAGATACTTGGTCTCTTCATTCTGATGGTGATAAATGCCTTTAGGGATCTAGGTAATGTTATATCCTCATGATCCCTCTTGGAAAAATTATCCCATTAGCTTTTCAATTCACATTATATCTCACTAATAACATGATAGATTATGAATCTTTAATCTAGATATCTAATATTTGCATGCTTTAGGTGACCCCCAACTCATTTTCAACCAAGTAAATGGTGATTATGAATTGAAAAGTAAGAATATCATTTATTATCATAAAATTTTAGCTACCCTCTGCAAATATTTCATTTCTTTCACCATTGAGCCTATCCCTCAAGATCAAAATTCCATTATTTATTCCCTTATTCAACATCTATTTTTCACTTGCACCAAGTTCTTACCAATTCCACTTTTCTTATATAAATAATAAAATCTCCATATTCTATTCAAAAATAATATTAACTTATCTCCCATATAGAATCCATCACCATTCACCAAATCCCATGGTACAAAGATATAATCCAATCTCTCAAACACCAAACTTATCCTTCAAACCTCGATTCCCATGAAAATACTCACTTTCATAAACAAGATTTTAAGTATTATTTAGATATAACATCATATATTACCTCAGTGTTTAAGGTATATTAATCCACTATGTCATGAAATAATCGGTTCCTCCTTATCTTGAACAAGTACATGGGGGAGTTTACGGTGGCCACTATAGTGGATATGCCACAACCCATAAATGCTTATGTATGGGATAGTTTTTTCCCATTATTGAAAAGGATGCCATTGAATTTGATAAATCATGCACTCCTTGCCAAATTTATAATGATATAATTCATTCACCTCATATTTATCTTCAAATTTTAGAATATCCTTGGACATTATCCATTTTGGATTAAATCTCATTGGAAAATTACCTCGATCTCAAGATGGGCATTTCTTTATAATCACTGCCATATAATATTTTACCAAATAGGTTTATGTTATTCCCCTTATTAATTTCACTAGTACCTCCATCTACAACTTCATCCTTAATAAAAAAAATTATCCTTTGGTGTCACTTATACTATCATTTAAATAGAGATATCAAATAGCTCTGTGCTAAATTTAAAATCAATAATAAATTATCCACACCCTATCATCTATAATGTAGTGGCCAAGCCAAGGCCGTCAACAAAATTATTAATAAAATAATCCAAATTTTTTTTATGGCACTCTCATGGATTGACACCTTCATATATATCCTACTCTTTGGGCCTATTGCACTAGCTTATGCACTATCACTGGGGCAATGCCATTCTCTCTAGTCTATGGTTCTAAATTAGTCCTCCCACTAGAAGTTGATATTTCCTCACTCTATATCTATCTTCATAGTATCATACTTGATGAAGACATACATAAGTATTACCTTCATGCTCTTTATCTCCTTGATGAATACCATCTTTCTTCTTTGCAACATAATCATTAATACAAACTTCGTATTGCCAAAAAACAAAAAAAAAATGATTTAAAGTTAACACATTTAATTTTAGTGATCTTGTCCTTAAATTAGAAAAAAAATCTTGAAAAAGAAGGTAAATACACCCAAAATTGGTGGGGCCCTTATTTTATTCAAAGATATTCTTAGTCCAAGTACCTATTGCCTTCATACCAATTAAGGCCATATTTTCAAATAGTCCACCAATGCACAATTCCTCGAGAAGTACTTTTCTTAAATCCTTCCCTTATTTTCATTATTTATATATGTTATATATCTAAAAAAAGTTGTAGGATACTTACATGGGTCTCACCCTCTACATTATTTTTCTATTTTCATAAACCTTAGCCCTTCCTCTTTGACCTTTTTGTTTTTCTTTTCTCTTTTGTGAGTTGTAATGTAAGACCATGGATAGGACCCAACCTTTCTAAAAAATACCACCCTTTTCTTATTTATTTATTTTTCACACACTATATGTCACCCCTTGGGTTTCTCTTTTATGATTTTCTATGTAAGACCATCGATAGGACCTAGCCTTCCTCATAAAATCACCATATTTCATTCCTCATATAGAATATGTTTTTCAATGGTTATGAGTTTTTGATATTTATTCTTAGCTTTATATTTTATTTTTTTAATAGATGAAATCTACATAACCAACCTATCTTAGCATGTTTTATTACATGTCCCTCTTTATTATGATAATTAATCACACTTTACTATCATTGTATCCCTTTTTCTCCCTTTTCCAATTTTTTTATGATTTGAATAAATTTAAATTATTTCATGTTCTAATCCTCTTAATTTCCTTTCCTTTCATTCCACTTTGGACAAAACAAAGCTTGAACCTATAAGACTCTTACACACCATGCTCTCTTAGTTATCTCCCTTAGACACTAAGTCCCAAGTATTCAAATGAAAGTCATCTTTAGCACCCATGTTTGGTTCTCTGAATCTATATGAAGGAGGACTATAAAAAGCCATCAATAAATTTAAAATCCAAATCTTTTTTAATCAAAAGGCATTGATAAAAAAAGGTAATATATAAATTTTCAAAATTCAAAATCACAAAAAAAATGTGACTCAAAGCACAATTCCTATCTCCAGTCGAATCTTAAACTCTAACATTGGCCTCATAATAACACTAAAGTCTGTTGGGGTATGGTAAGATAATAGATTGGAATAGAAGAATTTAACAAACTCTATGGTGCTACCTACTTTCTGACACAAGTACCTAGACTTCATAGTAGATTAACGACTCTGTAAGGGGTCCTGAATAATGGGGAAAACATTATGGTAAGGTAGGTCCATTTTAATTTTCATGCATATAGTGTCCATGGGATGATATACATACTTAATTTATTAACTGAAGATTTATGTGGCTAGGATAAGTTCTTCAGAGTCTTTAAGGTTTAAATTCCTCTTGTTTTGACTAATTTATGTTTATTAACATTGATAAAGAGTTATTCTATCTTGGTTTTTATTTCATTATCTCTTTCACCCATTTCATTCCCCCCTTGAGAGGCACATGTGATATTAAATATATTTTCCCTTCTTCTCTACTTCCATCTTCTTCACATCTTAAAACCATACTAGCACTACTTTATTCCAATTTTATCTATCTTTTAAACAAAATAATATGCTTGGAAACTAATATATTATCTTCTTTATACCATGGATCTACATCTATATACATGTCTTGATTTATTTTAACATTTATAATTGTTTTACTACCCCCTTTACTTAGTCGCCTAAGTTTTTTCCTACTTTCATGTTATTTTCCCATTATTGAGTGAGGTTTGATTCTTACTTCTCCCTCACCAAGGTTTTTTTCATTTTTATGCATATTTATCCATTGATGATTGAGTAAGTATTATTAATGATCACTCATCGATTTTGTTTTACCCTTCTACTTGCCCATCTTTATTTAAGTAAGGATTGTTACTGATTTAACATTGATTTTTAATTAACATCCTTTTTGACATGTATCCTTGGTTTTATTTGGTGAGTTTACCTTTATTACTTAAGGTTTACTTTGATTTGTTAAAGCTTTAGTAACCTTGGTTTTTTGGTTACCTAATTTACTCTAAGAATTTGACTTGGTCATTTGGTTTAACATAACACTTATCACCCCAGATTTGCAAATTTCTAAGGATCTCCCATCCACATAGCACAAATTATCTTATCTTTTCTACATTTATGTGTTTTTCTCTTTGGTTTTGTATCCTTGGGTTTGTCAAAATCAATCTATGTACCCTCCATGATCAAAATTATGAACACAACAACAACCATCCAACAATGAAGGTAATTCAAGGTATGCATACATTCTAATTTTTAGTTATTTACATTTTAGTTATTTTATGCTTTAAAACAATACACACTCTTTTTTATCTTCAACATTATGTGTTTATATGTTCCTTTTTAAATCACCATCCCCTATTTCACCTAAGTGACACATGATGAGATTCAAGTGGGGCATATGTATCCACATATTATTTTCAAGATTTGTCAATTACAAGTGTTTCCTATCTTGAAATAACCCCTCAAGTCTTAGTATATTTGAGTTAATTCCCTAAGGTGTGTGTAAATAGATGGGTAGGTAAACCATTAGTGTTTCATAGGATTATTGTCCATTATTGCCGCTTATTATCTACACATTTTTATCTAAGCTTTGCCTCCTATTTTGCATCCTCTAGCCATTTACCACATTCATTATCGCTTCCCTAACCTAAAACCCCATTTTGATATTTTAAATTACATATTTAGCCACATCAACCTTTTATTATTATTAAAAAAACATACAAGGGTCTAGTTTGGCCCTTAATTAACATAGTCCATGACCTAGTTTATTCTTATCAATTATGATATTATGTCAATTAGGTCAGTGTTGTCATCATAAACTTTCAAAATGGATTAGGGTTAGATATTCCTATATAAACACATCTATATTTCCATTTCTTAGAGATAAAATAAGATTTAATGATAAATTTCCCTTCTTTATAGTCTACTCTTCTTCCATTCTACATGAGGAGTCTTACCTTAGGTTTTCTACTTAGAGAAGTATCTTGTCTTTTAGATAAGTCTTGGTTGGTTTGGTTATCATTTCTTAGTGATCCATATAATAGACAACAAACTCTTGTTAAAAACATTTAGCCAATGGAAAGATTGATTCTTGATGGGTTCATCTTCAAGGTACGTATCTATAACTTTGATCCTCTCTTTAGTAGATAAAAGTATCAAAAGTAATGGATTTTAGATATATTGATCCATCCATTTATTAAGGTTTTACCTATACATAGATTAATTAGGATTCTCTTATGCATGTTTGATTTTAGTTTTTCTTATCCCCACTTTATGCCAAAAGCTTTAGTGATCACTAGATTATATTTTGCTTTACTTGTTATTAGTTTAGTGAATATGAAAAAATATGACCTAGTTAGGGTTATTACATAGTTTTTATTGATTGGAGGCTTTGGAAACCTCCCTAGTGAAGATACTATGATAAGGGATCTTGATTAGGTTTATCATATCTATCTTGGTCATGACCACAATTAAATAATGTATCCCTCATTGAAAGTGTAGGTAGGATTTATCTTCTCTGAGATATGATTGATTTATAGATTTGTTAAAATTCCCACTATATATACCCTCTATTACTTTTGATGATAGTAAGATTAAGGATGATGCCTCTAATATTCATTCTTTATTAACTTGATCATAGCTTGGTAAGCACCCAATAGATAGTGTTATTATTTATAATGGTGTACTTGAGAACATTATCACCATGACATTACTTACACATTTGGTTTACACTCTTAATAAATTGCATCATTCTAGTAGATCATTTAGAGCATTCAATGGGATCTCCTATAAGGTTTTTGGAAAGATTTACCTACCTTTATAGGTTATACACACACATGTGGTTACTATATTTTTAGTTTTACCTTCCATGGGCATCTTTGATATGTTATTGGTAATACCTTGGATACATATACTTTAAGTAGTACCTTCTATAGGTTATATACGGGTCAAATACGTTCATGCCAATGGGGTAATTATAGTTTTTTTAAATACATATGAGCATCCACACGAATAATAAAACATGTAATTATATAGTTAATTACCAAGATTTGTAGGGATTATTCACTGTAAAAGGATAAATAACAAGCAATCCCCTTTACTAGGTAGCTATTACTTTGAGAATCCATTACATCAAATACATATGGTGTATTCCACAGAATCCCCATCTACTACATAATATGGTCAGGTGTCCAAATAACCTACACATGTTCCCATTATGGTTTTTCCAAATAAAACAACAAGCTTGGAATGATGGGTTCCATGAACCCTTACTCTTATTACTCTTACTACTACTTCACAACCATTGAGTCTTATTTTACATATATATAGCAGCACTAACACTACTATGGTAGATAATTAACATATACATGCTCCTTGACAACATCACAATATTATTATATCCAGTCACATTGTGGAGATATATATGAACATCCATTATATGACATCATAGGATGATATTTCCTCTTCAAATACTCCAAAATACTAGAAAAAACAAAAACATTCAAAAATCCAAAAACACTTTTGGCAACTATATGTTCTATTATCCCCCTGACATCTATGTGTTAGTTCCATATTGATGGATGCCTATTTAATTGCTTAAAAATATGCATGTTTATCACACTTCTACATGAGTGTCATATAAACCTACATAAATATATGATCTATTCATATTTAAGATGTTGGGTCTTCGCTCTATTCATGTCATATACACATTGGGTGTATCCACTTCATTGATCTTGATAAATAGGTTATATAATTCAATGATCACATTTCATTATCATGTTTGATATTAATTACATACTGAACATTTTGTTACACATGATTATATCTTGCACAAGATACTTGATATGTTATAGACTTGGCATATTTTTCTAACACATTTGATCTATGTGATAATATGTCATGTTTATTCTAGATTTTTATGCTTTAATTTATGCACTTCCTTTAGTGTCTTTCCTTACTATTATATTCCTTGTTTAAATATTTGAATATTATCCTTTGCTTGTGCCCCATGCCTATGTATGCTTTTATTGAAATTTGCATATGTAATTATTTGTTGTATGGACATTTGAATATGTCATCCTTGATGTTTTGGATGTTTGACTAAGACATGTCCCTTAAATTATGTGACATTTGCAAATGCCTCTTGTTTTCAATAATATTGAACCATTTATTTTAATTTGATTACTCTTATATGTGTGCCTATTTTCTCATTGAGCTTATATTGTTACTATATAAACATTACCATGATCATTATCATGCATCTTAGACCTTCATATGATCACATTGGTTACATGAAATTCCATGTTATATCTACCTAGACATCTTCCTTCTATATGATACATGGTTATGTTAATAGATTATACAGTTGTATGATCCTTTTGAAATGAGGTAACTACTAGTTCTACTTCCTATCTATCTCTCATATCAAAGGGTAGCATATTAATGGGGGTATGTCATAGAGGAATGTTATTCACATGACATAACTATTATATTAAGTGGGGGCATGCCATATGAGCATGGATTTCACACACTCATAGTTAACCAATTATATGGGGGCATGTCATATGGTCATGGTCTCCACACATTCATTATTTTCGAATTCAGTGAGGTTATGATTTATAACCATGTTCTCCACACCTATTTAGGTTTTAACATCTCTAGGTTATAGTGAGGGAATATTTTGGAAACATGTTCTCCACATTGGTACTTATATCAATTTTTAGAGTTTATGTATATTTGGGGCATGATTTGGAAGCATGTTCTTAACACTTACACAATTTTTAAAATTGGTAAGAGCACATAACTATATGATTTATATTCATAGTTATGTATAATTCTATACATTGGTAAAAAATTTAAACATAGTTTCACCATGAGACATATATAAGATGAATATGATATGCAATGTGTGCCTAAGGGTTCAAAATCCAAATCAATTTTAGATTCCAAAACTCTTTTATGGACTATTACCACATTTGAATATTTTTATTACTAATACCCCATACACTTTTACATACTTTATTGATCTAGTCCACTATTGTATTTAATTCACTTTTTTGTATGGTTGAGATGATTAAATCACTCAATATTTCCATGTTTTTAGGTTGCAATTTATTATATCATATAGTCGCATGAGGTTATAAGTATCACTGGGTTAGACAGTTGAGATAATCTCAACTAATGGGTGTAAACTCATATTTTATACAAGGTTTTGGGCATTATCCTCTCTCTCTCTCTCTCTCTCTCTCTCTCTCTCTCTCTCTCTCTCTCTCTCTCTCTATGTACTTTTAATTTTTATCTATATTTACCCTAATATTGGTTTTAGATCCTTACAGTGATACATATTTTTAAAAAACAACCTGAAAATAGGTAAGGTGATTATATTGACACACAAGACTATTCCTAAACCTTACTATTCTTATTTAAATCTATTTCAAGTACTTTCAATCTCATATTATATACACTAATTATATACTATAACATTCTCTTAGTTATAGGTCAATCACTAGCAATGTACTCAAGTGGGGAACATGTAAAGACAAGGTGTGTTATACACACCAATGTATGCATTCATTTCATTTAAACTAGTTATTTTATTGCTAGGTTAAAGTGAAGAAAATTTAGATGATATTTATGTATTATATATCACCTTATTCTTGTACACATGGAAAACTCAGATATTGGTTTTTCCTCTTAGTTATGGACATTTCCTTATTTTTCAAGTATTTCATATTTTTTGTGTTGTGTTCCTTAACAAGTATCTCTTAGTTTGAATAGTCTTATGTTGATTACCAATGCCTTCTATCATTCCTAAAATGTTTAAAATGTATTATCTTTGATGCCTACAAGTTCTAAACCTATACCTACTTTCCTACTCCTTAGAAACTAATGTCTAGGATAAATAATAGCCTTGACATTAGTGTCCTGACCTAATGTAAGTGTTAATTACCTTAATGTCTTTTATTTTAGAAATGAAACATATCTTAATGTTCATCGTAAGTGCTTTAATGTGAGTTATTACTCCAAATGGATTGATATAAATACAATATCAATCCTCATTCATTCTTCACCTAGAAAAGACCAATAGAGACCAAGGGAACATATAAAAATCATTTTATCAAGCATTAAATTGAATAAATATTCCTAATTTCCATACCACTCATATATATACCACATCTATAGGTTTAAATTACTAAAGGAAATACTCAAGGACTTGATTTTCCGAGTTAAAATCTAGGTCATTATTGTACTTGTTTTCTACATATTTCATGATACACACACAAGAAAACACATCAGGGAGATATACATGAGTTTGAGGCCCTCTTATAGAGTATTTTTTATGTAGATAATACCAAATAATAGTGAGGTCTTCGGGGTCAGCTTGATGCCTTATGATTACTAAGTCATTTTTTACCATGTTGATAATGAAGATTAAGAACTAGGGTTTTATAATTTCATGAGGAGTGATAGTCAACGACCTAGATCTGAATGCACTAGAATAAAGGTGATGTCAAACATAGAAGAAACCATATGGTCACATCCTTATCCAATAGGTATTTTGTATATGACACTTGCATCAAACCTAGAAACTAGCATTAATGTAACTATCCTAGATTGACATTAGTGTCTAGAGTCTCAGAATTGTTACATCTAAAATTTGATGATTATTCTAGAATCAACTTCTAGACTATTTTCTATTAATTCTAGATATAACATTGTGTTATCATTAGAACTAGAAAATTATATTAATTATTTGTCATTTACATGCATAACTTAGCTCTACTTAATATATTTAGCCTATATTTAGCATAATAAATCTAGTATATACATATATCTAAGTTTAGAATCTAATCACTCTATTATAGATCTTATTATCACCCTTGTCCATTGTAATTTCTATATTTTAAACCCTATTATACTACCAAGGTAAGATAACTCCATATCCAATTTAGGGCTAAACAAATCTATTTACAAAATAATGTCTTCATCAAAGGAGAATGCACATAAAGTGGGGAAATGAATAATAATGCATTCCCATGTAAAAAATTAACTTTCTCATTACAGATCAAGACTAGTGATGATCTGATACCAAATAAAATATTGGTTAGATTACAAACACATAATATCTTTATTTATTTATTTTCAAGATCATATGCTTACATATATAAATCCTGTTGAGCTCCTACATAAATGTAATTAGGTTTATCAACTAAAACCTTGATGTAATCCTTATATTCTCTCTATTACATTTATCGTTATGATAAATTATTTTTGAACAACTCATATATAAAATAATAATTTAATATTAATATAACACACTAAAATATGAAATATCCAACAATTTCAGCCTTTGGCTTTAGGGATATAGGTTTGTAACAACCTAGAAACACCCACAAGAGAAAATCACAATGATTTATTTTGTTAACAAATTTTTATGACATATGAAAGTTATATATGATGTAGTACCAGAGCCTTAATAATTTATAGACCAAACCTTGATTTAATGGTATGAATTTACTCTTCCTTTATCTATGGTTTCTTATAAAACTTGAAGTTTTGACACTTAAACATCAAGAGAACCTAATTGGGTCAATAGTTTATATATTTAATAATTATTTTCAAACAATTTATTGGCCTCATATAAATTGATACATATTATTTTTAATTTTATCTTATGTTATTTATAATTTGAGTTAAAAGGTATGGCCCAATCTATAGGTTAAAACTTTTGTTTCTTGATAAACATGTCATGCCACATGCATATTTATTGTTGAACAACCTCTTATTAATGAATAAGTTCTTGCCAAAGCTTATATACCATATTTTTTTAGGAGATGTCTTTATTCTAAGGATTTGATAAATATAGGGCAAGTTCCAATGCAATCCTTAGATTTATTATTTTGAATTGCATGGTGAGAATATACTTCTTACTATAGACTAGTTCATATGTTGTGAACACTATGATGGTCTTCCAAATGGTTCTATATGTCCAAATAACCTATATAAAATGGGTTTCCCTAACCTTGTGGTGTAAGCCTATTATTTTGATCAAAATTTTCTCTAACTCTCTATTTGTAACTTTTAATTTTCCATTGTACTATGTGATATAGAGTTGAGTTATGATGATGTAGTTCATACTAACAAATAAGTGATGATATCAAAACCAAGGTGAATTGTGGAAATTAATCTATGAAAATTTAAATTAGGACTCCATATAATGTAAAAAAATACTCCAACATAAATTTAAAACATTTGTGTCATGTACATGTTTCAGTTCCTTTACATTCAATAATTTGGTGAAATAATTTATATGAACTAAAATTTGTTCCCTCTTATTTTAATTATGATCTATATGAAAAATAAATTTTATCAACCATTTTTAAAAATATGCAAAAATAATATATGGATTAAGATGCATCTCATCCAAGCATCTATTTTTCCCCATATGTTGATATATAACACTACCTTGTATATTCTTTTTAATCCTTGTTAAGAGTATTCTAGTAGTATTGTACTATGATAATCTTAGTGGAAATTTTATTTTATAAAAGTTTCCAAAAAAGTATTTTATTACGAAAATTTGGGAGGCCATCAAAACTTTCACTTCTTTCATACGCTAGTGTATTACTAAGTCAAACATAATGTAAAAGAGATAATCTTAAACCTAAACAAAAATGGACCACTAAAAATGACCAGATTATGTATCAAATTTTATAAGAATTTTTTTCAAAATTTACCTATAGCCAAATATTTATAAATATTTTTAAATCAAGGTGTATTAATATAAATAGAAAATATATAGTCATCTAGAAAAAAATTATCAATATGTGGAGTTTCTCCATTAGATGTTAGTCAAGAACTGAAATATGCAACTACATTATTCTTCATAGGTTTATCTACAATAGTAATATCAAATTTTTAGAGTACAAATAAACATATCATAATCATTCATTCATTTCTATATATTTTTATGAAATATTTAATTTCAAAGTGATTAGTGTGTATGAAACAAGATAACCAATTCAAGATAATTACAAAATTTATTAAAAACATAAGACACAATAATAAATTATCTCTCTATTATTATTTAACTGAGTATATATCTTAAAATATATATACTATAAAAAATATAGCATAGTTTAATAAACTCTCCTTTGGACCGAGTAAAACTCCTAGTTTTGTGTTAAATGCATCACTATGGATATACAAAGTCAATTTCTAATCCAATCTTATAATCATGGGTTTTGATAATAGGATAAATTTAAAATCTTTAAAATGTTATTAGAATGCATTATTCTAGTTAAATTTAATATCTTTAGCTAAGAAAAAAATGTAAAAAAAAATATAATCTTATTAAAGTCTGTAACAAACCACCTATAATAGTCAACATGTCAAAGAAAAATTCTAACATATTTTTGTTTCTTTAGTGTGGGAATTTTTTTAAATTTTTTTTGGATCCACTTATATCCCCTTCATTTAGATGTGATATCCTAACAAAATACCTTTTATCATGAGCATGTAACAATTCTCATGACTTAATGAGATGTTTTTATCTTTGTAATGCTTCAAGACTTGTGTTAATTTATTGATCGATTATGTTAGTGTAGGATTTTTCCCACTATGTGGTCTTACCTACATAGTCTAATAAGCTTGCTTAATTTAATAACATTTTGTTAGGGTAAATGCACTTTAAGTCATTTTCTAGTTGTGAGTTGAGTTAAAGACATTTTTGGGTGACCTAATTCCTCACTATATAATGTACCTTCTTATGTATTTTTTGGCTAAAGAATGCTAATAAAAAAATTTGTTGTGAAGAGAAAATTATTCCATTTTGAATCGTCCTTTATGTTTCACTAACCCATGTAGGATATGTATTATGCCTTTGATCATATCTAAATAGATCATCGATTATGTCCCATTCCAAAATTGTATCATATTTTAACTGGTATATGAATGCCATCAATTTTGTTATGAGATCTAGTATTCTAGCTTGTTTATGGTTTTTCATTGATTTCAATTTTCTAACATTTTACGGGGTTGTTATAGAATTAAAACAAATCTACATATTTGAAGTCTCAAAGTGTTTCATGACAATCAATTTTTAACCATTTTTAAGGGTTTTAAGGCCACTTTTTAAATTCTATAAAAATATATCCATACAATGACTTGGAGGAAAAACCATTTATATATTTTTTAGGTTTATCAAGAAATCAATAAGGTCCTTCGTTTTAGGAGAAATAGGATGAGATATGTATATTTTATGGTTTTATAATTTTGACATAATTTCTAACACTCTTATGGAATTTTAGTAGTTTGTATTATTCATCACTCTTTTACCCTTGATCTAGTACATAATAGAACATAAAACTCTTGCTTACATGCCCATAAAAAATAGTGACCCCTAATTTCACATTTATCAAAATTTCTAACCCCTAATTTCACATTCATCATAACCCATGACCCTTACTTTCATACCTATCTAAACCTAACACCTTTGCAAGTAACCTAGGTGGATTATAACCCATATAAAGCACTATGTGTGATCCTTCCACCCCCTTTTCAAAATGTTAACATCCTGGACATTATACCCCTAGTCACATGAGAATTTAATCCCTTTTTTATAACCAAGCCAAGGGGGCTTAAATTTTCCCTACGAAATTTTATCAAAATTTTTCATGCGTAAATTATTTTACAAAGAGGAGATCATTATTTTTTACAAGAAAGAAAAATTAAAACTTCCATAAATTTTATCCAATAGTGCCTTTTCAAGGAATATTGTTATTTAAAGTGTGAGTCTTTTTGAGCTCTATGCATTGGTGATATTTTGATACCTTTAAAAATTGAAATTTTGTATATTCAGGGGGATATATATCAAGTCTTTTAGTATATGTAATTAAACACATACTTCCTTTTATACAAAGAAGATAAGAGTCAAGTTATACTTCTTAAATGAGTGTAAATTCAAAGTGAAAATCCTCTTGAGGAGTAAATACTTACACCAAATCATGATGGGTACATAAAAATATTCAACACTTGATGTAGAGAAGTCAATTTGGTTTAACACAAGAGATGGAACCTATTGTATTATATGAATTTCAATGTGTTGTTTTATATTTAGTCTAAAAATACTAAAAATGAAGTCTAGACCATATTAGAAAAATTCTTTAGGAATTAGGACATAATTAGAGGTCATGGGTTGGAGAATGACCTCATCAATTTGATCCCAGGTGACTTTGACATGATATAGGTATTCTTTAAAAATTTCAAATCACTCATTTTATATTTTAAATTATGCAAAAATGATTTGAATTTAGGATTATTATTTGACTCTTTCCATCTTTATGTACATGGGATATGACTATTTTGTCTTCTTTTCTACCTTCCATGCCACCAAGTGCATCAATAGAGCTATATGGACCATGTTTTCCTTGGATGAATTTATTAATAACCTAATGAGGGAGTAGGACAAAAATATTCAAATGAATACATTGAGGTCATTTAAATTTCATGTCTCAACTTTGAGTCATGACAAACATAAAGATAATAGTAACAAGGAGAAGAAACAAAACAAGAATGATCTAGAGAAAAGAAAGGGTCATATATCAGATGCTAAGCCAAAAACATAAAAAGAGTGCTCCTCTTCAAATGGGTAACCTATGAAAGATTGACTCACATGTGCCTACTATAAAAAATATGGGTATGATGAATCCAAATTGATGAAACTGACTCACATGTGCCTACTATAAAAAATATGGGTATGATGAATCCAAATTGATGAAAAAGTAGATTTACCTATAGACTTAAATGATTCAAAAATAAAATATTAGTATCCATTATTCTTTCAATCAAATTTTATAAAAATAGGAGTCTTATAAGGCCAAAAAGTATAAGGGGTAAAGTTAAGGAAAAAAAACTTATTAAATTTATGCCCAATCATCTATGTGGGTTGTTGATTATAGTGCATCACACCACATAGCTTCATCACAAGACATGTTCTCATCCTTGGAGCCTTTTTTTATGCCTTACATCTTGTTGGGTGATGATACTTATACATAAGTTAGTGGGAAAGGATGTATTGAAGTGAATTATGGGACATTTTTTTATGTTATATGTGTTCCCTTTCTATCCCCTAATATCCTATCTATTTATCATATCACTCACATAGGTTTGGGAAAGAGAGTTGAATTCACATAAAATTTAATGGTTTTCAGGGAATCAAATAATGGCTCGATAGTTATAATTGGGATAGTACATCATGAGTCACTATTGTATAATTTATCACATTTTTATCCCAATTAACCCTCTAATAAATTACTCTCTCATTCAGATGGGGTGAGTAAATTATGACATGAGTGATTAAGCCATCTCAACTATCACTACATATACTAACTCAATCATCATGAAATGGTTTCATGGTTACCACGTGTTAATTTTTATAATGTCATTTATCAAGGTTACATATTTAGTAATCATTATAAGGAAAATTATGATAAATTTAAATTGTGGAGTGCTACATAGATATTGGATCTAGTTCACAGTGACTTTGTTGGTTTATTTCCATATCCTTCATTCAACAGGACTAAATACATGCTAGCCTTCATCAATGAATTTTTGAGGTTTAATTGGGTTTAATTTATTAATCATAAATCTAAGGTCTTTGATAATTTTTATGACCTCAAGGCACTTTTATAAAAATAATAAAGTAAGGGTATCAAGGTTTTATGCATTGACAATGGTGTGAGTATGTCGGTAACCATTTTGAGAAATTTTAAACATTATAAGGGATTGAACTAAAATGTAAAGTTTCATATATTATTTAATATAATGGTGATATAGAATGTAAGAATAGATCCTTGAAATAAATTTACAACTATATGGTATTCTCAAAGTCTCTTACACCTCAAGATTGCGCTTAGTCCATCAACTCTACTTGTTATATCCATAAGTGAGTTCCTCATAAATAATTGAAGGGAGTCAATCCTTTTAAAGTTTAGATAAGTTGAAAACTATGAATAAATTATGAGTATTTATATCTTCTTATATGTCCCACATTCTAAATAACAAATCTATGTAAATGTAACCTCAGAGTCAGACTTGAATCTTCGTTGGATATCCTGAGTGTGTTATGGGTATAGGATCAGGTCCATCTCGCCACTCATGAGTTTTTCTTTGAGAGAAATGTCTAGCTTAAATAGGGTCCCCAATAATTAACACATGAAA
The DNA here is from genome assembly GCA_037957365.1 of Torreya grandis. Lineage (NCBI taxonomy): Eukaryota > Viridiplantae > Streptophyta > Pinopsida > Cupressales > Taxaceae > Torreya > Torreya grandis. The sequence goes on from JARHVA010003029.1 coordinate 1,488,163, forward strand.
CTCCTCTTTCTTCCTTTCATGCATTGGGATTTGATGACAATTTTGATGATTTAGATTCATATGTGTATCTTCTTGATGATCCAAATTATTATTTTAGATCTACTAATGAGAGTATCAATGAGGAATAAATTCCTCTTTCTCCCATAATATATTCATAGGATGAGGAATATCCTCTTTAATCTTATATCACTACTCCCCTTTCGGTTATATAGACATTATAAATTATTTGTTAGTGGGTTGGAGATCCATCAAACACTAGGTGAACCTATTCACAAATCTACGATGCCCCACATACTTTCATTGCATATAGTTATTTTCCATAAAAATTTAATGAGTCATTAGGTATTTATAAGTGGGATAGTGGTATGGAATAGGAATATGGTTACTTTTTGATGAATAAAACTATGTATTTAGTCTATTTTCCTAAGGGAATAAAACTTATTTGATATAGGTGGATATACTAAACAAAAAAATTAGTAGGTTGGCCCATAGATAATTTCAAAGCACATTTGGTACCAAAGGGTCTTTATAAAGTACCTAAAATTGATTATACATATACGTCACCCTAGTTTCAAAAATGAATTCAATCTGACTCACTCTCACCATTGTCTCAACACATCATTACGATGTTCATCTGATGCACATAAAGACTAACTTTCTTCATGGTGAATTTAAAGAGAAAATGTACATAGATAAACCCCAAGTATTTATGGAATATTAATCCTTAGTTTTAAAACTTTTTAAATATATCTATGGCCTCAAATAACCTCCTTGAGATTACTATGACACTATGTAATCCTTTCCTCTTTTAGTTGGGTTCACCAGATGTCATTTTCATCTAAATGTCTATATTTTATCATAGGATGATTCACTATTGATTTTATTTATCTACATAGATGACATATTAATCATAGGGATTTATTCATCCATCATCACATAAGAGAAAATCACTTTGTCTAATTAGCTCTCAAAGACTAAATTAGGCTTGTTTCACTACTTCCTCAAGATTAAAATTTTACAATTTCATTATCAGATCATTATTACATAATCTAAGAATGCTCTTGATTTAATTGCATGGATTAACATGGATAAATTTAAGATAAATTTTAATACTTTTAGATTTGTGTGAATCTTGAGTTTAATTATCTATGTGCTTTGGCTAATGCTACATTATATCAACAACTTGTTGGCAATCTCATCTAACTTAGACACACTATACTTGACATTAAATATGTAGTGAGCATGGTATATATATTTATAGAAGAACCAAATGAGTTAAAATAAAAAAATAGCTAAGTGGGTTCTCCACTACATTCAAATTAATCATAGTTTTAATATTCACTATGCATCATGCATCATCATTGACATGATTGGTTATACAGATTTAAATTAGGCTAGTAATATTTAAAATCATAAGTCTACTATATGATATAGTTTCTCACTTGGTTTAATTTTGGATATCTAGTTAAGTAATAAATATAAGGTTATTTAATTATTTTTACTTAGGAATAATATATAGGAGTTGTTGATGATGCCACTAAGGCTTTTCAGCTTCAATAAATTCTCACTAAGTTTGACATCTAGGTTCAATTATCAATAGTCCTCTTTTATGACAACCAAAGCACAATCCATATCTACAATAATTTGGTCCTCCATAAATAGACCAAGCATATCAAGATTCAAATGCATTTCATTTTGGATTTCCTCCATGAGCAAGTCATTGATCTCTTCTACCTCAAGACAATGGAGGAAATTTTTGATATATTCACCAAACCCTTCGTAGAGATAAAGTATCTTAATTTATGATCTTTCTTGGGATTCAGGTAGTTTCAACTTGTTCCTCATTTGGAGGATCATATATATGTACTTTTGTACCTCATGAGACCTGTATGGTAGGACCTAAATCCTCTATAAACCTAAAATACACTTAAGGGGGGTGTTAGTTTAGGAATTTTCCCATTATGTGATTTTATCTACATGGTATAATTAGATTACTTAGGTTAATAATAGGTTGTTAGGGTAAATTTACTTTAAGCCATTTTCTAATTATGAGTTTTGTTAATTATCTTTCTTGGTGACACAATTACTCACTATATAATGTGCCTTCTTATGTAATGTTTTAGCTAATGAATGTTAATACTTTTTTTTTGTGAATATAAGATTCTTATATTTTGAGGTGTTCTTTAGATTCACTAGTCCATATAGGTTACGCTTCCTACATTTGATCCTATCCATATATATCTTTGATTGTATCCCACTCTGACAACTTCCTTATGGTAATCCACATAGACATTAAATTTTACCATGTATACCGCAGCACAATCATTATTGAGATCATAAATATGCTCAAAATAACCCTTTAAAATATGACTAAAGCATAAATAGTCTAAAGGGATGAATTGATATGTGTATTTTACTTAAGTGCATGTAAAACTAACTTCTATCTTGATCTTTTGGTGCAATTATGATCTAATTTTATCCACTAAATCTATTTGTTTAACCTTAAATTGAGATGGATCAATATAGTATATGGTTAATAATATATAAATGAATAGCACAATGGTGATAAATATATCTATAGAAAGATAATTAATTTACAAATTCAAAATAAAATTATGAATTTATAATATTGAGATATGCTAAAAGTGGAAAATATAACTATTGATTGATAATACAAAAATTTAGAAATAATAGTACCTAGTTAGTTTACTATGTGCATGTATATCTATGCTAAAATAGGCTAGATGTTGACTATATTATGATCCAATAAATAGATTCTATATTTTTTCAATCTTGGGCCTCAAATGCTTGTGTTATATCTAGACTATTACATCAACATTATTATCTAACTTATACAATGTCTTTCGTAAAATATCAAGTAATTATTGGTTTCACCACCTTGAAACATATAGGTTTTATGTCACCTTTAATATAGTGTGTTCATATCTCATGCATAGACTATCACTCTTTATAAAATGATCAAACCCTAGCTTTTAACCATTTGAGTGACTATGCAAAAAATGGGTTAGTGGGGACATAGTTTCAAGATTCTCTAAAAATCCCTATATCAACTAGTACTACCTATATATCCAATACTCTAAATATGGTATTTTTAGTTTTCCCATACATGTTAGCATCTGTGTGTATAAATATGTAATTTGTGATAATTAGATACATAGAGTGGCATATCTTGCAACTTATAAATAATAGCTTGTGGAGTGTTCCATTAGTACTTTAGACCTATAAAAGGGTTGTCCCTATGAATGCTATTGAAATAGGAGATAATAGGGAATATTTGATCACTTTAATGATTGATTGGGTACCATTGATAAGTTGCCTTATGAGTTTGATAGGTTTGTGCTAGATGAGAAATAAATGAGGGTTGATATTATATATTTACCAATCCATTTTGAAAATATATCACATAAAATAACTTATGCCAACCATAGGTATATATTTAATTAAAAAAATGTATGAATTTTGGGTAATTGCAACTTAGTTTGGCATAGGAAATTAGTGTCGATGTAGGCATACAAATATGATCCAATTTTCCTAGAAGTGGGATAATATTTATATACACAAAAATTTAAGAGGATGATAATAAGTAGGTTTATATCATTTTTATAAGTATAAAAGTCCTAATAATCACAATAACATATGGGCAAACTAAGATATACTAAATAGGCACAAGATATAGAGGATGTGATCCTTTTGGTAGTAAGAAGGTATTAAGAATAAAAGTGTAAATCCATGATAAGTACACTACAAGTATAAAATACTAGGGTGATATATAATTTAAATTTAGTGTCTACATTCCTCCCCCAATTTATATATTAATGAAATTACTAGTTTAAAGGAAAAGAAATGTCTACCTATGTGTGTATAATATGCCTTGTCTTTTCATGAGTCCCACCCAAGTGATTTGTTTTTTTTACTAAATCTCAACTAATAACATCTAAAGTATATGATGAGTTCATATGATCTAAAACGAAAATAATTTAAAATGAATGAATGCAAGTAGTGCAAGGTTAGGATTACACATGTATATTGATGAAACCATATTACCTTTTCATAATTTGATTTAAAGGTATGATTTATTTTTTAAGATTTGGATCTGATATTAACACAAAAATAAAACCTTCAAGTGAAAATATATATAATTATCTAAGGGAAATTTACCCAACCTTGGATAAAAGGTGAGTTTTCACCATAAAATTTATCTTTGATTAATTATGAAACATAATCATACTTTTAACTTTGTGAGCTTGAGTGATCCAAGTGAAATAAAACTATAAATATGGTGTAGTTGGATGTTTTGATCATTCCATCCCATAAAATTGTAAATATTTAGTGATGAAATCACCTCAACCTTGATAAATGTGAAGTAACTACTGTAGTAAATTATCTCAATAATAGTCCATAAAAGTTCATCTTATTATAGGTTATATTCTTTAAAAGAATTTGAAATTTAAATGCTAATTTTATGTTTTGGTATAAGGATATATTTTTTAGGGAATATACTCCTCATATATGTCTCAACTTGAAACATGGGTGTAATAATTTTACCAATCTATATAATGTTTCCAAATGTGTATATTTGAATCATATAGCTATGAAATTTGGCCAATTTTTAAAATTTTCAAGTATGGAAGCCATCTTCCAATGACAATCACCCATTGTAATATGAAATTGATAGCTTGTATAAGTGTAGATAAGATGTTTCCATAACATGCCCCCACTGTAATCTAAAAATATTGAGTATTAAATAAGTGTGAAATCCATGTATTTTTGGCATGCCCCCATAGAAATATAAAATCTTTGAAAGTGTTAAAGCCACACCTATATTAAATACCCCGATTGATATTCCCCCTCCCTCAACACCTTTTGAGGTGATGGGAATTAGAAACTAGTTTTCACCTTACCTCAAAAGAACAAGGTAAATGTGTTTCTTGTGAATATAACATGTAGCATATATGTGTATAATGTATAGGTAGACATAACAATAAGGTACATATTATTTTATTACATCAAGTTCTAAGATGCATGATTTGAATCATGGAAATGTGTAGATATTAATAATAAAGTATCAAGAAGACACATAAAAGCACTCAAAATAAAATCAAAATACAATGGTCCAAGGAGACGTTGAATAAGGTTCATGTTCAAATCTCACACAATCGATTGGATGTAAATTAGTAAATTTTCCATTAAAAAATAACATATTTAAATGTCAACACACAACAAACTATGATGTATGTGAATGTCACAATAGGAAAACATATGAATAGGGGCCACAATCAATGGAGCATATTAAAATGCTCAAATAAGTAATACAATGAAATAAAAGACACTCAATGAAGTGTATAAATGTAAATGATTGAATATAATCAGCTAGTATAACCATGTCATAATAGATACTAAATCTATGTATTTTTAAAAAATATTTACTTAACATATTAAGTATAATAAAAATGATATAATCATGGATGAAATCATGTATATGTATATAATATCAAATATGATAATTGAAAATGATCATAGAATAATGTTACTTAGATGTATAGTGATAAAATAAGTGGATACCCCCAATGCCTAAATGATATGAGTGGATGTAAGGTCCAACATCCAAAATTTCATATATCATGTTTTTCGGTATACATGTATCACATTAAAAAAATGTGTGATACATACATATATATACAAAGGATTTATATTATATCTAGCAACATGTGACTAAAAACATGAATGCCAAGTAGCTAATAGCACATTTAAAAGCTGAAAATATTTTTGGATTTTTCTTGTACTTCTGTAATATTTGATATGTTAAACCTAAAGTTAGATCATTTGTATTATTTGGCTCATGGTTGGATAAGTGGAAATGATGCATTTATTATTCTTCCTCAATATTTACTTGTGAATTATTTGGGTAATTACCATTATGTGGAATATTTATTGATTTTTTCTCATGGGAAAATGAAATACTTGTTAATTTTGGTTAATTCTTGGTTCCATTTCATATAATCAAAGGGTTCCTATTGTGAATATGCATTGATATTTTTGTGTCATAAACCAAACCATTGCTCGAGTCACTTTAAGATAATAAGTAATAAGTATTGCTATGTTTCCCAAGGATTATTTCCAACTTCATTTATCTTATAACTCTATTAGATCAAATCCAATGTTACAGTGGTCTTACATTGCAAGTTGTTTATTTTGTGTATGATAAACACAATTATTCCAAAAGTAAACACAACATATAAATAATGTATTTTTTATATCTTGATGGTGTGACTGATTTTGAATTTTTTTGTCTTGAGGGTCCTTCTCCTTATTGGAAACATTGGTACCATGGTTGTTTGTAAAGGAACATACATATTTATACATAACCCAATATAATAGATCAAAAAAGTGGGGGGATTATGTAATTATAATTATTTAAGTGGTAAAATAATACCCATACCAAATATAAATTACATTTTCGAATCATAGGGGATGTAATTTAAAGAATAGAAAACATTTTTGAATATTATAACCAATTCTTGAATATGTTCATCGTCATTTTTATGCAATGCTTTAAATGGTCCAAAGATAACTTGGGAAATTTTTGCTTATGAAAATTACTAAAAATACATCCTCAAGTTTTATGATGAGTTATAATGACCCATAATGGAGGATATAGAACCAATCAAGAGCTTTTTTAGTTAAGCTTTGATGAAAATCTTTTAATAAAAAATGGCCATCCTTTACCCAATGGACAAAATAGTGTATACATTATTTGAAATGATTTGTAGGATCTCCTTTGCTATCAAATATAAGAAATAAATGTATAATAAATTTGAAATGATATATATTTTCAAAGATACTTTTAGTAAGGGGTTATTCCATTAAGATATCATCATGAAAAATAGCCTTGTGTGAGTTAATTTGAAATATTAAAGCAAACATTTGTTATTGAAGATCATTTATGGTATTCATCCTAGATAGAGTATTATTTGAAGAGGTTGGTAAGGAATTTGAATATTTTTTTTTACGTTACCAATTTTTATCCACATGACATATAGTCAAATTAATATCTTCACTAAGAACAAGTGCAAATTCATTATCATTGAATTTTGGAACCTTTGGTATTTGTTTTGGAACTTTTCATTTATTTTATATTTGTATATTGTTTGAAGGTTCATCTACATTTTATAATGATAGAACATGTGAAATTTGATGTAGGTTTGGTAAAGGATCCCATTTTAGAACAATTATGACCTTTTCCAATTTAGGTTTGTAATGAACTCTTCTTCGTGGAGGTTTTACATTATTAGGTAAAGATTCCATAATATCTTTATTTACTTTTCAGAAAAATTCAATATTAAATGAAGGAAAAAGAGATTCATCACCCTCACCAAGAGGGATATTATTGGTAAATGCTATAATGATAGGATTTTGAATCAATATGTTTGTAATATAGTATCCATTATAACTAGTTTGTAAAGTAGCCATATTTTACTTATTGATTTATTGAAAGATTTTATGATCGAATGAAGGCACTTTTTTTGAATTTGTAGTTAATTTGATTATAGAACATAAAGATCCACAAAGAAATTATTGGATGGCCTATTTGGATGGTGGTTATTAGCATTTACTTGAGAATCCCATATAAGTCATGGGTACATAATGGGTTAGGCATGGTAACTATCAAAAGAACCTTAAATGTAATTTTCAAGACAAGGCATCACATATGTCAATTTCTGTTCATATGGGATGGTTTTATACTTTCAATTTTTAATGGTTATAACTTGCCAAAAGGATATTTTTTATTGTTCAAGAGAATCATTTGATTGGGTGAATTTTGGCATGGAAAAATCCTTTATTTATTTTTTGAAAAATAAGGGAAGATATAAATCATAAATAAAATAGGAAACCTTATTGTAATACAAAACCTTATGAAATTTTACATTAACCAAGGGTTGGGTCTGCCAAATGTATATCTCTAAATTGAGATGTGTCAATATATTATAAGGTTAATAATATATAAATGATTAAGCACAATTGTGATAAATATATATATACATACATATATATATATATATATATATATATATATATATATATATATATATATATATATATATATACATACACATACATACATATATATATATATATATACATATATATATATATACGTATATATATATATATATCAAGCTAATTTTTTTTTAAATTTAGATAAATAATATTTTAAATTTATAATACTAAGATATGCTAAAAATGGAAAGTACAACTATTTATTGACATTTAAATAAATTAGAAACAAGAATAGTTATAGTTTCCTATGAACATGTAGATATGAGATGAAATAGGCATGATTTGGACTAGATAATTATCCTATAATTGTCATCAAAATCTAGAATTTTGCATTATTAGGCCTTAGATGCTTATGTCTTATCTAGATGGTTGACTCGATTCTATTGTCTAACTTGGATGTAGGTGTCAAATAGGGAATATAAACTATATTTGATTGTGAATACCTAGAAAATTTGGGTTTTATATTGATTTTTATATTGTGTGTTTAGATATCTTGTACATGTTATCTCACTTTATTAAATTATCAAGCCCTAGATCTTTCACCCCTGGAGTGATTGTCAAAAAAATGGGTTAATGGGCATATAATGTTGAGCTATCCTACGGATCTCTATATTAATGGGCACTACATAAATATCCAATAAACCAAATATGTTCTCAAACTTATATAGTTCTCCCCTACATGTTTGATTTTATGTGTTTCAAGTTATAATGTTTTATAAGCTCGTACATAGAGTGACCTAGCTTTTAACTTGGAAAGTATGGCTCATGAAGGGATCCTCAAGTAGTTCAAACCTATATATGGGTTATCTCAATGAATTAAATTAAAATATAAGAGAATATGGAATCTTTGATCACTTGAATTCCTGATTGGGTACCTTTGATAAGTTTCCTTGTGAGTTTTTTAGGTCTATGTTAGGTGAATAATGAATGAGGGTTAATTTATATACCTACCAATCCATTTTAGAAATATCTCATATAAAATAACTTAGGCTAACCAAAGGTATACATTTAATTTTAAAATTAAATAAATTTATGGAAATATATACTTATTTTGGCATAGGAAATTGGTGATGACCATATGCATATGGCTAAGATGCAAGTATCTAAGAAGCTGGAAAATAGGTACAGGTTCAAAACATGTAGAGGGTTATACTAAGCATTTTTTTAGAATTTTTAAAAGTATATAATTCCTAGTTATCAAAATAAATTATGTTCATACTAAGGGATAATAAATAACATCAAGAGAGAGTGGATGCAAGAATTTCAATAAGAAGAAGGTATTATGAATTTAAGAGTACAACCATGAGAAGTACTTTCCAACTATACAAGACATATGTGCTTGATGGGGTTATCAATAATCTCATTTAATAAATTTAATTAATTTTATGTCATATCAAACCAAGGTCATTTTCCATTGGTGATTAAAACTAAGGAATGTAATATAGTGGCTATCAATTATATGTTTGGGGGGACTTACAGTTCATTTACTCCTAAAGTTATAATATATTTTCTTTGAATTGAAATTTATTCTATTACTTATAAAATTAAATAAACTTTATAACTTAAAATTATTGTAAGGGAAAAATATTCTGATGGAATTAAATATACTTTCGATAAAAATACACCCAAAATTGACATTGGATTGAAAAAAAGCACACATATATTCTAAGTTTATGGATTTAAAAATGCTTTCAAAGGAAAATACTTTGAAATTCAAAGTTATAAAAGTAAAATTGATTTAAAAAAATATGTATAAACACATATACTTGAAGATTAAACATATAACACCATACATTACATGAATAAATGAATAATAAAAACACATAGTAATATAAACATACACATATAACAAGAGAACTCAATTCCTTGGTTGAGAGGGCCCTTGATCTCTTTTAGAATAGGATTATAACATTACTTAGCTCATGAAATTAATTTATCATTACTTATTAAAATGTGTACAATCTAAAATTAAAATCTTTATGTATATTATTCAATTTTTTATAATTTATACTACATTATACAAACTCTCTATTAACTTACTATGAATGATATAGTTGTATTTATAATACAACTTATTCAAAAACTTATTTTTTAAGATTAAAAACTTAAAAAATTAGTTTAAAACTAATTTATCAATCTTAAAAACATAAAAAATCAATTTACAACTAATTTTATTATTCTTAACAACATCACAAAGTAAGTTTGAAATTAATGTTTATTTTATGTTAAATAAAAAATTCAATTCATACATTAATTGGAGAACATAAAAAATTGTCATTATTCAAGGAAAATATAGTGGGAAGTGATAAATTAAGAAAACCAACATCTAATAGATTGTTGGAGTTAATATAAGTTCTTTTTTCTTTCCAATTACATCTGATTTTATTACAGAGAATCAATTACAATTTTGGGCAATTTGGTTTCCTCCAATAAATGGATGTTTGAGATATTCATAGTAGTTGAAATACTATTAATATTTCTCCTTATTTATAAATACCTAATTATAGAAATAATATAAATAAATTTCATATAAATACTTTCTATAAGTAGGTATCAATAATTTGTGGGGCTCTCTTCTTTCATATTTTCACAGTTGTAGACCTCCATAGTTATTTACGTCTATTTTTAGAAGTTTCTATTTATTGAATTTCTATTTATAAAAATATTATAAAACTTATTCCAAAACATTATCCCATTATTTATCTAGTATTATAGAATCCAAAATCAATTTTGGGCATATTTAGAGTCAATTATGTGCATCTCTAGAGCTAGGATTGTGCATATTCAATGTTAGGACTATTGATCTCTAAAGCTAGGATGAAAATCTCTAGAGATAAGTCAAACTCTCATAACTTTTGAATATGGAATCAAATCATGATGATTATTATTTTTAAACAAGTCTAATTTGTTCATAGGAATCCAATATGAAATTATTGAAATAACCCCAAAAGCAAATTTGGAATTGTATATCTGAGTATGTTTTGGATGCATGTTAGACCCAATTATTTCTATTTCTAACACAAGTGATAAATGTTTACCTCACTCATGTACTAACAACTGGAACCGAAGGAGGTGATCCAAGATAATTAGGTAGAGGTACTATAGGGAATTATGCTATTATATTAGATATTTTATGGGGTTTGGGGCATATCATTATACGCATACATGGATAGGACCTAAGCACCATATGTTGAACTTGTACTTATACATAGGACCATTTGTATGTTCTTAGCCCTATGTAAATACCTCACTCTCCTAAGTGGGTTTAAATCTCTCTTGAGGATGATTAAGTTTAAGGATTAGTTTAATTGGGAAAGATAACTCTATTATACCAAGTTATCATTTAGGATAACATAAATTTATGTTGAAAGTATAGGATACTAACCTTACATTTAAACATAATTCAGATAAGTAGCCATAATCAACGATCATAAATCAATTCAACATTGGTAAATTTCTAATCATTTATGTAGTAGAAAATATTATTACATAAAGAGAAAAAATTTAAAACTCAAGATTCTATAGTGCTACTAGTCCAGGACATAAATTCCTCAAGGACGTTGAGATCACAACACTACATGTCTAAGTAATTCATACATCATTTGCTTACTAACATAGATGCCATTACTTAGGATATGATAGCCAATGCTAAGAAATGAATTCATATAATCATTATCCTATAATAATTCAAGAAATAAATTAATATAGCCATTAAATTGGCATATCCAATGTTATAATTTGAAATGTGAGAGACTAATATATTATTCATCTAAGGTATATAATAAACTAAACCTTGCTTATCTGATTATTTTAAGAGAAGAAAACTTATATATTCATTCAATAACTAAGCTATTTTCAAATCACTAATTAAGAATTGAATTAGTTATTTACATACAATATTTCATTATTATCTAAGTAAAGGTATACCTAATGAATCATCACATTCAGAGCTAAACTCATATTGGAAATATACTAGAAGAAGGCAACAAGTGATTTATAATAGTAGAAATAATCAAAGTAAACATAATGAACCATAATAAAAGAAAATAGAATTCAACCAAGTTTCAAGTTGAGTGAAACCCAAAACTAATTTTTCACTTAAGGAACTCTTACAATTTTTTTGTTGGGAAAACTAGGGAAGTGAGGTAAGTTTAGCTATCAAAAAGGAAAGTGGAAATGCATATAATAAAATGTAAAATAAATCAACGAGTGTGTAGATGTTAGTTAAATAACTATTCATCATGCAATAGATTAGAATTATTATATAGCTTGTTTATTTCATTATATTTATTCATAAGTATGACATTGTCTTAATTCCATTTAAGTTATTTCACATGCTTATAAGACATTCCATTTAAATGAAGGGATAAAGTTAACCCTTAATTCATTTCCTATCTAATGTAAGAACAAAAGTATTTATTTTTTAGGTCATATGTTTTTAACATACATACCTTAGGGAAATGAAATTAATACCTCTCAAATCATATATATGTAACATACATACCTTATACACTACCAAGTATGTTAGAAGGAAGAATTCTATTTTATTTTTTGCATGAACCAGCCACTAGAAATTAGAATAGTTTATGCATTGCTGAAAATGACTAATAGATCCATATGCATCTTTGTAAATGAATTTACTGCATAAATAATGTGATAAACCAAAGGTATCTATTAAGCTTAGTTTCAAGCTTAAATTTCAGACTATATAATGATGAATCAACAATACAATCTATATGTAATTAACTATATGATCTAATTAAATATTATTTTGCTCCTAGAATTCAAACTAGATTTACATTATATAAGGTTACGAAATCTAGTATAAATAACTACATAAATCCTACTAAATAACATTCATAGATCAGTTTGTATATCCATGTTATCTATTTAGATTAAATAAATCAATGTGAAAATGATTATAATTTTATATATATACGATAATTTATAATAATGTAACTCAAATGTAAATTAACATTGGAATAGTAATTCTTCCTTTGATAACAAAATGCTTCATCAATATGAAAATTAAAACTAGTAGCTTAACAATTTAATGTACCTAAAGTGTATCACCTTCAGATATTAACCATCTTATCCCTAGGTAATGTTCAACATTCATATTAGTTTCACAACTCATCAATAATCATAGGTTTGTAATTAACATGGTCAATCTATTTAATAAAGGTTTCATACTAGCTAATTTAATACGAATGCTAAGAAAATATAATAAGTAATTAAATACTATCTAACTCAATATCAATGCTAAAAAGATATACTAAGTAGTCAACATAACTTAAGAAAGTAAATTGTTACCATCTTACTTTATGTTTGTGTAAAATCACCAAAGCATGGATTCAAAAGTGAATGAACTAATTAGGACAAACCCACCCAACTATCCCTATGAGCTCAACCATCAGTGGCCCTCACCACCCCAACTATCAATATGATAGTTATTATGGTAACCAACAACATGAAGGGAATTCTGAGCAGTCAAATTTCAAACAAAGATACATCTTGAAATAAAGGAATACAAGAAGATGACTATACCATTCAAAAGTGAGACAAGAATAATTAATCTATTTATAATATATATCAGGAGTGGGTAAGGTTAGTCCTATCTATCGAATTTTATAGAATGGATTAAAATAAATCCATTATATCGTCTTCAAATTAACCACCTTGTATCCCCATCCATGTCACAATCAGCGTTAACCATAAAAACTATGAATATATACTAATATATTTATTCATGTCTGGTCTAGAAATGGTTTCCAGATAATAAGTCAAATAAATAAAAGAACCATATAACATTGAAAAATAACTTAATTTATTCAATTATAATAATAAATCAAACCAAATAATAAATCAAACCATAATATATCATTGTAAAGTCTAAAGATTCATTACAACAAAAACATCTCATAAAGGTGAATAAAACTCCTTCAAATTTTTTTAATATCCTCTCAAATCTAGCCAGATAAGACCAAGTATATTCATGATGTTTAATAGAGGTGAGTATTAAGTTAATTACACAAAAAAATCCAATTAAACATGTCTTCAAAAGTAATAGGCCCAAACTATCCCACACAATTAAGTTTAATTCCCAAAACATAATCGAATTGTGTCATAGATAATCATAATGCGGTCAAAGATATTTATCAAATTTAAGACCATGGGAGAAAAAAACATCATCAAGCTTTGATACAAGACATAATCACCAAAACTGAGTTATTTTTTAAAATAACAACATAATGATTGAAATATAGTCACCAATAACAAACTTGAATTGACATTCCATGATATATATATATATATATATATATATATATATATATATATATATATATATATATATATATATATATATACAATTGAAAACATATATATACAAAAAAAATAGTGTAATCATAAGATGTAAATGAAATAACCATAAACTTAGTCGAATATCAAAGTACAGTGATCAAAATGTGGACCAAACAATCTTTAAAATCTAAGGCATAAACACAATAAACACAACCTATTTAACTACACCATTGAAACCAAAATACAAAATATAAATGCAGTCATAAATAATACCACTCAATGATGTCTTCAATATTAATAGTCCCAAATCAATTTTATTGAAAATATTCTAACTAAGATTATATTTAATGTAAATAGGAAAAGCCCAAATCAAAATAAAGAAAGTAAGAATATAACACATGAGGAAATCAGTGATACTTAATATAAATATGAACCCTACACCATCTTAGCAACTTGGTAAACCAACAAAGGTGATAAAAATTAGTTTATATAAAAATATGATTAGATGATAATACTTCCTTGTTCTACAAGATTATATTAAATCAAGTGACAAAAATGAAAATCATAGTCAAATATAACTCAGTCAGGACCCAACCAACCATTGTGGGATTCAAACACAGTCACACCTAAATATAGTGCATAATGATAACATAGTCATGTTAAAAACCCAAGTAAACCTTCATATAGTAAGGTTGTAATGTAACACACCAATACAAAACTTAGACACTCAAATGGGAATTATTTCCTCATTCCATGTAGAGATAAAATACTTACAGGTGGGTTCATTCCAATCATAATAATACAAAAACATAAATTTATAAATAATTAAGCACGTAACCTTACAACAAATAAAATGATACATATTGCCAGTAGGCTAAATAAAACATCAACATCATTTAATTTTAGAATGGATAAACCCTATAGTGTATTGAATCATAAGAACATTTCCATGCATGTAGAGACAATCATTTAATCCATAATAGAAACTAATAGATTTGAATTAAAATAGCCATATATTCCTTTATATATCCATTTTCAAGATTATAATATGTGTATATATATATATATATATATACACATATATATGTATATATATATATATACATATATATGTATATATATATACATATATGTGTGTATGTGTATATATATATATATATATACATATATATGTATATATATATATATATATATACATATATATGTGTATATATATATATATATATATATATATACATATATATGTATATATATACATATTATAATCTTGAAAATGGATATATAAAGGAATATATGGCTATTTTGTATATATATATATATATGTATATATATATACATATATATGTATATATATATACATATATATGTATATATATACATATATATGTATATATATACATATATATGTATATATATATATACACACACACACACATATATGTATATATATATATATATTGATATATCGATTCCATAGATATCTTCATATGCATCTAGAAGTCCTATGACTTTTGATTGCATATGTAACCTCTTATCTTTATTACCAAATTTGACACAATAATCAACAACCAAGAAAAAATATATCTTGATATTCTAGAGAAAATTACCAAATCTAAGATAGAAACCAAAAACCTCAAAACTTTCCAAGCAAGCTAGGTGTCTACAAAGTCTATCATTGCCACCATAAGAATGAGTCTAAATTTCATTATTCTATCCTCTTTTCTTCCATCTTCGTAACCCCATAAACTTCCTCTATCCATAATCCTCACTCCCCATTCCTTTTATCCATTTTCCCATACCCATTCAATGTCTACAATGAATGGAAGGAGATATAAATCTTCCATATCCCAAGGTAAATCCCCCGC
This sequence comes from Torreya grandis, assembly GCA_037957365.1. NCBI lineage: Eukaryota > Viridiplantae > Streptophyta > Pinopsida > Cupressales > Taxaceae > Torreya > Torreya grandis. The sequence goes on from JARHVA010003029.1 coordinate 1,504,410, forward strand.
TAACTTTACCATAAATTACTTGTATGGATAAATCTATCCATAATCTAACCATAAACTAATAAGAATATAGATTAGTAACTAATCCCCATGCTTAATATAAAACATAATGGATTAAACACTTACCCTACACTGTCTATACCACCAACCATATTAAATGGAATGAAAACAACCATCAAAAAATTCATCAACCTAAGTCAACTAAAATCATAATATTTAAAAACTAATTAATCCATGTTTAAACCAAGGTCGATGGAAAGAATATAATCAATCCATTATAAAATATCATCCCACCATCTTAGGATATAATGTGTTATAAGGTTGAAAGGTTAGGCCAAAGGGGGGTGTCAAAGGTTCCAAGGGGGTATCAAGGGTAGGTCTAGGTAGGTATTGAGAAATGTGTCTACATAGGTAATTAGGTGCCATGCAGGTGTGGATAAGTTAATGAAATCATGTGTAAAATCACAAGTTGGAGCTAAGAGTGAAGATGGAATATAGGCTACAGCCGTAATAGACGAAATGATGATTACTGACAAATAATAAAATTCAATAAGGGTAAGGTACACTAAAAGTAACAAAGTGAAGTACAATAAAAAATAACAATAATTACAAGGACCAAAGTTAACTATCGACAACATAATGACCAATCAAGATGTCTAAAGAATAGAAAATAAAACCAAATTATTCTTGTCAAACATGTCAGACTTGCTCAAAATTCCTTTAATTCTAGGAATACATCCTATAACATTTGCTTATCTCATTGATAAATCCTACAACCACCAAAAAGGACATCAATCATACAATCTCAAAATTCAATAATTAACTATAGATTCATAATAAAATCAACTATAGTAATAAGTTCATGAAATCATTAAGTATAAAATTAAACATACAGCTCAATACCATTGCAACAAGTACTCCATATAATCCAACTAAAGTAGCAACCAATAATCAATATAAAAAAATAATAACAATGCCATTAATAGTATAATAGATTATAAAAGGTGGGATTGTAACATCCTCCCCCTCTTGAAAGGGAGCCATCCCCATGACTTAGTCAAAAACCATGAATAATGTTACCTAAACAGATGAGCATCTTCTCAAATATTACATATTTCACTTAATAGGTCCCATTTCACCAAAACCTATTAAATATCTCTATTATGTAGCTTAACACTATGATGATCAAAGATTCTCACTAGTTTCAACTGGATCTTTTCCTCTTTCATGACCTAAAATGAGTCCAATATAAAACATGATATGGATTAGGTATATACTTTCTTAGCCAAAAAATGCAAAAGACATCATGAATCCTTGATAGAGAAGGAAGAATGAATAGTCGGTAAGTAATAATACTAATCTTTTCCACAATGTTGAAAGGCTTGAAAAATCATGGCACTAATTTGGAAGCCTTGCCAAACATTTTGTAACTTTTCTACAATATAACATGAAGAAAAACCTTGTCTCCCACATTGAATTCATGCGAGGTTATTTTTTTATTTCAATAGCTATTTTTCCTATCTTAAGCTATTTTAAAATTATACCTTATTATTTGCATCTACTTGTCATATTCTAGCAGCAAATTAGATCCAAAACAACAACTCTATTTTCCAAGCTATCCCAACCAATAGAGTTCTATATTTATACCCATATAGAGTTTCAAATAGAGCCATATTTATAGCATAATGGTAAGAATTATTGCATGTAAATTTAACTAGATGAAGGTAGTCTTCCCATTTAGTTTACTAATCCATTACATACATGCACAACATATATTCAACCACTTGGTTGAGTCTTTCTATTTTCTCATCTATTTTTAGATGATATGAAGAACTAAAATTCAGCCTTGTTTCAAAGGTTGCATTCAATGTACACCAAAACCTTGAAGTAAATAACTTGTCATGATATAATATGATCACTTTAGGTATGACACAAAGTCTAACCTCTTCTTTTATGAAGCACTTTACAAATATGAAAGCATCATCTGATAAGTTTCCAATAATAAAGTGGCCAACTTTAGTGGTTTTATTAATCACCACAAGGATTGTATCATGCTTGTTACATGCTTTTGGAATCCCTACAATAAAATAAAGTGAGACTATAGCCCACTTATCTCTTAGAATATTATGAGGATACAACAGTCTACCCGGATGGTAATGCTTAGCTTTAATCCACTAGCATATAAAGTATTTTGCTATAAATTTAGTAGATCATGCTTCATTTTAGGCCAAAAATAGAGCCGTTTTATCTCATTGATCATCTTTGTAACCCAAAGATGAGCATAATAAGGTGATGTGTGTAGTTCCTTAAGAACATAATTTATCAGTCACCCAAATTGGGTACATAAATTCTACCTTTTTTCCTTAAAAGGCCATCTATTATAACAAAAAAATCAACAAACCTTTTTTCTATAGGATCATTATTTAAACCTACTCTTACATCATGGTAGAATACATCATCAATTTGTTTTTTGAAAACAACACTTCTAAAATTTCCTTTTAACCTTGAAAAGATAGCAAGGTATGTGTATTTATTTAATGTATCAGCCATAAGATTCTCCTTGCCTTTGACATATAATATGTCCACGCCAAAATTACTCAAAAATTCCAACCACCTACATTGGTGTACATTTAAATCTTCTTGAGAAAGTAAATACTCAAGACTATGATGATCATATTTCACCTTGAAAAACTTTCCTAGCAAGAAATGTTTCCATTGTTTGATAGCATGAGTAATGGCAACAAGCTCCATGTCATGTATAGGATAGTTCTTTTCATTATCCTCATAAGCCTTCTTTTGAAGTAACAATAGAAAGTTCAAAGTTACCATTTGGGTCTGGTATGATAATAATAGGTGATTTTATAAGCATCCCTTTCATATTATTGAATGCCTCCTCACACTAAGCGATCAATATAAATTTCTTACCTTTTATCTGCAAAAAGGTAATGGGATAGTCGACACTAGATAAGTTTTTAACAAAATGTTGGTAATAACTAACCAAACCCATGAAGTTGTGCACTTCATACACATTGGCAGGAGAAAGGCCAATCTTTGATATATTTAATTTTTTTAGGGTCAACAATGATGCCCTTTTTATAAATAATGTATCCCACATAATTAATTTTAGATTCATAAAATGTACATTTGAAGAGTTTCCCATAAAGCTTATGTTGTCTTAGTCTTTGTAAGAATAAATGTAGACATTGACCATGATCACCCTCATTATTTTAATAAATGAGAATGCCATCAATAAAAACTAGAAAAAACTTATCTAAAAGTCTATAAATATGTTATTCATAAGATTCATGAAAGTTGTAGGTGCATTAGTTAAGTTCCAAGGCAAAACTATAAACTTGTAGTGTCTATATCAAGTTCTAAATGCTATTTTATGAATGTCCTCTTCCTTGATTATCAATTGATGATATATTAATCTCAATTCAATCTTACAGAAGAATGTAACACCCTTCATTTGGTCAAATAAGTCACCAATCCTAGCCATCAAGGATAATGGTTTTTTATTGTTACCTTATTTAGCATGCGATAATCAATGCAAAGCCATAATGAATCATTATTACTCTTGTTAAATACCACCAGAGCACTCCAAGGAGACAAACTTGAATAAATTATTATGTTTTCCAAAAGTTCTTATACCTTAAATTTTAACTCATGTAGATCAACCACATTCATGTGGTAAGGGGCTTTACATGTAGGGGAAGATCCATGTATGATATCAATTGAAAAATCAAATTCTTTATTTGGTGGTAAATTGGGTAGTTTAACCAAGTCATGAAGTATAATGTTTTTAATTTTTACCTTATTTATCATGTAATAATAAATGCAAAACCATAATTCATCATTCTTCTTCTTCACAAATACCACTAGAGCACTCCAAGGAGACACACTTGACTGAATGCTTATGTTGTCCAAAACTTCTTATACCTAGAATTTTAAATCATGTAGATCAACCAAATTCATGTGGTAAGGGTATTTACAAGCATGGGAAGATCCATGTATGATATCAATGCAAAAATAAAAGTCCTACTTTGGTGGTAAATCAGGTAGTTTCTTAGGAAAGACATACATAAACTCCCTAAAAATAGGTAAATATACATATACCAACTCCTTTTCTATTGGTAATTCCTGTAATTGGACTACATAAATCTTGTAACCTTTCCTAATAGCTCTTTTCCATTATATGGCTAAGAGAATATTACATCTTATGGACCCTTACATGCCTTGCATTTCCATAATTTGGCCAAGGTCATTAGTGAATTGCACTTTTTTCAAACATAATCAAGCATGGATTGATGTTCATGTAGCTGATCCATCCTAAGTATGATATCATAAGACCCTAAAAGTGTGAGAAAACTATTCACCTTGGTCTTAAAAACACCAAGATCTAACTCTACTTGTTCCAAGCACTCAATAGTAGGTACTTTCTTATTAGTACCAAACACAACCTCCCAACCTTGTCTTATTAAGATAGGTTTAATATTATATTTCATTGTATTAAAAGGAGAAATAAATCTATTTCACATAAATCAACCAAGATAGTTAAGGTAAAATTATTAATTATACTATAGGTTTCAATTAGAGTGGAAATAAATCAACATTACAATTATCAATAACAACATATACCCTGTGATTTACTACTTGGCCTTATTTCAATTTAGAATAATCCTTTTTATAGTGGTTACCACCACATTCTTAGAAAATAATGGGTATATAATATTCTACTATAATAGTATTAACACATGTAGTAGGTCCTCATTAGTTATTTTGATGTTGTTCCTTCTTGTACGAACTGGATTTAGAGGATTCATGAGACTTGAAATTCTTGTTTTAATTAGAAAACTTCATAAAAATTTTATTTCCACCAAAAAATCCATATTTATGATCTAAGTTTTGGAAGTTATTATTCAAGGGGGAAAGGTTCTTTACTTTAGACTACTAATTGATGGTCTGAAATTCTTATCTTGCCTTTTGGTGACACTTTTCTTTTTCCTCAACCCTATAGGCTGATTCAATTCCTAAGAAAAATGTCCTTGTGTTCATCATATCGATGTCATGAATCAATATTTTATTGATCCCAAGTTTAGAGATAGTAATATTGGTTTTTTCATCATGCATATAGTTCACATGATGCAATAAATTTAGAAACTTGTTCTCATATTCAATAATAGACTTGTTTTCTTTCTTCAAAAGCTAAAAATTGTTAATTTTCTATTCCTTATAGTTTGCTTTCAGGTATCTTTTATGAAATTGAAACTAAAAAATATACCAAGATAGGTTCAAAAGCTAATATCCTTTAATAGCACAAAGGTGATTCTACCATAGAACTATAAGACCAAATAGCTAGTAGGCTACCACCTTGGCTTTCACATTCGATGGCATGTTATGAAAGTTGAAGTTTTTCTACAAGTTTAGTCGTCATGCATCAGTTACATCACTTGATTCCTCACCCAAAATGTTAGGTGGTGGAATATTTTTTTTATCTTTTTGATGATTGGGTCAATAGTGGTCAAAGGGAGTTCCTAAATCAAAGGTTAATCTACCTACCCCATTTCTAATCTAGGTACTTCTTCTTGGGATATCCCTTCAAGATTATTCAATCTTAGATCTTGGTTATCAATAGTTCCTTGAAATGTGTTAAGGGATATCAAGATTCCACTAAAGATCTCCTGATGCTTGTCGATTCGATTCCCATCGACTACATCATCATTAGGTACCTTAATATTATTGTTAGCACTACTCATGGGTAGGTATTCTTGGTTATAAAGGGGGATGTGGCCATGATGACCCTTTCCTCATCCTCTACCTCTACCCCTAGATGGGTTGACATTAAAAGGGTTCTTGTAGATATTTCGTCCACCTGATCACATTCTAACCATCCTGAGAATTACAAGTGATCAATCAATAAATTACAAAATTATAAGAAGAAAAATCATTCCCAAAGTTCCCTAGAGTATAAAACTACTTTTATAGTAGATGAAATAACCCCCAACATTCTTTTTATAATTGTATATCTAAGTATGTTTTGTATGCATGTTATAACCAATTACCACACTTGTTAACAAAAAAATAAATGTTCAATATAGTCACATACTTGCAATTAGAAATGAAGGAGGTGAATTGAGGCAAATATCTAGAGGTAAATACATACAAAAGGTGTTATGGGGAAGAATGTTACTAAATTATATGTTTTATGGGGTTTTAGGTGTATCAATGTACGCATATATGGATAGGACATGAGTATTATATGTGGAACTTGTAATTATACATAAGACTATTTATATCTCCTTAACCGTAGGTAAACACCTCACACTCCTCGGTTGGTTTCAATCCCACTCAAGGATGGTTAAGTTTAAATATTAATTTAACCAAAATGATAACTCTATTATCCTAATTTATCATTCAACATAACTGATGTAGGAGCATCAAGAAACTTATCTACATTTTGGTCATGTGTAATTATTTTGGTCTTTTAGCATCTGATAGAAGGGAAGTGAGTCTTCAAAAAGGTCATTAAGAGTATTAGTGCAAAGGTTCTTGTCCTAGGTAACTTTTCCTACCAAAACATTAGATTGAAAATTTGAACAAGATTAAGAATATTTAGGAGAATTTAAGTGGTTGTCAAGAAATATAGTATTGTATAAATGTTTTTGTAGGATTCCTAATCAATCTAGATGTGTCTATTGGGGTGTGTCATGTAAAATTATATGAGAGGGAGGATAGGAAGTTAGTAATTAGTTTTTATGTGAGAAACAAGACATGAGTATGAGGGACTTGTAATGGAAGGAAAATAACCAACAACATTCTGCACTCTATCTACAATTGACAGTAATGCCAATGTAAATAGACAAAAATGATGAAAGAAAACGTATTTGGAACATGTATCTCATAATCCTAGTATGGATTTTGTGTGTGGAAACAACTTTATATGATTTTTAAAGTATTTAAATTGGTATACAAAATTTTTTATGTGCAGGTTTAGAGGAAAATTGAGTCTGATTTCTATACATGTATATTAGAAATAAATTACCTTGTAAAAAAAGGTAATTGAAGTTATTTATAATTTGATAAATATTTAATCACATGGCCTTGGGATTATTGGTTTAGTATTTAATTTGGTTTCACACTTATTTATTAACAATTCTCACAGAGACCTTTAGGCATTAAGAACCTTCACTCAACCTGTAATAATGATTTTGAGTAAGTTAGCAAGTGTTGAGTTTTGAAACAAAAGAACCTTATTGAAGAATTAGTGTATAATGTAGAATGATTTATATGGTATAATAACTGGTGGGAAATTATATTTTCATACATGACTTTTGTTCATTTTCAAAAATACCATAGGTCTAAAAACTAATAGTGTTAACTCCCCTATTCAACACTTGTAGTCAAATAACGTGTGCATGATATTTATATTGATCTTTACCCTAAAAGGATGTTATAGAAGCATGGATATGGTATTTAAAGATAACATGGAATATTTAAAGACCTTATAAAAATACATTTTACCCTGCATGTAAGTTAATATCTACTTAAACCCTACATTGTTGAGTTATAGTCAAACTATGTATTCTCTATTACAAGACACAATCATCGAGTTCTATGTATAAAATTTACAATGGATAAGAAGATTGGTTCAAGTTGAATAATTTTAACATGGTTAAGGAAGGAAATTTGGATCAGTATAACCTTGGATTAATTGATAAGACCACTTGGTAAGTGGATAAGTATTCTAAGCCCTATAGATTGTATATGAACAAACTGTGAAAATCATATCTTAAACATGGTAAGGTATCAAGAGAGAGTATTAACATCTTGGGAAGGATATAAAAAGTGTAAATAGACATTAAAGAGGGTTTTTGGAGTTTTAAAATTTTGAAGGATCCCTTAAAATCCTTTTTGATCCCTCTCAGGCCTGATGAAAGACAGGAAACCATAAACTTAGGTTAAAACACAAAAAGAGGAATAGCTCATGATTAAACCCTTAGAAAGTGATAAAATTTGGTATTTAATAGTGTTTTAACATGGAAAAGGGTATTATTAATATTTTATCATGGTATAGACCCTTACCATACATTTATAGTTGACTGAGTGTCATAGAGGCCTTAAGAGACCTAATTAGGCCTATCTATGTATTAGAAAATGTGTCTAATAAGGGAACTAGGCCTTGAAACTACACAAATAGATAGAGGATGATAAAAGGTGTTAGTTTAAGTTCATAGTTTTCCAAATTAAAAAAATTACACTTCCATATTAAATCAATTTGTTAAAAAAAAGGCTAGTAGCCATGGCATGAGGTTGAAGCCTTGGCATGATAAGATGGGACTAGAGATTGATAGAGGACATAAATAGCATTGAGATAAGATTATTAACCTATAATGAAGTTATCCATGTGAAATTTAGACTATATAAACCTAGATTATCCTTTTGAGGGGTTAGTCAAAGGAACTTGAAGACTAGTGAAAGTTAGTGAACAAGACTGGTAGAAGGAGTGATTAAAGATGTATAGAATGAGTTGAAGGGTTGAATATTGAGTTGTTTCAGGGTTATAAATGCTATGTAAAGGAATTTATGAAACCAAAACAATGAGATAATTGTAGGAAAATTATGTTAAATTCAAAATGGAGGTGACAATCAAGCAAGATAGAGTAGGTTAATGACAAGCAATATTGATTGCAGGTGTCAAAATTTTGAATAAGATGAGTATGAGAATTATGATCTACATCATTTGGTATCATAGTAACCAAGATTCATTAGGAGAGAAAGGATAGAAGTATTGAAATAAGGTACATGTTTAGATTTGTTTTATATTTGAGTTTTTGTCATGTTGATAGATGCATTGAAGTCTAAGCATATAGTTAAGAGTGGTAAGATATCCCTAAAAACATTGAAGGATTGAAGGAATGAGATAGTTGTTGAGAAGCTCAAAGAAAGAGAGCTCGTAGGTTAGATCAAGAAAGAGATAGAGTCCTAGTTAAAGGACAAGAGTGAATGACCCAAGTGAGGTCAAGATGTGGCAAGTGAGTGAAGGCTTGTAAGAGAGAGGTATAGGTCTAGATGAGACAAAGGAGTTGATAGATATATTTAGGGAGACCAAGAAATAGAGAGGTAATAAGAAATAAGGAAAAGATGATGAAAGCTATCATAAGAAGAATATGGTGAAAGATGACACCAAGAAGAGAGAATTGGAGAGAGAAATGGTTGAGATGAGGTAGCTAATGGATAAGTTTCTAGTCATGCTAGAGAAAGTGAGAGAAATGGGAAGCCCATACTATGGATGGGTGATGACGAAGAATCCACTCAAGTGGCCATCAAGAAATATGTAAATAATATAAGGATGAAAGCAATGAGAAAAGAGATAATGTAAAAGAAGTTATTATGTAAACAACTCAAGAAGGAGTTGTATAGGTTTCAAATGAGAGAGCATCCCAGTAAATAAGAGATTTAACAACACTTTGGAGTGAATGAAGAGAGTTTTTGTGTACAACAAGAAGATCCTTGTAACCATCTATGGGATAAGAGTGATAAAGAAGTAGAATAGATTGAGGTCCTAATTTAAGGCTTGAACAAAGAAGCACAAACCCATGAAGAAGGTGAGAAATCTAATTTTGCATTTATATATGTGAGTAATGAATAGTTGGAAGAAAAACTAGTAGCCATAGAGAGGAAATTTAAAGGTGAAGTGATGGTGAATGAAGAGGAAGAATAGGTTACAAAAGTTGTGAAGCATGTAATGAAGGACCAATAACATGAAGGGAGAAATTATTTGGCAATAGTAGAGAATCAAATTGAAGCAAGTAAGCAAGACATTATTTTAGTATTCGTTATCAGGTACGAAGATAAAAAGGAGGAAGTAGAAAGTTTAAGTGTTGTAGTAGTGGTGTGGGGCATTTATAGCACATATGCAAGAAGTAAAAATCAAGGAATGAGTGTGAAAGATGACACAAGAAATAAAAAGGGTGGAATGGTGTTTGAGTAAAGCAAGCATAAGAGAAAAGAGGAGCATCAAAAGTATGTTGGAGTAGTAGTATAGAAAGATGATGATATAAGTAAATTGAATTGGAAAACAAGTACGAAGGAGTGCGTATTAGTTGATTTGAGTTTCATTTCTCCATTCCTTGAGAGTATGATGTAAGGGCATCATGAAAATTATGTACATTTTAGTCATGTGTAAGTATTTTTATCTATTATAATCCCATGGAAGGGAAGTGAGTCTTTAAAAAGGTCATTATGAGTCTTAGTGTATAGGTTCTTGGCATAGGGAACTTTTCCTGCCAAAACCTTAGTTTGAAATTTTGAGTAAGACTAACTATGTTTAGGACTATTCAAGTGGTTGTCAAGAATTTTAATGTTGTAAAAATGTTGTTTTATGAGTCATAATGAGTCTATATGGGTATATTTGGGTGTTTCATGTAAAATTCATGTGAAAAATAGAACATATCAAGATTTTTCATGTAATGGTCACATAGGAAGTAGCTGTCAAGTGTTAGTTATAGGAAGAAGGTAGTTTCTTGTTTTGTAACAATTTTTGGTTTGAAATAAGAGTAGTATCATATGAGAGGGAGGATAGGAATTTAGGAATTAATTTTATTTTATAAACAAGATAGGATTATAGAGGACTTATAATGGAAGGAAAAAAACCCAACAACATTTTGTTCTCTATCTACAATTGATAACAATCTCAATGAAAATAGATAGAAATGATGAAAGAAGCCATATTTGGAACATGTATCTCATTATCCTAATATGTTTTATGTGTGGAAAAAAATTTACATGATTTAAATTCTTGAACTTAGTACACAAAAATTATTGTGTGTAGGTTTAGAATAAAACTAAGTTTCGTTTCTGTACATGTACATTAGAAATGAATGACCTTGTAAAAAAAAGTTAATTGAAGTTATTTACACTTTGATAAAGCTTTTTTCACCTAATATTAGTATTATTGGTTTATTATTGAATGTGGTTTCACATTTATTTATAAACAATTCAAAAACTAACCTATAGGCATTTGAACCTTCACTCATTCTGTAATAGCGATTCTAAGTAAGTTAGCAAGTGTCATGTTTTGAAACAAAAGAACCTTGTTTAATAATTAATGTATAATGGAGAGTGATTTGTATGGTATAATAGTTGGTTAAAAATTATATTTTTATAAATTAATTGTCTTATTCATCAAACATACCATAGGTTTAGAGACCAATAGTGTTAAGTCCCTTGTTCAATAGTTGCATCCTATGTATGATTTTTATATTGATCTTTAACCTAAAAGGAAGTTATAAAATCATGTATATGTTAATTAAAGACATCATGTAAGAGTTAATGACCTTGGAGAAACACATTTAACCCTAAAAGTAATTTAATATCTGCTTAAACCCTATAGTATTGAGTTATAGTCAAACTATGTATTCCCTAGTGCCAGACACAATCATGGAGTTCTGTGTATAAAATATACAATGGATAACAAGTGTGATGAAATTTGAAGAATGATAAGATGTTCAAGGAATGAAACATGGAGAAATATAACCTTGGATTAATGGCTAGTACCACTAGGTAAGTTGATGGGTATTCCAAACCCTACAGATTGTATATGAATATATTGTGAAAATTATATTTTAATCATGGTAATGCATCAAGAGAGAGTATTCATAGCTTGGGAAAGGTAGAATTTTTTTTTGGAGGTCTAAAATTTTGAGGGATCCCTTAAAAGGATTTTTGAGCCCTCTTAGACCCGAACAGAGGTAAGAAACCCTAAACTAGGGTTAAAATACAAAAAGAGGAATATCTCATGATTGAACTATTGAAAAGTGATAAAATCTGGTATTTAGTAGGGTTTTAGAATAAAAAATGGGATTGTGGATATATTACCATGGTATAGTCCCTTACCATACATCTATAATTGATTCAATATGATAAAGGCCTTAAGCGACCTAATTAGGCCTCTCTAAGTATTGAAAAAGGTGTCTGAGAAGGGAGTTAGGGCTTAAAACTACATAAATAGATAGATGATGATAAAGGGTGTTAGGATAAGCACATAGTTTCCCAAAATAACAAACTACACTTCTATACTAAAGCAATTTAAAAAAAATAAAAGGCTAGTAGCCATAGGGTGAGGTTAAAGGCTTGGCATGACAAAAAGGGACTTGAGATTGATAGAGGACCTAAATGGAATTGAGATAAGTTTGTTAACCTAGAATAAAGCTATCCATGTGAAATATTGAGTATAAAAACCTCAATTATCCATTTAAGAGGTTAGTCAAAGTCACTTGAAGACTAGTCAAAGTTAGTGAACAAGATTGATAAGAGTGACTAAGAATGTATATAATGAGTTGAAGGGTTGAATATTGATTTTTTTGAGGTTATAAATGCTATGCGAAGGAGTTCAAGAAACCTAACCAATGAGATCATTTCATGAGATTTATTTTAAAGTAAAGATGGAGATGATAACCAAGCAAGATTGAGTAGATTGATGGCAAGCAATATTGATTGTAGGTTTCAAAACATGGAATAAGAAGAGTATGAGAATGATGTTATGCATAATGTGGTATCAGATTAGCCAATATTCTTTGAGAGAGAAAGGAATACAAAATTCAAACAAGGCACATGTTTAGATTTGTTTTTCATTTGAATTTTTTTATGTTTATGAGATGTATTGAAGTGTAATCAGATAGCTATACTTGAATCCATTGAAGGCTTGAATGAGTGAGAGATTTGTTGAGAATATCCAAGTTAAAGAGATCATAGGTGAGATTGAGAAAGAGAAAGAGTCCTAGTTAAAGGACAAGAGTGAATGACCCAGGTGAGGTCATAGTGAATGAGATAGACCTAGTGAGAATTCAAGATGTATTAAGTGAGTGAAGGATTTTTAGAGAGAAGTATAGGTCCAAATGAGACCAAGGAGTTGATAGATATAATTAGGGAGATGAGGAAAGGGAGAGGTAATTAAAAATAGGGAAATTTTGATGAAAGCTACTATAAGAAGAATTTGGTGCAAGATGATACCAAGAAGAGAGAAATGGGAAGACCATATTTTGGATGGGTGATGAGTAAGAATCCACTCAAGTGGCCAATTAAGTAACATGTAAATAAAATAAGGATGCAAGCAATGAGAGAAGAAAAAATTTAAAAGAAGCTACTTTGGAAACTACTCAAGAAGGAGATGTACAAGTTTTAGATGAGAGATCAACCCAATAAACAAGATATTGAATAAAAATTTTAAGTGATTAGAGAGTTTGTGTGTATAATAGGAAGATAATTCCAGCTAGTTGTGAGATGGGAGTGATAAATAAGTAGAATATATTGAGGGCTTCATTTAAGGCTTGAACAAAGAAGTACAAACCAATGAATAAGGTGATAAATATGATTTTACATTTTCATAATTGAGTAATGAACAATTGGAAGTAGAAATAGTAGCCATAAAGAGAGCATTGCAAGGTGAAATGAATGTGAATGAAGAGAAAGAATAGGTTATAGAAGTTGAGAAGCATGTAATAAAGGATTGAGAACATGAAGGGAGAACAATGTTGGAATCATTAGAGAATAAATTTGGAGCAATTAAGTCATAAATTGTTTTAGTATTGGTTGTAGGTATGAAGTTGAAATGAAGGAAGCTGAAAGTATAAGCATTATAGTAATGGTATGGGGCATTTAAAACCCATATGCAAGAGGTAATAATCAAGGAATGAGTGTGAAAGATGATAAAATAAAATAAAAGGGAAAAATAGTGTTTGATCGAGGTAAACATAAGAGAAAACATGAACAATAGGATTATGGTGGAGTAGTAGTAGAAAAAGAGGATAATCCAAGGAACCTAAACTAGAAAACAAGGAAGGAGCACACAACAGTTCACTAGAGTTTCATTTCTCCCTTCCATGCGAATATGATACAATGGTATCAAGAAACTTATGTAAATTTTGGTCATGTCCAAGTATTTTTGTCTCTTAGCATCCCATGAAAGGGAAGTGAGTCTTTATAAAGGTCAATATGAGTCTTAGTGTATAGGTTCTTGGCCTAGAAAACTTTTCCCACCAAAACCTTAGTTTGAAAATTTGAATAAGAGTAAGTTTGTTTAGGAGCATTTAAGTTGTTGTCAAGAATTATAATGTTGTAAAAATGTTTTTTTAGGAGTCCTCCTAATGAGTCTAGATGGGTATATTGGGGTGTGTCAAGTATAGGGCATGTAGAAACTAACACAAATCAATATTTTGAATATAATGGTCATATAAGAAGTAGTTGTCAAGAGTTAGTTATAGGAAGAATGTAGTTTCTTGTTTTATAACAAGTTTTCATTTGAAATAGTATTAGTATAGTATGAGAGGAAGGATAGGAATTTATGAATCAGTTTTGATGTTAAAAACAAAATAAGAGTAAAAAGGACTTGTAATGGAAGGAAAAAATCCACAACATTCTAAAATGTATCCATAATTGACAATAATGCCAATGTAAATAGATATAAATGATGAAATAAAGCATATTTGGAACACGTATCTCAATATCCTAGTATGGATTTTGTGTGTGGAAACAACTTTATATGATTGAAATTCTTGAACTTGGTAGACATAACTTATTGTGTGTAGGTTTAGAAGAAAACTGAGTTTAATTTTTGAACATGTACATTAGAAATTAATGACCTTGTAGAAAAAGTTAATTGAAGTTATTTACACTTGGACAAATATTTATTCACATGGTCTTATGATTCTTGATTTAGTATTTAATGTGGTTTCATAATTATTTATTTATAGTTATAACATAGACCTGTACACATTAAAAACCTTCACTTAGCTTGTAAAAGTAATTCTGAGTAAGTTATCAAGTTTTGAGTTTTGAAACAAAAGAACCTTGTTTAAGAATTTATGTATAATGGAGAGTTATTTTTGTGATATAATACTTGGTGAATAATTATATTTTCACACATTAATGTTGTTTTTTGTTAAAAAGAACATAGGTCCAGAAACCAATAGTGTTAAGTTCCATGTTCAATAGTTACAATTAGACAGCCTATGTATGATCTTTATATCGATCTTTAACCTAAAAGGACATTATAGAAGCATGGATATCATATCGAAATACATAATGGAATATTTTAAGACCTTGGAGAAACACATTAAACCCTTGAAGTAAGTTAATTTCTTCTTAAACCTTGTATTGTTGAGTTATAATCAAACTATGTATTCCCTATTGCAAGATATAATCATGGAGTTTTGTGTATAAAAATTACAATGTATAACAAGTGTGATGTAATTTGAAGAATTTTAACATGGTCAAGGAAGGAAATTTGGAGCAATAGAACCTTGGAGTAATGGCTAAGAACACCAAGTAAGTTGATGAGTATTCCCAACCCTATAGACTGTATAAGAATATGCTATGAAAATTATATTTTAAACATGGTAAGGTATTAAAAGAGAGTATTCACAGCTTGGGAAAGGTATAAAAAGTGTATATATAGCTTTTAGAGAAAATTTGGAGTTTTGAAATGCTTATGGATCCCTTAAAATCATTTTTGAGCCTTCTCGAGCCTGAATAGAGGTAAGAAACCCTAAACTAGGGTTGAAACACAAAAATAAGAATATGTCATAATTGAACCCTTGGAAAGTGAAAAAATTTGGTAGTTATCAAGGTTTTATCATGGAAATGGGGATTATGGATATTTTATTGTGGTACAGAACCTTATCATGCATCTACATTTGACTAAGTGTGATAGAGTCCTTCAGATACCTAATAATGCCTATCTAGGTGTTGGAAAAGGTTTTTGAGAAGGGAGTTAGGGATTTAAACTACATAAATAGATAGAGGATGATAAAGGGTTTCAGGGTAAGTGAATAGTTTCCTAAAACAAGAAATTACACTTTCATACTAAACCAATTTGTCAAAAAAAGGCTAGTAGCCATGGGGTGAGGTTGAAGCCTTGGCATGACAAGAAGGGACTTGAGATTGATAAATTACCTAAATGGAATTGAGATAATTTTATAACCTATAATGAATCTATCCATGTGAAAGATAGACTATATAAACCTAGAATAGCCATTTGAGAGGTTAGTCAAAGGAACTTGAAGACTAGTGAAAGTTAGTGAAAAGATTGGTAAGAGTGATTAGGGATGTATAAAATGAGTTGAAGGGTTGAATATTGAGCTTTTTCAAGGTTATAAAAGTTATTTAAATTAGTTAAATAAACCTAACCAATGATATCATTTTAGGAGATTGATGTTAAAGTAGAGATGGAGGTGATAACTGAGAAAGATTGAGTAGATTGATGGCAATCAATATTCATTGCAGGTGTCAAAATATGGAATAAGTAGAGTATGAGAATGATAATTTGTATCAATAACATGAGTTTATATTAAAATTACATGTTACTAACCTTATGTTTAAACATAATTTAGACAAGTAACCATAATCATCAACCAGAAATCAATTCAACACATGAAGATTTTTAATCATTCATACAACAAAAAATGTTATTACATAAAGAGAAAACAAATTAAAAACTCAAGGTTCCATATTGATACCCGTCAGGGTCATAAACACCTCATAGCCTTTAAGGTCACCACACTACTTGTATAAATAATTTATACATCATTTGTTTACTAACATGGATGCCATTACTTAAGATATGATAAATGATATAGTTATGATCAACATCATTATCCTATAATTAGTTAGGAAATGACTTTATATAACTATTAACTTTGCATAGCCAATGCTATAGTTTGAAACTAGAGAGACTAATGTATTATTAATCTAAGGTATCTAATCAATTAAACCTTGCATATCTGATTATTTTTAGAGAAGAATACTTATGTATTCATTCAATAACTAAGATATTTTTATATGACTAATTAAAAAGGGAATTAGGTATTTCCATATAATATTTTATTATTATCTAAGTAAATGTATGAATAATGAGTCATCATATTCAAAACTAAACTTATATTGCAAATAGACTATAAGATGATAGCAAGTGATTTATAATATCTAAAATAATCAAAGCATATAGAATGTAACATAATCAAAGCAAAAAAAATTTAACCAAGTTTCAAGTTGAGCGGAATCCAAATAAAACGTTCCACTTAAGGAACTCTTACAATTTTTTATTGGGCAAGCCAAGGCAGTGAGGCAAATAAGTTAAGCGATTGGAAAGGAAAGTGGAAATGTATATAACCCAATGTAAAAGAAATCAACAAGCGTATAGATGTTAGTTATATATCTATGCATCATCCAATGGAGTATAAGTGTTATATAACTTGATTATTCCTTTATATTTATTTCTAAATATAACATTGTCTTAATTCCATTTTAGTTATTTCACATGCCTATGAGACATTCTAATTCAATAAAAGGATTAAGTTAATCCTTAACTTATTCGCTATTTAATGTAAGAATGAAAGTATTAATTATTTAGGTTATATTTTTACAGCATACATACCTTAGGGAAATCAAATTAATATCTCTCAAATCATATATATGCAACATACATACCTTATATGCAACTAGGTATGTTAAAAGGAAGGATTTTGGGTTGTTTTCCACATGAACCAACAATAAGAAATTTGAATAGTTTATGTATTACTAAAAATGACTAAGATATACATATGTATAATTATAAATGAATTTACTACATACATAATGTGATAAACCAACTGTATCTATTAATCTCAATTTTCCAGCTTAATTTAAGACTATGTAATGATGAATCAATAATACAATCTATATGTAACTAACTATATGATCTAATCAAACATTATTATGCTATTGGAATTCAAACCAAATTTTCATTATATAAAATTAATAAATCTATTATAAACAACTAAGTAAATCCTACTAAATAACATTCATAGATCAATTTGTATATCTATGCTATGTATTAGATCAAGGGAATCAATGTGAAAATGATTATATATTTTATCCACATACAATAATTTACAATAACCTAACTCAAATATAAATTAACTTTGGAATAGTAATTCTTAATTTCATAATATAATGCTTGATCAATATGAAAGATAAAACCAATAGCTTAATAATTTAATGTACCTTAAGTGTATCACCTTCATCCCTTAACCATCTTACCCTTAGGCAATTTTCAACTTCCATATTAGTTCTGAAACTCATTAATAATCACATGTTAGTATTTAACGTGGTCAATCTATATAATAAAAGTTTCATACTAACTAATTCAATATCAATGCTAACAAACTATACTAAGTAATTAAATACTAACTCAATTTCAATGCTAGATAAATATACTAAGTAATCAACATAACTTAATGAATTAAATTGTCATTGTCTTAATTTACATGTGTGAAAAATCATTGAAGCATAGAGTTAAAATTGAATGAACTAATCAGGACAAGCCTACCCAACTAGCACTATGATCCTAACCATCAGCGGCCCTCACCGCCCAAACCATTAGCAAGATGGTGTATGTGGTAACTAGGAAAATGAATAGAATTATGAGCAATCATATTTCCAACAAATATACATCTCAAAAAAAAAAAAAAAATACAAGAAGATGACTATACCATTTTGAGTTGAGCTGGGAATAATTAATTTTTTTGTAGTATACATCAAGAGTGGGGATGTTTAATCTTGGCTACCAAATGATATAGAATGGATTAAAATTAATCCATTATATAGTCCTTCAATTAACCACCTTGGATCATGGTCAACATTAACTATCCAAACTATAAATATACACTAGTATATTTATTCAGGTCTAGTATAGTAATGGTTTATAGACAATAACTCAACCAAATAAAAGAATCACATAACATCCAAAAGTAACTTAATTTATTCAATCAGAATAATAAATCAAAGTAAGATATATCATTATTAGTTTTAAGGATTCAATACAACCAAAACATCTCATAAAGGTGAATAAAACTCCTTCAAAAAAATTTAATATCTTCTCAAGTCTAGCCTAATAAGACCAAGTATATTCATGTTGTTGAACAAAGGTAAGTCCAAAGTTAATTACACAGCAAAAACCAATTAAACATGCATTAAAAAGAAATAGTCCTGAATTATCACACACAATCAAATTTAATTCCCAAATCTTAATCAACTAGTGCCATAGACAATCAAAACACAGTCAAAGATATTTATTAAATTTAAGACCATGGGTGAAAAATAGATCATCAAGATTTTACATAAGACATAATCATCAAAACCCATTAATTTTAAAAAATCATGACATAATGATCGGAACACATTCACTAATAACAAACCCAAACTGAAATGCCATGATATATATGCATACAGTCAATAACATATATAATCACAATAGCTTTGGTACAATCATAATATGTAATTGAAACAATCATAAACCTAGTCAAATATCAAATTACAATGATAGCATCACAAACAATTTTAAAAATTCATGACATAAACACAACCAACACAACTTATTTAACTATGAAATTAAAACCCTAATACAAAATATAAATGCATTCACAAGTAATAACACTCAATGACATAGTTAATAATAATATTTTCAAATTAATGTTATTGAAAATATTCTAGCCAAGATTGTATTTCATGGAGATATAAAAAACCCAGATAAAAATAAACCAAGTAAGAATATAACACATGAGGAAATCATCAATAATTAATATAACTTCAAACCCTACAACATCTTAACATCTTGTTAAACCAACAAAAGGGATAGAAATTACTTTATATAAAAATCTTGTGAGATAATAATACATCCCAATTTCATAAGGCTATATTAAATCAAGTGACAAGAATGAAAAGCATAGTCGAATATAACTTAGCTAAGACCCAACCAACTGTCATGGGATTTAAACATAGTCACAACCAAATATAGTACATAAAGAAAACATATTCACATTAAAAATCCATGGTGACCTTCATGCATCAAGTTGCTAATGTAACATGCCAATACAAAACCTAGACACTCAAATGAGAATTATTTACATCATTCCCTGTTTAGATAAAATACTTACAGGTGGGTTCAATCCGATCATAATAAAATAAATTTATATAGAATGAAGCACACAATATTTTAATAAATAAAATGATACATGTTCCCAATAGGCTAAAAAAACATCAACATCATTTTATCAATTTATATGCAAATAGAAAATAATAGATTCAAACCATAACAACCATATATTCATGTATACATACATTTAAAAGTTTATATGCAAATGATATATATCAATATATCAATTCCATAGGGGTTTATGTATGCATCTAGAATTCTTTATCCTTTCTACTATATAATCAACCTCTTATCTTTATTACCAAATTTTACACAATAATTAAGTAAAAAGAAAAAAAATATAACTTGATATTATAGAGAAAACTCCAAAGGTTGAGATAGAAACAAAAAACCTTAAAACTTTTCAATCAATTTGGGTATCTACAAAGTCCATCATGGCCACCATAAGAACTAGCCCAATGTTCATTATTCTCTCCTCTTGTCTTCCATATTCCTAACCCCATCAACTTCCTCCATATACTATCCCAATTCCCTATTCCTTTCATCCATTTTCACATATCCATTCAATGTCTACATTGAATGAGAGGAGAGATAAATTCTCCTCCATATCCAAAGGTAAAACCCTTGTCAACTTCACCATAAATGACCCATCTAGAGAAATTGGTCCATAATCCAACCACCAACAAATAGGAATGTGGTTAATAACTAACCCTCATGATTAACATAAAAAAATGGAATATCCACTTAACCTTTGCCATCCATGCCACCATCCATATTAAATGATATTAAAATAGCTATCAAATAAGTCATCATCTTAAGTTGATTAAAATCATAATATTTAAAAACTACTTAAATCATGGTTAAACCAAGGTTGATGCCAATAATATAATCAATCCATTATATAATATCATGCCACCAACTTAAGATATAAGGTGTTATAAGGTTGAAGGGTTAGTCCAAATGGGCTGTGTCAATGGTTTTGAGGGGGTATCAAGGGTAGGTCTAGGTATGTCTTAGGTAATGTGTCTACATAGGTAATTAGGATCCATGTAAGTGTGTGTAACTGAATCAGGTATCAAGGGTAGGTCTAGGTATGTCTTAGGTAACATGTCTACATAGGTAAATAGGATCCATGCAAGTGTGTAGAAGTGAACAAAAGCTTGCACAGAAGGACAAGTTGGAGATGAGTATGAACATGGAATAAAGTTTACATCCATAATAGAAGAAATCATGGTTAATAGTAAATAATGAAATTCAAAAAGGATAAGGTACACTAAAATCAACAAAGTAAAGTACAATAAGAACAAAAATAATTACAAGGACCAAATTTGAATATCCATAATTTAACGTCCAATCAAGATGTTTGAA
Source organism: Torreya grandis (assembly GCA_037957365.1). Classification (NCBI taxonomy): domain Eukaryota; kingdom Viridiplantae; phylum Streptophyta; class Pinopsida; order Cupressales; family Taxaceae; genus Torreya; species Torreya grandis. The sequence goes on from JARHVA010003029.1 coordinate 1,525,744, forward strand.
GGATAGAAAACAAAACCAAATAAGCATACCTATTAGACATGTTTGACTTGTTCATAATTCATTTGGTTCTAAGCGTAAAACCTCCAATATTTTCCTAGATCATAGATAGACCTAAAACCACCAAAAAGGACATCAATTTTACCATATCAAAATTATAATTAATTATAGATTCATAATAACATCAACTACAATAGTAAGTTCATGAAATCATTAAGTACATAATTAAACATGCAAATCAATACTATTGCAACAAGTACTACATATAGTCCAACAAAAATAACAACTAATAATCAGTCTAACAAAAATAATAATAATGCCATTAATAACATAACTAATTATAAAAGGCAAGATCATAACAATTATATATAAGTTTAGGGTTGTTCTTTATTGATATTTTTTTATTCTTCAAATCCTATCCATTTTTTCATTATACCTTCACATGCCAAAATAACAAACAAATCAACATAAAAATAAAATACCTATTTTTGGTTGATACAATTTTTTTGTATGCCTTATATGATATTACATCAACGGTCCATATGTCTCAGAATTAAGAGAAAAAACATGGAGATGATCTATATGGGACTCTGAAGCTACTAATGATCTTCGAAGTTCAATAAAGGTTGTTTCTAATTTGGTATTTTAGCACTTCAAACTTTTTTATCCTCATTGATGTATAATTTAAACCTTCATAGACAATATTTGGCATTTAATCTCTAATAACTTGTTAGAAAATAACAAAAATGTAGAATACAATGTCATCTAAAGAATAAACTAGACATATATCCCATATTTCATTCTAAATCAACATACCTTTTAGAATTTAGTCCTATTAGTCTATGTAATACTATTTATAAGCTTTGCACTAAAGTGTTGGGTATGAGAATCCAACCTTTTCTAGGCAAAATTATTTCCCTTGCTCAAAAAGGCTTTGTCTCGAGTCAGCAAATTCTTGATGTTGTGATCTCCACTCATGAAACTATTCATTCCATGGATAAGAATAGAATCGCTAGTATGGCTCTTAAGTTAGACATTTATAAAGCATATGATAGGGTCTCATGGACTTTTCTATTTCAAGTCATCATGAAGTTTGGGTTTAATGATAAAATGTCTTGCCTCATATGGAATGCTATTTCTTTTGCTAAATTTTTGGTCATGGTTAATGGGGTCCCTAAATGCTTCTTCTCTTCTTTGGGAGGAATCCACTAGGGGGACCCTCTTTCCCCTTACTTGTTCATCATAATGGTGAAGGCACTTGTGAGATACATACAAGCTAATATAACCTCTAAACATCTAGTGGTCATCAAACCTACTTCCTCCCTTCCCCCTGTGGCGGTGCAACAATTTGTTGATGATACCACTATTTTTGGCATCTCTTCAGTGATTGAAGCTCGGAGATAGGAGAATATTTAAAATAACCATGCCATAGATTTTGGGCAAAGCATAAATCTCTAAAAGAGTAATGTGTACTTCTTTAATACTCCTAATGACCTTACACAAAAATTAATTGACATTTTGGACTATGCTAAAGCTGATCTATCTGCTACCTATTTGGGCCTTCCCCTCAATGTTAAAGAGGTATCTCCAGGTTTTTGGAATGGAATATTGGAAAGAACTTAGAGGAAACTACTTGGTTGGAAAGGGAAACTACTCAGCAGTGTAGGCAAATTTAAGCTTCTTCGGGCCTCTCTACAAGGGATTCCTAATTACTTCTTATCTCTCTTTAAAATACCTACATATTTTGCTATCAAATTGGAAAAAATTCAAAGAAAATTCTTATAGATGGGACTGGAAGATAAACAGAGAATGTCTTTGGTCAGTTGGGAAAAAGTGTGTCTTCCAAAATCACATGGTGACCTCAATATTAGATCCATCAGGACCATGAACAAAGCCCTTCTATCCAAAATCAACTATAATCTGATTCATAAACATAATGATTAGGTGGAAATGATGCATTCCAAATATATGAATAGTTCTAATGGTTCCAACTTTCTCCAATAGGCAGGGCTACCTTGGGGGTCTGTGATATGGAATAAAATGCTGAAAAGTAGAAGTCTTCTTAAGCAAGGGATTAGATGGAAATTGGAAAATGGTAGGCATATTAAATTTTGGATTGACATTTAGGTGAAGGATAAGGCTCTTATCACACAAGGAGATCACAGAGAAATTTGTGATATTGCTACTCATTTTTTTGGAGATAAAGTCTGTGATTACATGGCTAATAATAATGGCACTAGAAGCTAGAAAAATCTATTGGATTACTATGCTCATCGGCCTGATCTCTCCCCTAGAGTTTTAGATATTCAATAATTAATTCAAGGGGTTAGAATCCCTCTCTTCCCATGAGAATATGAATAGTATTGGTGGCTAGATAAGAATGGTTGGTTCTCTGTCAAGTCTACTTATCATTTGCTGATTCCTGAGGCTCAGAATAAGGAGATACAGAAAAAAGTCTGGAACCATAAACTTATACCAAAAACTCAACATTTTTTGGTGGCCTATTTCTCATAACAAAATTTTAACCCAAGACAACCTTTAGAAGAGAGGGTTCACCCTAGTCAACATATGTTATTTGTGTTGTTCAAAGGAGGAAACTATTTCTCATCTTTTCATACACTGTGATTTTGCCCAAGAAATTTGGGACATAATCCTAAATAATTTTGGCATTGAGTGGGTCTATAATTATTACCTCAAGGAAGTCATTATCAGCTAGAACCCTACCTTTTCTCATCCCTGGCTCCTTGAGTTATGGAAATAAACTCTACCCTATTTGAGCTAGATTTTATTAAAAGAGTGCAACCATAGAATTTCTCATATTCACACTGCGGAGAAACCCCTAACTCATGAAGAAGAATAAATTAAGGCTAAATGGAAGGTCCTAAATCATATTCATACTTATAATAATTATAAAATTATACAGAGACTTAATACTAGATGGAATCCCCTGAAGCCTAACTGGTTGAAACTTAACTTTGATGGGGCCTCTAACTCTGATGGTAAAGCCAATAGGGGAGGGATTATAAGAAATTACAAAGGGTGGATGATTGATATATATGCTGATGGAATAGGATGCCAGAGCAATAACTATGTTGAAGCAACTTCCCTTCTATGGGGGATAAAATTGTCTATATCCCTTGGTATCAGGAATTTGAGTATCCAGGGGGACTCTAAAATGGTTATCGATGTGATTAACAAGGTATCAAGTGTGGGTATTAAGTTAAAATATATCATTAGGGATATAAAAATTCTCCTATAGAATCTTATTAAGGTTGACATTTCACATATTTATAGGGATGGAAAAGTGTAGCCAATGCATGTGCCAATCTCAACCAACAATTTTCAAATTGGTGATGTTGGCACCAAATGGATCATATCCCTTTAGATATTAGGGATCTCATTCAAAAGGAAATGATGTGTTAAGGATGAGTCAGATATATTGGAAAGATAGCTCCATTAGTCAGTCCTTTTAGAGGGTGCCAATGTGGATCTTGGAGTTTGGGTCCTTTTGTACTCTTTTGATAATCATTTCCAATTTATTATACCACTTTGTTAAGGTGAATGAACTATTTTATCATTATGAAGATCATCAAGAAATTATGTTTAAGCATGGGATGAGTAAGTTTCATCTCTACATGATGCTCCAAATTTTTTACTATTTCATCATCATTATGCATATTCATGAGAAAGGGCTTGAAGTTACTACAAATATAAAGGTAAAAATTTGGGATTCTCCTGGTCTGCTCTATAAGTCCAACATGGGTGGTGATAGAATTTGAATGGAACTAGTTTCTTACTGTGAGTTCAAAGACAATCTAGTGGTCTAACACTACTACAAAGAGGGTGGGATTAGTCCCTATCTAGAGAGACTCAATGTCTTTGATGAAAACCTATCTAAATAATTTGCTAGCTCTTGCCTAAACTGTCGAGTCTCTGTTGGAGGAATTAGCTTTGAGATTTCAAAAAATGTGATAACTATGGCTATGGGCATGTCTACATAGGAGATGAAGCTGCAACAAAAAACAAAAATTGTAGACCTTTCTAGCTAGAAGCTTTTTCTTGGAGAAGGTGAAGAACTTGCACCTTACCAGGGGGATTTGATCAAGACATGTTTCTTGATCCTTAGGACAGCATGTGTTTTATCCTCATGAAGTATTTCATGCTAGAGGGACATTTCACCAAGTTTTGCAATTATCATATTCCCCTTCTGAATCATTTTAGGTGTAATGCTCTCATTAGCTTTCCTTTTTATCTACTTTCTTCCCTCGAGCATTTTGTCCTTAGGGTGAGAGCTAAATTAGCTAATTTTTTTGATATGAATCCTATCCCCCTTCATCAGGGCCTCATTTTTTGTCCATATAGTTTCCACCATGCCCTCAAGCTTTGCAAGGCCATTCAAATTGATAGTGGAGAAATTTATTCTAACCCTATTACTAGTGATGATAGTGAAGAGCCCTGTCCTTCCCCTGTCTCTACTAAAACTAAAGAAGTTTCCTTTTCTACCCCTAAGGAGACTCCCTTAGACACTCTGAGCTCTTTTGTGAGTATGAAGTGCAAGAAGAGGAAGACATATGTTGGTGAAGCGGGCACTGTGTGGACTACTATGGGGACCCCTAAAAATCCTTGTAGGACCCTTAGGGGTTAATGTAGTAAATCCCATTTATCCACTAAGGCTATTAAGGAGGGCCTCTCCTCAGGAGTCAGGCAGTCAGGGTGGATTGCTAGCAAACCTACTTCCAAGGCTAGGCTTATCAACTACTCTAAGAACACCTCAGATGAAGCCACTCAGAATGATGAGACTAAAGACTTGGATGTTCAATAAATATCTGAGGATACTGAAGGTAATTAGGAGATAAAAGAATTAAAGGCTACCATTGAGTATGCTATTGACTTTGCAAAAAATGCTGATAAAGTGGAAAGATGTATGTGGAATAAGTTGATGAGGAAACTGAAATCGAGTCTGGATTGAGAGCTAAAAATGTAGTCCTTAAGGGTCACACTCAAAAACTAGAACAAAGATTTTCTACTATGCTCTGGAACTCTATTCTCCTGAACATGTCCATGTTGTAGGACTTTGGTGCTACTGCCTCTACTGTCAATGTGGAGAACACTGAGAAATTGGATGATCTCAATAAATCTATATTTAAGTAAGGAGAGATACTACCTCCTTAGTTCTTTTGTTTCTTGATAGTCTGCCTCTCTTTTATTCCTATATTAGTTTATAGTTTTGGTTTCGTTGTGTCTATTGGATCACTGAATATGACATTCCTATCGTAAGGCATCTATTGTGACGATTGCCTTCATGGTTCATATGATGTTTGTAAGGGTTCAACCCCTAGTTTAGCTACCTTATTATATCAAAAACATAAGTTCTTGCCCTCGTGGTTCCTCTGTTGTTTGTAAGGGTTCGGCCACTAGTTTAGCTGCCTTATTATATCAAAAACATAAGTTCTTAAAAATACATCTAATTCTAATTTAAAATGTGACTTATGAAAGAGAAAATGATATTATTTACTAATATAATGAAATAATTTATAGTGTCATCATCTCTCCCACACTTAAACTCATACTTGTCTTCATGTATGGTACTATTTTTGATATAGATTTAAATTTTTGCAATAATTTATTACACCCATGTTCCCTATAGAAATTAATCCACGTATTCAATCCAAAATTAACATTTTCAACCTTTCAAAAATATTTATAAGCGTGTTCTCTTCTGCTAGCCTATGATGGGATTTTTTAGGAGTGAAAATTTGTACATTCTTTTAATCCATTATTTTTATGTTTTATGACTATTTTCTTTATTGAAAGATATTTTTGTTAGAAAATTTAGTTCTCCTTTGAAAATGAATTAGATCCCAATGAACATTCTTTTGAATTCAACAATGGATGTATTAAGTGTTTGAAAAGAGCTTTTTTAAGTTAATAATGCATTCAATAAGTGTTAAAAAAGACGTGTCATTTATTAGTTTTCAACTCTTTCCTTACATTTTCTACCACACTTAGATTTATGCATGTCCTCATACATGGGGATTTTTTTCATTTTTTATTTTTTTCACATGATGTTTGTTAAGTGCACCTATTTTTAATTGAAAAACTTATAATTATATTTTAAAGTAAAATAATAGATTAAATACCTTAGTCATACACTCATTTTTATTTTAATTCTTTCATGTTGATGTGGCTAAAGCTCTTTCATGCTAAAATATAGTATAAAGGAAAATTTAATTGGACACAACATTATTATTTGTTTGGGAAAGTAGCCATTTATTTATTTTTCCCTTGAATGACCATTTATTAGTTTTGTAATCATGATTCTTTTATCTAGTACATGTCTAGCTAGAAACTTGATTGTCTAACCTTGACCATCAACAATGGACAAGGGTTTTCATTGTTGATTTTTTTTTTTTTTTTACCATTTTAGAAAATGATAACATGATGATAAATTATGGGGTGGTTTTTCTAGTTCATCTCTAATACTCAAGTCAACTATAAGGTTAATTGTACTCATGATTTGCTTATTTTTCACCCAATTTTACCAAAATCACCCTATACATTAAAGTATGAAAAAAGAGTCACCCATTATGCTTTAAAAAATTCATATTTCAAGCATCTTGAGGATTTTTAATTATCACAAGAATTTTGCATTGTCTATGTTCTTCCATCTTTCATAGTCAAAACATCTATGAAAGTTAATTGTAAATTATGCATATCACCATATTCATAAGAAATGTTCACATGTATTTCATTTGTTATGATACTAACTCAAAATATTCTCCAATCCATTTAATTGTGATTTTACTAATCAAATAAAAATTATAGAAGACTATGTTGCTTCCAAGTTGTTTTACCAAACCAAAAAGAGTTACAAAATATTGTCAATAATACATTTAGATTATAATATCATCAAATGTTAGTTGGAATAAATATATTAATGTCTAAAAATGTTTAAAATATTTTTAAAAACAAGGGATATTTGAAATCCTTCCATCTGATATGTTACTTGCATAATTTTATATGTTTACTAAAGTTTTTAATTCAAGCATGCATAAAAAGAGAAATTGAGAAATAAGGAAACAAAATTTAAAATGAATGAATATGATTCAAGGATTAGTTTATTTATGAGTAATATAATATTTATTATGACATTAATAACTACCTCTAATTAGTTCTACTATTATGTGATGCAAGTGTATTAAAAAAACAATTTATTTCTATTATCTAAATGATAAAAAATGTACTTGTTATTGAGAGGTCTAGGAAGATAGGTGAATGTTAATAGAGTGAATAATAAATAATCAAACCACTCATTATACTAATTATGTCTGAGAGAATGAAAGTTGGTTGCGAAGATTTTGGATTTGTTGCATATCCACACCAAATGTAGACATATGAATAAGAGCGAATCCATAAATTTAGGAGTTTAATAAAGTAAATGAATCAATATAAAGAATTATGTAATCTTTCAGGAGCAGATAGAGGAGAAAAAGATTAAGAAAGAAGAGGAAGGAGCTCTGAAATAAATAAGAAAAATAGAGGAGGATCTCAAAATTGTATAAGTATGTAGAGGTTCATAAGAAGCAAATATGATCTGAATGTATTTAGAATAAGTTTGTGATAAATAAAGCATTACATGTCATTTATTTTACATTGACTTGATTGATCCATTCATGATATTTTTATGATAAGTATTAGATAATGTGGTAACGAGTCTTGATTTAATAGTTGCATATAGAGTGTATACGGAGCATGAAATTGTTTAAAATATTATGCACAACCAACACTTTGATATAGTCAAGGTTGTGATAAAGCTCGAGGAAACAGGATCATAGTTTTATTTATGACATTGCATACTGATTTAAATAAATGGCATCATTTTATTACCTAATGGTGGTCTTTAGATGTGGGTATTAAGAAATTTTGTTGAGAAAAGGGGGATGCAATTATTTATGTATGTTACTTGTTGACAGATAAGATTAAAATATTTATATATTATTTTAACCTAGGATTCTTTGAGCAAAGTGCCATAATAAAAGGTTGTTATAAACTTACCCATGCAAAGATTATCTAATAGATCAACATAGATCTCTATAAATATTATAGATAATTATAATGGTTTTTTAGGAGATTTAGTACATTTATATCAAGGGATGAGTTGGAGGATTAATTAAATAAGATAGAATATAATATTATGTTAATATTTAAATGTATTTATGTTTGATTGTGTATAACTACTATGCAAGAATTTAAGTAATAAGACCAAAACTAATAAGATTATAATTTCTCTAGTTAGGTGATATGGAAAATATAAATTTGGGTTTGAACGAATGAAATTCTATCATATATAGCCATGGAATTTTGTATCCAATTCATTGTGTAACTAGTTCAGGCCATTGACAAGATAAAGCCATTCATGATTGAATTGGTGAATATTTTCAATGTGTCATGTATCTTCGAGCTTTAATTTATTCTTTCCTCTTATTAATTCCACCAAAGTTCATTTATAATGTATAAGGTCTATGAGAATTAATGCCATCATATAATAACTTGTTAAAATAAATTCTAAAATTGGTTCCAACCAATAATTGGATGAAAGAATATAAAATCTTAGCCAGTATTATAATAATAGCATAGGAATGGCCATGTATATGTCTCATAGAGATATAATGGTTCTTGTGTCTTTTTAGCAATTTTCTTGCATTATAAAGGGAAAGAGTATTTGTGATGATCTTTGAGTCTAAGAACTTTTAAAAAACCCTTCCTCCAATATCTAGCCCAATTACCATTAGTTGTGGAGATATTTTGAATTTAGAATTTTTATAATAGACCTGGGAAGTTTATATGTTTGAGTCAGATCAATACTATATCATAAGTAAATTGAATCAATATATTGTTATTCTATTAGTCCAATATCTGAAGTCAAATTATAGCTCTCAACCAAGATTGTTAAAACTCAAAAACCAAGGTTTTTCATGACTAAACATCATTTTAATAAATAAATATCCAATGAAAAATGTTGAAATATTGACATTAGGTGAATTTTCTAGTTAAAAATCCAACTAGTCCAATTAGAGATTGATTGGTTGGATATCAAGGGAGATATAGACAAAATACAATTAGTTATTGAGATAATTTTATTTACAATCTTGGAGAATTATGTTTCTTTAAATTGAATGCCATGTTTTGAATGATATTTGGTAAATGATGAATTGATTTTAAATTGTATAAGTCAAATCATAAATTAATAAAGAATTTAATGTAAGGTGTTCTTTAAAAGGTCTAAATTTCTTTCATTCTAGTTGATTGTGGGTGTGGTCCTACTACAATCCCTGATTATGGATGGAATTTAGGATGTGTAAAAGTTATCATTTTATTATTATAAACTATTTATTTTGTAAATTCATATAAATAACATAATAGTATTGGTGGAATGGATATCTCCATGAATAGTTTTGGTAATGTAGTAATTGAATGAGTGTTTATTTGAGATGATTTAAAAAATATTGAGATGATGTAGGTATATTTTTTCAAGTATGAAATACATATTCATATGAAACATATTTACATTTATATTAAAACTAAAAATACATACCTAAAATTTCAATATTTGGTGGCCATGGTTTTGATTTAATAACAAATGACACTTTCATGCATCCTTTTGCATCCATTAACTATTTGTGTATGTTGGCGTTGGTTTTTACAAACAACCCAGAATTCATACTTAGCATCTCTAAAAAAATATTGAGTCAAATATGTTTCTTCAAATTTTTCTTGAAATATTTTTCCTAATAAATTTTAAATTATACATTCTTTCTCATTAATTAACTAACCATTTACTTATTTTTTAAAAATCCTAGTTGAATTTTAATTTGTTTTGTCCATGGAGAGATTGAATCAACTTGCCTAAATTGACTCATGAGAGATTTTAAGGGGATATTATGAGGTTGAAACATGTTGAAAGTATTTATATATTTAAATAAGTACACTCCTTTTAATATCATACCTATTAGTGGATAACATAAAGATGAAAGAAAATATTCTTTACTGTTCTATGCCTAGCTAGCTAAACTCTGTTGGATAGGTGTGTGATCATAAATTTGATAAAGAATGTCCTAAAGCTATTTTTATAACCTTATAAATATTTTTTCATAGTTTTTTTATCATTCATGGTCATATCTAAATCTAGACTAGGCATCTATGAAGTTAAACTAGGCATCTCTAGATCCAGACTGGTGATCTCAGGAACCAATCTAGGTATCTCTGGAGCCAGATTTTTTTCTTTCATATAAATTGTTAACTACTCATATAGATATTAAATGTATTATTTTTATTTTTATTTTTCATTTGGAAGGCTAAAACTTTATTTTTCCATAGTAATTTATGTGATGGTGAGTATAGAAGGGCTAGTCAATGTTTTTCCTAAACATAACTAAACATTACTACAATCTATAACATTGAATCCCACACTTATTTCTTATTCAGTTCCATAAACACTTATTATTTGTATATTAGGTTTGGTTACTATTTTTTTAGCTAATTTACACTAAGTTACTTGTTCAATTTGTGTAGTCTAGTTGGTAGGAGCAAGCATCAACACTAATTGAGGTGGAAACCTTATTTTTTAATTGAATTATTTTTGAAGTACACATTGTTGATTTATGCATGGTTTTGAAGTTTTTTGTGAAACTCCTGAATTTTTAGATCTCAAATAATATAGTGAAAAATTTAGTCACCCATATGATTTTGGAGATGTTTTTGAGCCCATTCCACCATCTATGGTTTAGAAGGATCTTTGGGAACAATGTCATTTGAATTTTGATTATAATAAAGATTTCTCCCTTGTATTTATATGTAATTTCATTATTCCATTGGTTAGGTAATTTATTTAAATTTATTATTAAGGATAATAATAAATATACAATTTTTGTGTCATGTTATTTTCATCACAAATACACACATATCTATCATATCAACAGGGAACTCTTGGAGGTCATGTTTCAACCTAAAGTTTGGGAAATACATAGATAGAGTTTCAGTAATGGCATTAAATTTTTATTTCAATACATTTATTTTTGTTTTCAATTGAAATCAAAATGCTTTTTTAAGGTTTGATAATTCTTCCATCAGCTATCCTATCATTGCTTCCTTAACCTCCTAATATTAGCCTTTATCATTGAATAGTTATTACATAGTTTAATAATTTATTTGAGAGTTAGTTTATTAACATATAATTTATTTATTAACCTCAAGGACTCTATATAATAATCATGTATTTATTTTAATAAAATTATCTTATTGAGGTCTTCATTCAACTCTTTTGCACATCTTAGGTAGATAAAAATGAATCGATCTAGATAATCTTCCATATTTCATCTTCTTTTTGTTTTATATGAAAGAGTTGTTACTTTATATATGTTACCATATAATAATCATTATATTTTTTTTAAATATACATTTTCCATTTCATCCCATGAATGAATTTAATATGGGTAAAAATCCATAAACTGCCTCATAGTTGAATCTTTAAGTGTAAGAGGAAATAATTTTAGTTTTTGATTATTTCTTTTGTAGTCATAGGATTGACATAATAGTTTTAACTTAAAAAAGAATTGGTTAGGATATTATATTTAAATTATCTTAAAATTTGTAATTGTGTATGGGGATGTGTTCTTCATTGGGGCATTGCCACCTTCATATAGGATAATAAGATGAGCGAAAGTTATTCCTACTAGTTGAGCTCTATCTACGCTAAACATGTTTTATGGATTCAATATATTTTCCAAATTGTCTCCAATGTTTTCCTAATCTGTTTTATAAATATTTTTCTTGGGATAAGCTTCTTATAAATATATCTTCCCTTTGAATCTCTTAATATATTTAGAAGTTTATTTGATTTATGAAAAGGTTATGATAATCAACTATCAACTTATGATTGTATACCATAATGACACCTAGAAAATACATAGAAATGGTTTAAAAAATCATGGGGTTGTTAATCATATAATTTAATGAATTGAGATATATTGATGTCATTTCAAACTAGAGTTAGTGTCTAATATAAATCAATAGTAAGGTATGTAAGATAGTGACTAACACGTATATTTGGGGGGGGGGGGGAGTTGTGGATCATTTGCTCTTAATAGTCTAATATTATTATTTTGAATTGAAATATATTTTATTACATATAAAATTAAATACAATTTCTAAATTAATATTTTTTTAAGGGAAACACACTTTGTTAGAATTGAAAATGCTTTCAAAAGAAACACTTGTTGAAATTGAGATTGCTTTGAAAAGAAACACACAACTGAACTAAGTTGATATAATTGAAATGATTTGAAAGGGAAATAATTTTAAAATAAAACTTGATTGAAAGACACATGTATAAAACATATACCTATAATTTAAACATATACCAAAATACTTTACATAAAGGAATGAATGATAAAATAAGATAACAATATAAACATATAAATACCACAATATATCATGGCTCCTTGGTTGAGTGGGCCATTTATTTCCATTGGAATAGGATTATAAAAATACTTAGATTTTTATAATCTTCATGAAATCAATTTCTCATTACTTAGGTAAATGCTTACAATATGAAAAAAAAAACTTTGTCTATTATTCAATTCTCCATATTTTCTACTATTTTATACCAACTCTATACTAGTTTACCATGAATGAGAAGGTTGTATCTATAATAAAAATTCTTCAAATAAATCTTGTTTGTCATTATAAACTTAAAATATTAGTTTATAACTAGTTTCTTGATCTTAAAAACATGAAAAATTAGTTTAGAACTAATTTCCTATTATTAACAACATAAGAAATTGGTTTTGAAATTCATTCTTATTCTAGGCTAACTAAAACATTTGGTTCATGTATTATTTTAAGACTATCAACAATCCTCATTATTTAAGTAGAAAACAGTGGGAACTAATGTATTCAAAAATCTATCATCTTATATTTTGTTGGAAAAAAGTATGGGTTTTTAATTTTCCTTCTAACAACTTGTGATTTTGTTGAAGAAAATCAATCACAATCTTGACCATTTCAATTTCAACCAACAAATTGATGTTTGATATATTCATAATAGTTGAATTTTTTTATTTCTTTTTTATCTTTATAAATACCTATTTTTGAAAATAATATAAATATATTTGATAGAAATAATTTATTGAAATAGGTATCAATAATATTTAGATCTATTTACTTTCATGTTTCTATGGTTGAAGACCTTTGTAGTTATTGATTTTTATTTTTATAATTTTATATGTATATAATTTATATATATAGAAAAATATAGAACTTACTCTAAAACACTATCTCATTATTTATTTATATAGACCATAAAATTAATTTTTGTAATCTTCAAACCCAATTTTATACATCTCTAGATCTAGGATTGTTCATCTTTGGAGCTAGGAATAGTGACCTCTAGAGCTAGGATGGAGATCTCTCAAGATAGTTAAAATGCTCATAACTTTTACATATGTACTCAGATCAAGATAATTATTTTGTTTTACTTTTTCAATTTTTTTATAAGAATCTAAATATGCAATTAAATTCAACTTTAGTGATGTTCTTTGTGAATTTTCATTTTATTTTATAGAACCTGTCTAGTTTATCCTTACACCTTCACATGCCAAAATAAAAAACCAACCAACATAGAAACACATGCCATTTTTTATTTATACAATGTTATTTATATGCCTTATACAATATTGTATAGGTATTCCATCTATCTAAAAATAAATTTAGAAATCTTGGATATGATTTATATAAGACTCAAAAACTACTTATGATCTCTAGAGATACATGAATTTTGTTAATGGTTTGGTAAGTTAGCACTTCAAACATTGTTATCTAAATTGACTTCTCATTTTATCCTACATATATAACATTTAGAATATATTCTAAAATAACATGTTAGAAAATATAAAAAAAAGTAAAGTATAATGACTTCTAAGAAATATAATAGATATGTATCCCATAATTCAATCTAAATAAGGATAAGTTATTAAAATTACACCTAAGTCCAATTTAAAACATGATTTAAGAAAGTCAAAATGATATTATTTATTGATATAATGAGACATTATATGCTCTCATTAGTGTTATTTAGTGTCTAAACCATCAATAAATTAACACTTCTTTCAATAAAAAATAAAGAGAAATTTATCAATGAATGGTATAGAGAAGTGATCTTTCCTAGTAGTAGTGTTAAGATGCTTATATTATACATAAACACACCATTTTTTATCTTTGTTAGTTAAAATAACCCATGGAAAGACTTATTAAATTTAATAAATATAGAAAATGAATCCTAAAAAATCACATATAATTTACAACATGGTTTAAAAAAATTATTTGACAATAGGATTTATCTACCTTTGAGGTTCAGGAGTGGGTTTACACTTATCTTTGATATAAATATGGTGAATACAAAAGTGTGAGTGTATACCACTCATATTATGATAGTTCCATGCAAATGTAGTAGTGTGCATTTATATCAAGTATATTAGTTCATCCTATTCCTTAGATTTTGGCTAATTACTCATGTTAATTGGTTGGTTAAGTAAGATTTTGACTACCTTATAATGAGATGACATATACTCAATACTACCAAAAATATTACTTGAGTTTTATTTAAGTGGTTTGTTAGTGTAATGTGGTTATATCACCATTAAGATCCTCAAATAATTTTGTAAAAAAATATGACTGGAAATTCAATGGACATAAATTTATTATCTATAGTTTGAACTATAATATATACTATCTATACAATGGCTGAAATATGTTTTTCCTCATCTAATAGTTTTAGGGACAATCTATGCTAAATTTTAAGGATAGGTTAGACAAGTGCCTAGCTATTTTCTTATGTTTCAAAATGAAGAGATTATTATTTATAATTGAGATATGGATAGGAGGTATAGTAATAATTATTCTAAATATTGGTTTTAAATATGAACATGCTTCCCTATTGAAATTTGATATATGCATCCATTTTTATCAACCAAGGCCTTCTTAGGATGATAGGAGACCACTCCTAACCTTGATAATGTACAAAAATCAAGTTAAAAAATGTAAACTTACTCATGAATAAGTGATTTTTGTCTCTCAAATCCATTATAATTGAATTGATTCTTTAGAATAGTCTATAGGTGTCCTTAGGTATCCATTTGGTATTTTCTCACAAAAATGGGCATTTTAAATATTTGAAATGTGTTAATATGTTTAGCAAACTTTTGAGTAATTATCAAAGAATGTCATGTAATAAAATGAATGTAAGAGTCCCTAAATGGACCTAGAAGTTATAGGAAGGTTTTTTATGTACATTTCATGAGAAAAATGACAAATACTAAGATTTTTTAATGTATTTACCATGTCTAGGTAGTTGTCATGAAAGGTAGTTACCAAGAAGGTAGTTTGTCACATATGTAAGAAGAGTGCAATGAGTTTTGAGTAGGCAAAAAGGTGGTATATTTTTATAAGGGTCAGATATAATTTGGTAGGAGTTATTTAAGGAGGTAGGAGTATGGAATAAGATTAATAATTAGAGAAACCTAGAAACCTGTATGTTATGTCCATGTGACAGAGTTGTTAATGTACATTGAATATAATCAATAACAGAGGAATAATTGAAGTAAACACTTATATATGTGTGTTTAAAAACTATTTTATAAATTAAAAAATATATTTTTAAGCCTTAAAACCTTTGAAAACATGTATTTTGTACTATAAGTTGTAAAATTTGGTGATTATGATAAAAATCTTGTGTTTGCTCATTGAAGACAACAGGCTAATGAAGAATGAAACTGTCTAAGTAAAGTGTTGAGTTTTTTAGATGATATTTAGGATTAAATCCCTTTTAATAAATATTTTTTCATGAATATATTATTTTTTTTTTGTGTCCAATAAGAACTAGGGTTCAGATAACTAGTCTATGTGTATTATATTTGCAAGATACAATCAAGAATTCTTTGTATAATATCTACAATAGATTATAAGAATGATGAAGTTTTGAGGGGTGTGAATATGGTATATGAATACAATATGGTGTAAAATAACCTTAGATAAAAATTTCAAACATTATGGTAATCCAAATATATACTAAACCTTATTTTAGTTTGCACATAGGCAAATTGTGTTAATAGTGTCCTATAGAATCCATAATTAGAACATGATTAGAGGTTGTGTAAAAGAAGTTAGAAATTATAAAACATATAATTAGGTTAATAAGACATTATTATATTATTTTGGAGGTTTCAAATCAAGAATAGAATAATAAATCCAAATTCAATGCCTCTTAGGCTCACACAGACAATGAAAATCCTGAGCTAGGGTTTAGAATTTAAAACTAAGATTGTGAGAGATATAACTATCCAAATATTATAAAATTTGGTAAATGGTTATATTTTTAAGTTCCATAAATTATTTATTTAGTTTTAGATCATTAAAACATCCATACATACATCAATAGTTGATTGTGTTGTAGATATGAGTAATGAAGCCTAATGCAAGACTAATTCGAAATAAATGAGTTGATAAAGTAGTGAATCATATGGATTTGGTCAATTAAAATTCATGTAGAGATATAATATTATATAGGGTGTCATAAAATTAGTTTATTTTTTCAATACTTAACAATACCTCTCTGTCCATGTGAAAAAGGCATAAAAAGATTCCTAGGGAATGAGAACTAGAATAAGAAGTGATCAGTGATTGAAGGGTTGTGTTTATAAGGTTATGATAATATTAAATAATGATATAATGAGTCCAAATAACATTTATTGGGTCGAGGAAACATGAATCTTATGTTGAGTCAAGTTGTAATGTGTTTGACTCAAACAAAGTGTAAGTTGAAACAATGTATGATTGAATGAAAGGGATTGATGGAATGAATGGAATAAGATGGATGGAATAGAATTAAAAAAGATATGAAAAATAAATAGAAAAAAGTATTTGGAAGTTTATATCATGAATAATCAAGGCTATAGAGTAGACTAGAAAGAGGCGATAATGAAGAGTGAATGCATTGAAATAGATAATAATAAGTATTAGAGTCAAAGGAATGTGAAGAGTAGAAAATGAGGATTTATTTGCATCACTTGAATTTTATTTTAGGACCATAAAATCAACTAGGTATTCCTATATATATATAAATATATAACAAGGTATTCAATCAAACATTAAGGTTGTATAATGGATCTATCTAGAATTTGAAGGATAGTTTGGGTTTGGTGAAGGCCATGTAGCTTGAGTTATTTCATGGTCTCCTTAATCATGACATTGGTCACAGATCCTAGGTCAATTATATCATATTTTTTAGCATCTATATATGCACATAAAATATACAATTCAATTTCTTGTATCAAAATATTTAGGTAGAACAACATTCCCTAACATAAGAAAAACCAATTGTCCCACTAGGTAAATCATGTGAGGAGCTTTCCTCTTTTGGCTAGGTTTCTATAAGCATAGATCATGGACAACCTTAGTTAATATGAGAATGTATTTGATGGACTAAATAAAGGTATATATACATAGATAATTTTAAATCCCTCCTCAAATTCAAATTATGCTTTAGTTTCATCCCTTATGTGTATAATATGTTTAATAAAAAAAATAGTCAATTACTGAAGTTGGACATGTTGATGCACTTATCTCAATGGTGGGTTCATTATTGGATGACTTTTATGGTTCAATTTTGTTTCTCAATAAACTCCTCTAGGGATTTCATTATTGTAGTTGTGGTGGGATTATGGATAACCTTTCATAAATGGAGTTTAACATCATTAATTTGTACTAAATATGTAGGGTATGTCACTTTATCATTATTATATATCAGATAAACCAATTGAATGATGGTATTGAGCACATGTTTAGTAGGTAATTATGATGTATGATGAGGTTATTATATTTCTCTTTTGGAAACCAAATGATGTAGTTTTTATTGTGGTTTATTTGGAGACTACCATTGTGGCTATATCATCGTTGATATTCTATTTGATCTCATGAAAAAAAAATCTAACTTCCATAAGTGAGACCTCTTTGGTATATTTAGATGATGATGGTAAGACTTTATTATTGTGACTCTTCTATATCATATGTCTTTAGTAAATTCTACATAGTTGGATGTTATCAATAAATTAAATTTATGAAACATATACATTGATAATAAGATCTAAATCTTCTAGGAACTCTTCATTTGTAATTCTTAAAAATACCAATTTAAGAGATTATTGGTCTATCTTATTCTGTTAAGACCTTAACATGCTAAACTGAAATATTTTAAGTTAATCCTCTAGTGTATTATGTTCTCTTTATGATATTATAAATATTTCATATCCCTTTACGGTAGTTTCCTCTAAAAAATTATTGTCACTCAATAAAATATATTTTAACTATGTTATTTCAATTAGAAATTGTGTCCTTTACCAATCCCATGAACCAATTTAGAGCTTCATATTTAAGAGTGGTTGAAAATAGTTTCACTTTTTAAGCACCCTGATTATAGTCATAACTATGGCACATGGTATGAATCTCAAAAATGAATGTATTAGTATCCTTATATTCCATCCCTCTAAATATATACAAAGAAAAGGGAGGCATGTTATTTATAGATGCAACACATGATGGGGTGGTAATGAGGAATTTAAAAGATGAAGTTGTATTTGTGGAGTCTTATCCTTCAACATCTCCCATGATTTTTTGAATTACTCATATACCAATAATATTTGCAATCAAATTATCCAATACCTTGTAGATAATTTTGGACCACTCTAAGTTATATATTATCCTTTCAAATGTTAAATAATATGTCATCTCTATCTATTAGTTTGGAAAGTACCTTTGGTATGAATTTTATTTCTTAGGCTAGAATGGAATAATATACTCTTTTTAAGAAAATGTTAGGTGAGGGTGGAAGGCACTAAATTCAATACTCTTGGGTATAGGGTCAATAAATTATTACTCTTTAAAAGGTATTAAAATATATTTATTACGAGTTTTAGGTTACTCATGCTCCCTAATTTTGAAATATCAATGAGTATTTTATCTTTTCTATTGGTTTAGTAAGTAATTCTAGTATTAGGATTATTTTTAGTGATTGCATTGCCTAATATGTGCTCTTTTAATGTGGGTGAAAGGGATTAAATTCAAAAATATTGGGTATAGGGTGGATAAATTTTCACTCCTTTAAAAGGTATAAAATATATTTATTAGGATTGTTAGTTTCCTCCTGTTTCCTAGTTTCATATTGCTCTTCAAATTTTTCCAATAACTTCTCAGTTGAATCCTCTTATAATAAATCCTTAGGTAAATTTCATGTACTATCTATATGTATCCTTCTAATACTCATAGTGTATATAATTGGTACCTTAGATTTTACTTAAGTAATAAATGTAATATCTTATACAATAATTTAACCAAGCGATATCTCTCACACTGCATGCAACTAACGTATATTTTTATTTAGATGTTTTTTTTGGTCCTATAAAAGGTTATCAAAAGTGTAATTTTTTATGATTTATAAATTATACATATGCTAAGGAAATAAAATTATTTTATAAAGGTTAAATATATCACATTTAATCTTGGTATTCAATAACTTATTACATTGGCAAACATCCTAAGAAATGATTCCAAAAATATATGGTAATACATTCAATTACAAATCTAATCAAATATAATTTTCAAGGGTTATAGACTATATGTTCATTACTAAAACACTTTTAGTACTTATGGAACTATCTTAGTTATTGTATATGAAAGGAGACACATTCTGGAACTCAAACAACTTGTTTAGATTCAAAAAATAGAAATTGAAATGTTAATCTACTTGGGAGCTTCACACATATTGAAATTTAAAGTTGCACATGTATAATTAAAAAATGTTGTAAAGGAATTAACTATGAAATGGAATAAATTAAAATAAAAAATTCAAATTAACTTATGAGAAACAAATTCACAAATATATAAAAGAGACTAACTAATGGAAGGAATTATTCAACATTGAATCCTCAAGAGCGTGTGTTATGTTAGTTGGACAATATTTTAAATCAATTCCTTATTAATATAAAATTAACTTAAAATAGTTTCTATTTATTAATATTTAAATAGAAACAATAAATTAATTTTAATATGATAATTCATAAAAATATGATTATGAATTTTCTCTTGATATAAAATATTATCATTTATCTTCTCTCTATTTTTATTCTCATCTAAAACCTAAATCTCTCTATTTGTATAGAGGAGGCAATTTTATTATTAGATGATTAAAAATCATATAGGTGAAAACAATTATCCCATACTAATCTAAAATAACATAGGATACAAATAAGTCTAAAGGTGACAAGAATAATATTTATACATAAAAAATGAAGAAAAGCAGTGGTAAAATAATAATGAGGGTGTTATGAGTGAAGTTGTAATGACATCCATCTTGAAAATCATCCTTAATATTTGTGGAGCCCTTTTAAAATATTTAAAATATATATTTTTATATTTAATTCTTGTATCTAAGTGGGAATTCACTTATAATTGTTGATACAAGCTGACATGGTCATTTTAGTACAAGTGGTCAACATTTTCATAGTGAAATAATTGTTACTAACAAATGGATATGGGTGATCCTCCTATAGCGGATGTAGCTCCAAAACACATAATCAATATACCTCTACATTATCTTTATAATTAAAAAAAAGGTAAAATTAAAAGCATTAAATCATATAATATAATATATATGTAGTATATTTAACCCAATATCAACTTACATGTGTATATTATTTACATTATTTGTTCATAGATTAACATATTTCAAGTTCAAAGACTTAAAATAACATGATCAATATGCACATATACATATTTTAAGTATCTTTCATAACCTTATACAAGTGGGAAACTATATTTAAGTAATAAATAATTGACATGTTGGGGAAGTCTAAGAACACTCTAAATACCACTTAACCTTGAGATTAGGGATGAATTAGAGAAAAGATACATTAGGCTTAGATAGGAAAGGGAGAACCATTAGAATAATTTAAAATAATAAGAATATATTATAGGATTTTATTCATATATCTTTTCCATAATGTTAATGGTGGATCTTTATCACTTAAATTTAATGAATTCTTAAATTATAATTAAATAAATAAGAGAATTATGTATACACAATATATTTTTAACTTATATCAATTACTAATGATTTCTATTTTACAAGAACCCATCGAGTCTCAATCTCTCTGAGTACATGCCTTAAAGAGTACACTAAAAAAGGGGTGGGCAAACCATTAGTTCTTAATAGGATTATTATCCCTTATTACCACATGTTATCTACACGCGTCTCCTAAAACCATTCCCCTAATCTTTGCCTCCTATTTTATACCCTCCTCTAGTCATTTACCATAATCATTATCTATTCCCTAGCCTAAAACCCTTTTTGATGGTTTAAATTACTTAGTCATCCCCATTGACCTCATATACTTATTGATAAAACTTATTAGGGTCTAGGTCAGCCCCTGGCAAACCTAGTATATGACCTAATTTATTTTTATCAATAATGATACTAGGTCAATTGGGTGGAACTTGTTAGCCTAAACCTTTATAAAATATTATGGTTAGATTTGCCTATATAAAAAAATTCATTTTTGGCATTTATAAGAGAAGAGAAAAATAAGTAAGATATATTGTGCATCTACTTATCCACCATTCTACATGAGGATAAAGCTTAGGGTTTCATACTTTCTTTAGAGATATGGATATTATGTTATGGATAAGTATTTTAGATGAATTGATAGGTTGTTTAGCCTACACCTAATTTATCTTTTCCACCATTACATAACACAACAACCTCTTATAAAGCACCTTGGCCAAGGGAGAAATTGAGGCTCGATGGGTTTGTCTTGAAAGTTACGTATTCATGACTTTGTTCCTCATTTGTAAGAGTAGATAGATATAAATTTTTACTTCCTTTCCATGCATTAGGATTTTGTATACATTGACATGAGTATATGTCTTCTATAAATGTTTAATTTTCATATTTATTACCCCCACTTTGTTCCATAAGCTTTGGAGAGCACTAAATTAGATTTTTACTTTACTTACTATTAGTTTAGTGAATATGAAAACATAGGACCTAGTTAGGGTTATTATGTAGTTTTGCTTGACTCAAGGCTTTAGAACCCTCTCTAGTGATATTATTGTAGTAAGAGATACCTTGGATAGGTTTAATAGATCTATCTTGGTCATGACCCCAAATATCTAATGTATCCACAATCAGAAGTGTAAGTAAGATTTATCTTCTCTGAGATAGGATTGATTTATAGATCTACAACATTTCCCATTGCATATATTTTTGTGAACCTAACATGAGTATAACCCTTACAGGTTTTCTTTCACACTTTCATTTATATCATCTTATTATATTTTTGAATATTTATAGTACTATATCAAATCATTCAGTATAGTTTTAAATTATTGTACATAGGTTTAAAACATAGTCACATCAGAATGACTTTGTTCTTTCTATATAGGTCTTCATCAGATATAGGTTACTAGATTGAACAGGTCAACATAGTATTATTATTCATTTCTAGATAATTATATAAGATTGAATATGTTGACTTTGTCATATTAGTCTCACTGCCAACATTCATATAAACAAACTAGGTCGAATAGGTTCACTTAGTTATCTTATTCCTCCCTAGCACATAGGGTTTTTGTAAAAATAGGTTGACCTAGTTGGCTTAATTTTTAGAATTTGAAAGTAGCATTTAAGGCACTTCAGTATAAATTTTTCAATCCTAAACATCTTCAAGCCCACCAAGGATCCTCTCTTTTCTCTCTTTATCATTTCAATACTTTCTTTGGTTCTATTTTGTACAATTTAGTAGCCTTTAATATTTCAACCCTATAGCCAACTAGGTTGACCTAGTTAACTTAGTTATGTATCATATCTTCTATCTGAGAGAAATAGTCAACCTATTCAAATCTTTTCTTAAAGACTTTGATTCTATAGACTAGTAGTGAACTAGTTGAATATTTTCTATACTATTTGTATACAATGTCAACTAAATTGACTCTATACTATTATTTGTTAAGAAAATAACAACTATTTACTAGTTATTAATTCACACTTTCTTTTTAAGTTATTTACATGCTTAGAGTAGCTAACATTATCTAAAATAGGTGGATATTAATAGTAACCATTTAGTTACACTCTTTTTCACACACTACCAAATCACATAACTTTGAAAACACATCTAAAAATTTATATTTTCAAGGCCTACCTACTTAGATTTCATCACCAAGGGGGAAGTCAACTTGGTTTTCTAGCCAAATATAAATATGTTGTTAATGGTATATATTGCTAAATCACCCGACACCCTTATCACTATGGGATTATGAAGTGAGGGGGTAGGCCCCAATACCAATACGATTCCATTACCAACATATATCCCTTTTAGTCTAAACATCTTGAAACCATTCATAGATTGCTTTATAATTCCTTATTTTAAGCCAACTTTTTAATCACACTAAAATCAATACTTTATAATAATATAATAACACTCAAGATGACCACTTAGTTAGTATTTATTATTCATATGATTTATTGCACTCTGATCATTGAATGTTATATTAAAAAAATATGCATTAAGAAGCAGTGGTGCAAGGTTTTATGTTATGTTCCCCAATGGGATCACTCACATTGATCCAATTTTTTTTGTGTTTGCTTTCACTTCTTGCAGCACTTATATTGTAAATGTTCTCTTTATTTTACCACACTGTCATTATGTTTAGCTTAGACTCTTATAGAATTTATTTTCCATATTAAAATTACATATTAAATATATATGACGATGTATCCTTCTCATCATGCTTTCTCTCCCAACCTGCAATACAAATTTGACATGTACAACTTTGTATCCTTCTCTACTATTCAATTTATAGAACTAAGTTGACCCCTATAAACCTATATCCTTATCAACCTATTTTATCCCCTATCTGTAATATAAAGTTGACCTATATGACTATTTACTCCATTTTACATATTCGATTACAATACACAATCAACCTATTTGACTTTGTATCCTTTTTTCCTATTTACCTTTGTATCATATTAGTCTTATTTTATCTTTCTCTCTCATCATGAAATTCCTATTTAAAGACAATAGTGAGTTGAACTCAGTAGATATGATGAACTTTGCCAACCCTAATATGTTCCATCAATAGCTTTTGGCTACTATCTTAAATGAAATTAATGTATATGTAGCCACTTGCACTACAAACTATGGGACTACTCCTTATTCATATTTAGTTTGTTACCCTCTTTTCCCCTTAGAAAACTAGCTAGAATTATAATATACTCTAGAAATATTTTTATTCATTAATGAATTTCATCAACATCAAGGAAAATATCCTTCTAATATTTACCATATTATGATAAGTGGTCAAACTGAGAAGCCCCATTCACCTTCCCCAACATTCTCACATGGATCTGGGGATAATAACTTCTTTGCCTCTCAACCTCTTCCTTCTCTTTTGACCCCTTTTCATATTATGACCTCATCCTCTTTAATCTCCTCCCTCTCCATGTCAAGTATCTCAACTAACATAGTAAGTTCCACGTCTAGTCGTACTTTTCTAAGACTTTTCTTTAATTATTCAACTAGTGCATCATTTGCTACCCATGGTAATCATGATTTTAGTGCTACTTCTTCTCATCCCTCTACTATTGAATCTTTCGGCACATACATAAATTATGATACCATTTCCTCATTTACTAAAAATTCATCTCAAGATACTAATAACATGCATACTACCACTCATAGTGGTACCCATTCCAATAATAACAATAGCAATGCTTCACATAATGCAAATAACTCCACTAAAACCCATCAATATTTTTTGTAAACTATTAACTAAATGAATTATTTATAAGATAATAATTCCAACCAAATGATGAAAATGTAAAATCATCTTATCCATATCCAAAATCAACCTCACTAGGTTCCATGGGGAGCACATAACCAAAATATCCCCCACCTCCTATTTGATATTCCCATGGTAATCTCATCCCTCAACCTCTTCTTCTTAATAAAATAATTAAAAACCTTCAAAATTAGCATCTTACACCTCAAATTACTAATATAGATATAGGAAGTATCACCCCTACCATTACTTATAATGGGTTAATCAATCCTACTTTACACTTAGAAATATTTATAAATCTATAGAAAGATTGGGTCAAGTTAAACACTTTTACCACTACCAATATATTAGATAAAAATCTCTTTGGAGATGATTTAGATTGGTATAACCAACTCAAATCTCATTCCATCACTAGTTTGTAAGATTTAGTTAATTCTCTAGTCTAAGAGTTTAAAACTAGTAACCTCCTTCAAAATACCTCTGCCCATTTTGTTAGTTGTAAGAAAGTTGAAATGAAAATTGCACAAGATTTCATTTAATGGTGGAAGACCTTGTATAAAAAGTGTGAACATAATATGGAAGATGGCAATCTATATCATCTATTTACCAATACTATCTATCCTAAGTTATAATATCATGTGTGGACTTTATCTCCATGCACTTTGGAGGAGGGCATTGACCAAGCCAAGTGCCAAGATTTCATCATGCATTAATTTAATCCATCTCAACCTAAGTAGGGTAAACACATGATAATCAAAAATAAAAATCATAATGTTAATAATGATGGTATCATTGATTCTTATGATACCATTGATATTTCTCAAGTTCTTATTGCTAACCAAGCTCTAGAACAAGTTTACCCTCCCAACCAAATACCTAATCTTCATTTCTCTTTTACAAGTAACATCAATGTTCATAAAACTTAATCCTTAGTAGAGTTACAAAATAATCTAACAAGGCATCTTACATGATATATTGATCCCATTCATCCCATGAAATCCTAGTATAATTCAAATAAATTATGTTGGCTCCATGCTAGTTAGGGTCTTTCTCATGAATCTTTTAGGAAATTGGATAATTTGGTGATGGATTTTATCCATGGTCACAATTTTGACCATGATTATATCATTCATAAACATCAACAAAACTATGTCATTGCCTTCAAATCCCATGAAACATAGACTAAAACTCAAGCTTTGAAGTAAGTTAATACTCATTTGGCTATTTACAAAGATCCTCTTCTTAATCCCTAAGACAATAATGATAATCCTAATACTTCTACCAATAAAATTGATAGTATTATAGACCTAAGTCCTAAAGATAATATGGTTAACAAGACTAATATGTGAAGGGTAATTTCCTTCATTGATTCTAATCCCATCCACACTCCTCAATCATCTCAATTTTTTCATGTTATCTAATATTTTTCCCTAACTCAATTAATAGAGTTGGAGCAAGAAGAACTTATATCTTTTGATTAATCAATTCTAACACCTACATTGGATAACACTTATCATACCATTTATACCATGAATCCAACCTCTTTACCCATCACCAATAATACTCAAACTTCTATTAACACTTCTTCAAATTTATCTCAAACCATACCTACATCAACTACCCCATACTTTCAAGACAATCAACAAACTTGTCCTCCAATTAAACCTTTCACATCTTATCAACATAAATTCACATGCACTTTGTATCCTCATTTTGAGTACTTCCTTAAACACTATGAACCTCTTTCTAATATTCCTCTTATGGCATATGATTAATGGGATCCTATCATGGAACTTACTAGTCTCCCATCTCAAATCCCATTTCTCAAACTTATGCATACTTCTTTGCATCATCATAATCATCCTATGTAGTTCCTATTTGAAATTAAAATTCCTAATCCTCCCCTATTAGGATATAAATCCACCTTATTTGGATTATAGAATAGCATTTTATAACAGTGTGAAGAGATGTCAATACATGTTGATGAAACAATGGACACTTCTCTTTCCCTCAAATTTCCTATTGCTTCTATGATCCCAGATGAGATTATGATTCATTTAGATAATATTACCTCTTTTATCGGTGTCCAAATTGGTGATATCCAATTAAATCATGCCTTTATTTATGAGGTTTTAGGTACTTATTTTTCCTCTCTCGATTTTATTTAAAACCTTATGTATTTTGAATGTAAACTTGAGTCCACATATAACATGTGTCAAGTCTATGACCAGAGGAAAATACCCCCTTAGGTTCTCTGTGAATCCATATCACTATTACACCTATCATATTTCAATAATGGTAATGATATTCAAATTTCCTCTATTCTATAAAATTTTCTTTATTAGGCTATGGACTCATCTCATGAGAGTGGTTGTCTCTTACACCTGCCGATGTGTCAAATTCCCTTATAATGGTGTAATATATAAGATTCATGGTGAAATTCACCCTTGTAATTTTGAACAATTCCAATACCATGATATATTCAAAATTCTAACCTTTCAACCCTTAATCTAATTTTCCATTTCATGAATCTCATTGGTTTAACTTTCTTATCAACTCCACATGAAGATATAATGGTCCCCTCAAACTCATCAGGAATATACCACTTAACCTCTTAAATTTAGATGATGAGCCTGATGAGATAAAAACCTCAAATTTATCTCCTCATCTCATTTACCAACTTCCACCTTCTCTAAATCCACATTACCATCAACTACTTAGTGATGATATACTCATTGTCTTAACTAAGACTCGACAGTCTATTCATCACAAAACATTAGATGACAAGGTTATACCTACCAAGGTTATCCATACCTATGTCATTGATCTTCATAAACATGACTATGATGATGGTTATACCTTATATTATCCCCTTTTATAAGGTCTTATTCATGACCGATAAGCTAACATTATCTATTATCATTCCTTTTTTCTTTAGTCTTTCCATATATCTTATCACATTCCATCCTATGTAATTCCTAATTTTATCATTTTCCCTCTTGTCCACATGATAGGTATGGTGAACACACCTCCTATTTATGAATATCCTCATAGAATTATGCTTATTTATTATGCTATGAATGGTCTCTATCACTTTTCTAAATATCAGGATCCCTCTGGCTGACTTATCTTTGAGATTTTTGTGACTATATTTTAGCCTTTCATGTATCCTGCACCTCCCATAGTTAAGCTTAGTTTGTATATTACTCCTAATATCTCTCTAGTTGAGTCTCATCCTCTTTATAATCTTATTTCTCCTTTTTTAATGCTTCATCTAGTCTCTCCACCAACCCCACCTTCCCTTGGTGATGGTTTACTCTTTTTCCCACCAAATGGGCCAATCAACCGTATTGTCATACTCATAATGTTATTTGTCATTGGAATATATATTATTAATTACACAATCCTTCCTTGAATTTTATTTCCACTCCCTCTATTATTACACTTGTATAGTATACTAACAATCGTATCTATTTCTTCCATGATCTAGATAATCATTCCTTCACACATTGTCATAATCTATGACAATATATAGACACCTGGCATCCCATTAATCCTCAAACTCTAGACAAGGGTATACTTCCCCTAAAATTATTACCTAAATATATTCCCAAATATGGAGAGGTATATTTTCTATAGGACTAATGTGTTACTCATCACACTAATCATTGACACATCCTTTAGAATCACCTCAAAGATCACTTCATGACCATTCCTACACCTACCACCCTTCCTCCCATATTTTGAAATCATAATGAGTCTCCCCCTTATTTCCCCATGGCTCCTCAACTTGTGGTCCCTTCTCCACCTACATTTTACCACCCATGATTCGCTCACCCATGGATCTTTCTTTACCTATGGCCCCTTCTCCACTAGTAGATCCTTCACTTGTGGCCCATTCTCTACCAGTGACCCCTTCATCTCCTGAAGATTCCATTATGATTCCTTATCCTAAGCATCCCATACATAATAAACCTCATCAACATTATCCTTTAGGCATTCCTATATTTTCCATTGAGGATATTTGATGTGAATTATTTTCACAACTTTCCTTGAATATCGATGAGACTTTAGCTACAATTTGAGTTTAGCTTCATAAAAACTTATCAGATGTTATGGATAATGCATGTAGATAAATCTACCACTATTTATGAACATAACATTGTGTTCTTTCATTATTTTCCTAATTTGGATAAGATGTGTGCTCCAAATTTAAATTGATCTATTTTATATCATTTGAAATTGTGTCAAATTATTATTTATCTAAAATGATAACTTATGTTTCACACTAAATGTTACAAATCATGTCATTTTATTCCTTATGCTCTCTTATGTATTTTTTTTCATGATTACATACTCTTTATTTATAAGTTATTTCTCTATGGATATCTTTCATGATTTTTTTCTACCTTATCTCTCTAAACATGAATAATTGTTATCGTGACTTCGTTATATAAACCCTACTCCCTTTAGTCATTCCTAATTTACCATGTGATCAGTTAGCATTCAATTCATCTCAATATAATCTCCTTTTATTTATCTATCTTGGATATCCCTTTGTTACCATTATTTCATTTCACAAACTAAGCATACACATGATTGAAGCTTTAGATAACATGCTAGTTTACAGGTAAGCCTAACTTTCTTAGTCAATCATGTATTTATATACTTAGCTTCCTTTATCCAAAGCCTAAAACTCATTCATGTGTATCATTTTATCTCTTATGATTGGTCATTCCAAGTACTTATGGAGGAGTAATACTAAAATCCATAAAAATTCAAAAGCCAAATCATTTCAAAAGTCAATGATCTCAAAGGCAACATTAAAAATTCTAAAATTCAAATCACACTAAAATACATGATTCTTATCACATCTCCTATTTCTAATTGAATATCAAACTCCATGATTGGATTAATGAAAGAGTCAAGGTCTATTGTGGTATGGTATGGAAATAAATTAGAAAAGAAAAATAAAAAATATATTTTAGTGTTACCTACTTACTCACATAAGTACCCAATCATTATAGTAGACTGATGATTCAATAAGATGTCCTAAGGAATGGGGAAGATATTTTGAGAAGGTAGGTCCAATTTTATTTACTTATTTCAAATAACCAACTTGATTTTGTCTTATTACCTCACTTATTTTCCTATATATCTTTATACCTATAGTGAACATGTATCATTTGTATATTGATGGTCACTAGTCACTTAGTGTCTTTCTATGTTCTTAGTATGCCTTATGTTTCCTGAGGTCTTCTCATAAGATTCCTACATTATGATTTTTACTTATCAATCCCCCTATGGATCCCATTTGTGAGTTATAGTGTAAGACCTTGGCTAGGACTAGGCCTTCCTCACAAATTACCAAATTTTCATGCTACCATTCCAAACATACCCTTTTAACATATTTTTCTATTATTTTCCACCTCATTAGTGTTCCCTTTATGAGTTTTAGTGTAATACCATGGACAGGACATGGCCTTCCTCATAGAATATTCCAATACCCAAGTCAATGAAATTACATGTATCAAATTTGAGATAAATCATGATTGATTATGAGTTACACGTCATTAAAATGCTTACCATCTTGATTTAGTGTTTTTTTTGATTAATTTATTAGTATTTCACTTTTATCTTCTTATTTTATAGTTACATGTAACAATACAACCATTTCTCTTAAGTTTTTCATATTCCCAGCTTGAATTAGTGTGAATAATTTAAGTTCATTTTATGAATTTTATTTCTCTTTTATACTTCCCAACGTGATTTAATATGATTGATTGAATTAATTATTTTTTTATACCATTTGCCTTTCATGTGACTTCCATCTTATTACATTATTTTCATACTTCCCAACATGATTTAGTGTGATCTTATTTGTTGTAACATGGTGCCAATATTTTTATGGTTTAAATAAATTTTGTCCTCTTGTTTACCACTCATTGCTTTCTTACACTTAGTCATATTTAATTATTACACATTTATCATCATGATATAATGAGTAGATAATTTTTTC
Organism: Torreya grandis; assembly: GCA_037957365.1. Lineage (NCBI taxonomy): Eukaryota > Viridiplantae > Streptophyta > Pinopsida > Cupressales > Taxaceae > Torreya > Torreya grandis. The sequence goes on from JARHVA010003029.1 coordinate 1,556,705, forward strand.
ATGATTAATTATATTTTTTGAAGTCATTTTTGCCTATTTCTTATTAACCATGCATATGTATCACATAATGATATAAAATAAAAACCTCCACATATATTTATCTTAGCATAAACAATAAAATCAAAAATACAAGTGCTAGAAATAAATGTATCCATTCATCAACAACCAAAACCAAAATATAACTCAATGAGACAAAAATCCAACTATAAAAATAATATATCTCTATATATATCATGTGTTTTATACAATGGTACAAAATATAAATTAATAAATGGCTCTAGCTCTACAAATTGGTTCCATCATGCCTATCTCATGGCCTAGCCATGATGCCCATAGATGCCTTGGACTACCCCCTTTGCATGGTGCACTGTCATGAGTCTATCTGAGATCTCAACCCTACTACCTATCCTTGTAGGTTGGTACCTATCCTAGCTAGATCATGGTATCTATGTGTACGACTCTCTCCTAGGATAGGGCCTATCAATCATGTGCCTCTCCTACTCTTACCCATATCAGTGGCTATAATCTATCCTTTCATGTCTTTAGCTATCTCACTCCCTCTAATACAAGTTTATAGTGGAAGTACAAGATGATTGAAATTGGGTTTGAATCAGTTAACCAATATTTCACTTTTAGATCATTTATTATTCATTCATTGACATTCATGAATCAACACAATAAGCATATGAAACTAGATTACCATCAAAGCATGAATAAGAGAATCACATCACAACACAAAATCTAATGTGGGAAACCCTTATGGGGAATGAAACCCACTCTCAAGCCTACAAACACATGGACTACTTGTCTTATAAGGTATTATAAATATGATACTTTAGTGGAACACCCATTCCAAAAGGAGCACCTATCCCTAGGATGGTAAATTCTTTCTAACCTAAATTTAGTGAAACAACTGCTTCACAAGGATCACCTACCCATAGGATGGTCAATTATTCTAACCCAAATTTAGTGAAACACCTATTTCATAAGGATCTCATACCCCTATGATGGTCAAGTCCTTCTTACCCTAGATGTTGATCACCCTCCTAAAACCTATGATATGAATATTTCTTGATAATTGATTTCCTACCAATCTAATGGATACACCCTACAAACATAGCCCACTTCACTTCTTCACACACTCACAAATATCCAAAACCACCTTTTTGGATCACTCTACACTTTTTAGAAATAACTCTATCACATCCTCAACAATATGACCAAATGATCATACACACAGACCACACTCTGATATTCCTCTCAAATCACCCACCAAGATAACATAGAAGTAATCTATTCTTTACTCACACACAAGTCATCCAAAATATCCTTTTGGATCACTCTAGGCCTCTTCGTTCATCTTCAATTTTCAAAATAGAAAGAGCATTATTCAAACGTTAAAAAAAAAATGACCTTTAGGTTATACACACATTCATCAATCTAATATTATCTATAACACATCCAATAGGCACACTCCCTTTATTATTTCCATATCTCCACAACTCTCACACACACCCTCTTTTCTCTTAGTCTCACAAGTCTAGAAATTATCATCTTTGATTTCATTATTTATAGAGTCTTCATGAATATCACCATCTAGGTCATCCATAATACTTTAATGAACCTTAATATATCTTACATAGATCAATACCATCCACATAGGTCATCCATAGCATCCATAGGTCACCATTAAGTAACTACACCTTTCAATTAGGCTTTAGTAGCCATTACAGGTCTCATGGGGACATATTCACCCATTTAGCACTCCATTGAGTAAAATAAGAAAAAATATCACTTGCAAATGCATAGGTCCTCTCCACATGAGCTCTTAGACATCCTCAAGTTATTATAATCATCATTACACACATCTACATATGCTCCATCTACTCAAACATTAGCCTTGTACATAAGAACACCATGAACAAACAAACATTCAACATCTAAACATTTGTTCATATTGCATATGGATTTTAAAACCTCCAAAATCATACATATGATCCTCATATTGTCTAAAAAACTCTCCAATAGATAAGTCACCTTGAAACATCTAAAAAACATCAATAACAACTCAATTATCCTTTTTGGGTCACTTACAAAACATGGTCAAACACACAATTAAATTTAGATCCTTATAACATTGAATATAAAAACATTTAAACCTTCTAACTAGATTCACTAGATGTGTCTTGAATGCATCTACATATTATTTTTATTGCATCAATAAATTCGTCTTGGATCAAAAGTTATAGGTCAAAAATTAAGTACTAGTTTTTTCTTCATTAATTTGAAAAATCAAATTCCAACGGTCACTGTTAAACATCAAACACTTTGTCATCATCTCATTCCCTCTCATATCTTGAAAAAACATACATCAGCAATCTTCCTTGAAAGTAGCCTGGTATTTAACTTTTCTCACTATTAAACATCGAGCACTTTTTATCATTTTACTTCTTCCTAATAGTTAGGAATAAACACACTTCATCAACCTCTTCAAGAGTAGCCTAGACTTTAACTTTATTAAACATATATCACTTTGACCAATTTGACTTAATATGCATCATATATCTACATGCACAAACACACTCTCACATTGATCTCTATCTAATAGGTTTCAAAGTCACCATCAGATATCAGATAATTATAATAGTCATTGTTATATCCTTATCTAGTCAGATTAATTTTACACCATAGATATGTGATGCAATTAAACATGTACCATTAGATTACCCTTTGAAAAATAGGCTAAGTATGGGAACCTAGCGAACTTATGTCTGAGAATCCAAATTTACACCTTAATATATTTTTCTATGCTCAATCTCATGACTTGAAATTTAAACCATATGATCTTTTTTTAAAGGAGAATCCATCCATATATCAAGTTGCTCCTGGTACCTTCACACATGTGAAATATGACTCCATCAAACTGATTACTTAGATCTACTTGAATTTATACATTTAAGCTCACATTAATTTTTCATCATAGATCTATGTTTCGATTAAAAGTGCACTATTAGATCTCCCTTTTCAAATTTTTCTATGTATGGGGAAAATATTGAAATCTACCTAGGAAGCCAAATTTGCACAATTATATCTTTTGCTATACATAACCACACAACTAAAACTTGGAACATATAAAATTAGGACTAATGTAATCACACCCATATGACCAAATACCCTTGAGTCATCTATACTTGTAAATTATAACTTCAACAAATAACCTACATAGATTTTTCTACCATAGAAGCAACTATGCCTAGATGAACATAATGAAGAACCAGATGAACACCATGCATTCCCATAATCATTTTAAGAACTATTGACAGCCCATAAAACCTCTAAAACAACATCTAATCATCTATAACATACACCAACTTCCTATCCAAGCATATACTAAAGATCCATGCTTACATAATAGGATACCAATCATATGCCAGCACAATGTTCACATGCTTGTCTTCTCTCCTTGACATTAAACCTCATCAACATGATATATACAATATGATAAGCCTTAAAAAATACTTACCTTAGCTTGTATGCATCCAAATCCTACCTTGCACAACTTCAGGCTTAAACTCATCATCATCATGACATAACCACTTTTTCATTACCTTTTATATCAATGCACACATGACATCAATCTTTGAAATCAATGAAAATACTTACAAATAATCCCCCCATTTGTCATTGATGGAAACATCTTCTTTTTCCTCTCCCATTTTACCATTAATGACAAATTGGACTAAAGAGCCACCAAGCTCCTCTTAACACATGAATGTATTCAAATAAACATCTAAGTGCTCGGGATACCTACATACCTCATATGAAATTATTTCTCCCCCTTTTGACATACACCAATCTGAACATGGGATTCTATGATCCTTGGAACTATTAACCTAAAAAAATTATAATCTTCCTTTAATTATTCATTAATATTCAACACATTTTCTCAATGACTTGAACATCTTAAAAATGTTTTTCCTTACATCATGCATAGATCCACAAGTCACTCAAACTATCTGAGTTAGTTCCCCCTAACTCAGTGCATACCACCTTGTACTTGTCAACCATGCGCAATGATAATAATCTAATTTGATCATGTACTAATATCAATGAGGAATAAACATGCATGAACACCAAAAACTAATTGAACTCACCTTGGGAACATTAATAGGGACTCCCTTTAAGATCTCTGAGCCATTGTAGTTCTTGAGCATCTTCAAATATTGACGTACCATGAAGAACCACAATAAAGGATTACTAGAATTCTCTCTCAAACCATTATGTAGTTTTTGAGACATAACTTAAACATCATGCAATTGAGCCTACAATAATCACCCTACTCCAAGCCTTCTTGATCATTGGACCATACAAACCAAATAATCTAGCTCCCTAATTGATCATGTAAACTTCTTAACCCATCTGAGTTAGAACCCCCTAACTTCATGTTCCTCCTTATGCCAATCTACAAGATTCCCAATTTATATTTATAGCCAAATATCACCTACAAAAATTTTGAGAATACCTTCATCTCCTCAACAACATGAAAATATCAAACTCAGAACACTATACTACTTTGGGTCTTCAAACGAAACCACTCTGCTTTCATAATCTCACATGGAAACCACCTCCAAAAGTACCAATATATATTAAATCCACAAACTAAATAGGACATATGTTCTAAAAAAACTATATAAATATCACTGAAACACTCATACCATGATCTTTTGTAGAAATTAATCAAAAAACACTTTTCTTCATATTAGGCCCATTTAGACTCCTTATAGCCCTACCTAGAACTTGTAGAGCCAAAAAGTTTCATTAGATATACCTTCAAGGCCTAAAACATAAAATATAGAGCACTCTCATATTCCCTCTCAATCACAATAATTTTTATCACCTAGCTCATCCTCTACAACATACTTCCTTCACAAACCCTCTAGCCAATTAGGCTTCCATCTTGACAAAAACCTGAATAATTTGAAAAACACAAACCTTCAAATCTCTATGAAGATTGATTTGAAAACCAATTTATCCCATCCAACCTATTAATAATCTTCAAACCTTAACTCGTAAGCCAAACCACTTTTATAGCATATCCAAAAACTCTATAATCTCAAAATAAACATGGTCAACAAACATCCTTCTAGTCAACGCCCACCTCTAAATATTATTTCACACCTATAAAAAATCATCACACACTTATGGACCAAGATTTGATCATCCATACGTTTGGTAACCCATACATCTTATAACCCATTTTAGACCTAATTTCCCTTAAGCTAAAAATTGATAAAATTGAGAGCGCTCAAAAATCTCCAATTTGACTTCAACATACCTTTAGACCATAGAACCACATGGAGCATGCTATAATAAAGTCAACAAACCTTTCTATGCAAAAGGATAATCTTGAAAACTCACAAATCCTCCTTTTCCACTTGAAAACCTTTAATCTGACCCTCCACACTTAAAACACCCTTGCAAGACCACATTCTTCTTCAAACTGAGAAATGTCTTCATTAAGCATAGTAAAGACATATCTTATTCACCAGGACCTATAACAAAAGATCATACCAAACCTTATCATAGGAATAAAGAACATTCTTCTTTGACTTCCTTTTCTTGACTGAAACAACTTGTTTGGCATCTATTTCTTCTATGGTTTCCTTGACAATGCATGATGAAAATATAGGTTCTTAGCATATATATTTAAATAAAACCTTCTCCTATTTGAAATCAAACAACAAGAACTCTTGGCAATCATGAAACTCCTTCTTACCTAAAAATTATTTAACTACAATAAATAAACCATCATATTGAGATCATTCTTTTATATTTTCCTTGGCCTTGAATGGTATAACTGAGTTGATTCTTGGATCATACACCTTCTTCTCCATTTGGACTAATGTCAATCTTCCTTGGTACTCTTTATACACCTCCAAAACTGAATCATTTTCTATAGTATCAGAATTTTGATGCTTGAACTTAATATGACTAGCCTTCACTACCTTAGGTCTCCACATCATATTTTAACTTTAGATATGTTTTCTTGGAGTCTCTCCCTTCTTTATATGACTTGAAGGATTATCAAATTTACTAGGAGAAATTTTAGTAATATGACCTTTCTTATCACAAATGAAATAAATGGCATCATTCGTACCTTTTGATAGATTTTAACTATGATCAATTTTTTATCTAAAAATTCCTTCTATCATAGCTCCATGAATGTCCATACTTGACTAACTTCCTTCTGTAGTCCTTAGTTCTATGACCATACTTATTACATGTATAACAATGACCATGGAATAAACTAGCATACCTTAAATCATTTGGTTATCTAATAGACCTTCTTGCATTACTTTCAAATATTGCATTCTTCTTAGCTTGTTTGGGCTTTACATGTTCTTTTTCAAGCTTATCTAACTTCGCGATGAGTTTTTCATGCTTTACTCTCAAGGAATAAATATTAGTCTTGAACTCATCATGTTCACCTTGATTTTAACTAACCTTCACATTGGCTTCTTTTAATTGAGTCTTGAGATACGTGCACTCTTCTTCTCTTGATTTTAGGCTACCATTTGAATCCTCTAATTGACTTATGAGATCTTTGATGACCTCCTTACCCTCTTTGGCTTCTTTATCCATGCCATCCTTGAAACTACATTATTTATCTTCAAGAGACTCGATCAAATCTTTATAATTCTTCTCATCTCTCTTAGTCTTGCCTAACAAACATCCCTTAATAGAACTCAATTGTGCTTCAAGACCTTTGATCACATACCTCATCTTGTGATTCTTCTTTATGAGCTCATCCTCTAGATCTATTTATTCTTATTTTCTATCATAGAACACTTCTTCTCCACTATCATGTACAACTTCTTCATCATACATGATGTCCTTTTATTTTGAATAACTTTCCTCTTTTGAACTGAAACTTGCCTTGGCATCTTCCAGATGAACTTAGAGATTATTGATAACTTTATCATCCTCTTTCACATATTTCTTCAATGTACATATATGTTCTTTAAGTTCCTTGATAACATCCATCCATTATTGATTCTCTTTATATAACTACTTAACCATCTTGTGCTACTTAGGGTCTTCTTTAAGTTGTTAAGCTTCCTCGAATGGATTAGCTATGATACTAATAATTGGATTTACAAAATGATTGAGAGGTGGGTGAATTAGTCAACCAATATTTCACTTTTAGATCACTTATCATTCATGAAATGACACAACAAGCATATGTAACTAGATTACCATCAATGCATGAATAAGAAAAGCACATCATAACACAACATCTAATTTGGGAAACCATCATGGGGAATAAAACCAACACTCAAGCCTAAAAACACATGGACTACTTGTCTTATAAGGTATTTCAAAAATGAAACTTTAGTAGTAGAACACCCATGATAAGGATCACCATCCCCTATTATGGTCAAGTATTTTTGACCTGAATTTAGTAAAACATCTGCTTCAAAATCAGTACGTACCCCTCAAATGGTCAAGTTCTTTTGACCTAAATTTAATGAAACATGTGTTTCACAAGGAGTACCTACCCCAAGGATGGTCAATTCCTTATGACCTAGATTTTTAGAACCCTACCAACACCTATGATATGAACATTTATTGATAATTGATTGCCTACTAGTCTGATGGAGACACCCTAAAAACATAACCCCCTTCACTTCTTCACACGCTCACAAATATCCAAGACCACCTTTTTGGATCACTCTACACTTTTCAGCAACAACTCTGTTACATCCTCAACAATATGACCAAATTTTGATACACATAGACCACACTCTTATCTTCTTCTTAAATCAACCACCAATCTCACACATATATCATCTATCCTTCACTCATAATCAATGCATCCAAAACATCATTTTGGATCACTCTAGACCTATTCACTCATCCTCAATGTTCAATCCAATAAGATCACTATTCTGACATAAAAATATGACCTATAGGACATACACACAATCATCATCCTACTATTATCTATAACTTATCCATTGGGAACACTCTTTTTCTTCTTTCCATCTCTCCACAACTCTCATACACACCCTATCTTCTCTTAGTCTCACGAGTCTAGAAATCATCATCTTTGATTTTACTATTTATAGAGCCTTCATGAATATCACCATATAGGTCAGCCATAATTATTGCCTTAACCCTTAAATCATCTTACATAGTTCAATTCCATCCACATAGGTTGGCCATAGCATCCATTGGTCACCCTTAAGTATCTACACCTCTTAATTAGGCATTAGTAGCCCTTATAGGTCTTATGGAGACCTATTCACCTATTTAGCACTCCTTTGAGTAAAAAAGAATATAATTTATATTCCAAAGGAATATGTCCATTCCAAATGACCTCTTAGACATATTTAAATAATTATAGTCATCATTACACACCTTTGCATATGCTCAATGTACTCAAACATTAACCTTCTACACAAAAACACCATGAATGAACAAAAAGTCAACTTATAAACATTTTTTCATACTAAATATGGATTATTCAAACATCTAAGATCTACAAAAATGATCCTAGTGGATTCCAAAACACTATCCAATAGATAATTCACCTTGAAACATCTAAAAATGATCAAGAATAGCTCAATTATCCTTCTCAGGTCACTTATAAAACATGTTCAAGAAGATAGTCAACTTTAGAGCTCAATAAATTTGATTATACAAACATTATAACTTTATAAATAGATTTATTGGATATGTCTTGAAGTTCTCTACAACTTTGTTTTTTACTCCATCAATAAACTCAATCTAGATCAATAATTATAGTTCAAAACTTAAGCACTTATTTTCCTTCTTTAATTGGAAAAATGAAATTCCAACAGTTAGTATTAAACATCAAAAAAAAATTCATCATATCATTCCCTCTCATAGCTTTAATAAATACACATCATATATATTCCTAAAAATTATCCTAGTATTTAACTTTTCTCATTGTTAAACATTTATCACTTGTTATCATCTCGTTGCTTCTTGATAATTTGGAACAAACATGCTCTATCGATCTCTTTGAGAGTAGCCTAGACTTTAACTTCATTAAAAATCTATCACTTTGATCTATTTGACATAATATACATAATATATATGTGTGTATTAAAACCTAATCACCATTGATCTCTATCTGATAGGTTTTATGCTCATCATTAGATCTTTGACAGGTATGACACTCACCATTAGATCCTTATCTGGTAAGATTAATTTTACATCATAGATCTTTGATGCAATTAAACATGCATTGTTAGATATCCCTTTGAAAAATTGGCTAAGTATGGGAAGTTAGTGAGTTTTTTTCTAATAATCCATCTTCACACCTTAATAATTTTTTCTATGCTTAATCTCATGACTTGAAATTTGAACCATATGATATTCTTTCATAAGGGAATCCATCCACATATCAAGCTGCTCTTGGCACCTTCATGCATGTGAAATATGATACTATAATTTTTTTTACTCATCTCTACTTGAACTTATACATTTAATTTCAAATTAAATTTTCATCGTAGATCTTTGATGTAGTTAAACATGTACCATTAGATCTCCCTTTGTAAATTTGGCTAAGTTTAGGAAAACATCACAATCTTTATGGGAAGCCAACTTTGCACACATATATATTTTGTTTTACACAACCACAAGACCTAAAAATTGTAACATAGTAACATGGGACTAATTTGATCACACCCATATGACCAACTCCCCTTGACTCATCCATACATAGTAGTGGTGAAATTAGAAAATTGCCTACATAGATTTTTTTTACCACTGAACCAACTATGCCTAGATGAACATAATGAAGAATCAAATTAATACCATGCATTCCCATAATCATTTTAAGAACTCTTAACACCCCATATGACCTATAAAATAAGATCTCATCTATAACATACATCAACTTCCTAGCCAAGAATATACTAAAGATCCATGCTTACATACTAGGCTACTGAGTCTTTGCCAACACACTTTTTGCATGATTGTATTCTCTCCTTGACATGAAAACCCATCAACATGATAGATACAATATGATAAGCCTCAAACAATACCTACCTTAGCTCATATGGATATAAATCTGGCCTTGCATAACTTCAAGATCAAACTCATCTTCATGACATCACCACTATCTCATTAACTTTGACATCAATGCACACATGACATCAATGACAATACTTACCAATAGTCTAAACCATCCCACTTATGTTTGGGTAGATGGTACCATAGGATCATCCATCATGGTGGTTTCATATGGTGATACACATCATCCAAAATGTCATGGTTTGCTACCATGATTAGGGATCCCCATATGACCTCTTTTCTCATAACGTCTACAAAAACCAAAACTAGATAGATATCAGATCACATATACATCTCAAAATCTATCTATCTACATAAAATCATATATAACTAGTATTATATATTAAAAACTAAAAATTAAAACATTTCTTACTATTCTTGGTGTCACCAACCATCATCTCCCCATCTGCTCATCTGTCAAGCATGATCTCTCCATTGGCTCATCCCTTGATCACCTCATCCATGGTTAGCTCCCCATCAAGTCAAAGTTAGGAGTAACCACTTGTTAATGTCATAAGCCTCTCCTCAGAGGTTCCTCTATCGACAAGCTTTGTCCTAGGTTGATGGTCAAATCATCCTACATGACAACCATCATCTTTACTTGATCTCACTAATGGTATACACATTTATGGTGAGCCCAAGGTGGTCATTGATCCTCTTACTATGGTGCCTAATGTGTTACCTTCTATGATTTTGCATCCACATCTATACCCTATCCTCTTTTGATATCTATTTACGATTCTTAACCAATCTATGGTCTCACACACCATAGCCTAATCACCAATCTTTTGACTAGAGCTCCTCTTCCTCATCTCATAGTTGGTTACCATGCTTAATCAATCTATGGTCTCACACATTGTAGCCTGATCACCAATCTCTCAACTAGCACTCATCTTCCTCCTCCCCCTCATCTCTATAGCATGTCAAGCCCAAAAAGTATTTATTACTAGAGGAGTCACTCGGTTTGCAAGTCCAAACTACCCTAATAAGTATGGAAATGGTTACAACTCTACCCACTAGGTATATTGGGCTATGATCTATATTTGAGCAAGCCCTAACACCATAATCACCCAACTAGGCCAAACAATAGTAATATGTGTGTAAGGATGCCACATGATGTCCCCTCATGTGATTGTCTATATCACCAAATTATGGGCCATGACCCACGTTACCTTGTCATGTCTCTATATAGTAAGTCGAGGTAGCCTATTATTAATAAATTGGGACAACCTAGCTGGCCCATAAATTAAGAACCTCTCATATATCCATGTGCTAGGTAATACCACTAATCCCATGCTCTTCTACCATATGGATAACATACCATGCATGAGCTAGAGCTAGATGACATACCCAAAATCATGATTCACACACTAATCTAAAATGTACTAGCACAAGGCTATTGCATTTAGTAGTACAAGGTTATCCTAGGTGTTATGTGTCATTTGACTTGTGACACAACACTCATGATGTGACAAGTCTGATCATAGCCTTCTCTATGTCTATTATCTACACAATATACACATTGAAGAATCTCACATTTACTCTTTGGTGGATCCTATCTAAGCACATTGCCCACTTGACTAGTGTTCATCTCTCTTCAAAATCATTCAATGTCCTTGTGATCACTAGTGTCCCTCCTATAGGGAGTTAAAGCAATACAAGGACATCCTCTAGTGTGATATCCACCTCTATGGAATCCCCATCCACCACCCATAAAAATGTGTTGTTCAACTATTCTTGTGCTTTGAGGAACATGAAAACAAGAACAAAACTCAATAGGATGCACCTCATCTTCATGATAACTCCCACACCCAATTCAACTAGTATCTTTATGTCCACATCTATCAAGCACTCTAAAAACTATAGTAACCATGAAGCATCGATAAATCACCAATATATATAGCACCTATACATAATATCAAATAATAAAAGATGTATTAGATATCAATGTTATTCATAATTAGAATACATTCTTAAAATTTTCATAAAACTCAACTGGTTTAATTTAGTTTCTTCATCTTTTACTGTAATGACCTATTACAAACTAAATCAACCCTATACTTCTTTAAGGATACAAGATCAACCCTATAAAAAATTCTACTAGATCAGCCTCCACAGTTCTAAGTTGTCCACCATTTGGCCTACCTGTACTAAGTCAACCCCATTCATTCCTCATAGTAGTAAGTTAACCACTTCATAAACAACTAAGTTGACCTACTCATACTAAATCGTCCCTTTTCCTTAACCAACTAAGTTAGCCAACTATTACTAAGTTATCCTATTGGTTTTCCTATCCTCTGCTAACTAATTTGACTTGGTTGAATATGTTCATCCACAATGATGACTTATAAACCAATTATCATAAATACCTTGTCCATTTATTGGTCTGAATGCTTCCTACCCACTACCCTATTTGACCCATAGTATCCCTAAGAATTTCCTAGACTTCATTTCAATGTCTAGATTATGCCTAAAATTCAATTTTCTATAATTTAATCAATTTCAACTGAAAATACTCAAAAATTTGAAATTTTTAGTTGCTTACCTATGTCACACTAGCTTCATTCACTATGTGTCCTCCCTATCTTAGTTGTCAACTCCTCACTATCTTGGCTCTCTAGTATCTCACTATGTCTATCAAAGATCTATTTTCTGAAAAAAGTAAAAATATCAAATGAAAAATTTTCACCCTATTTATATTTACTATTCAAAATTATTTACCCTTCAAATATTTACTATCAGATTTCTTATTTTGATTGTATCTTTATCTCTACTAACTCTTTTTCCAAATTATAAAATGTTTTGGAATCCTAACATCATAGAGAATATTTTAAACTATTATATCTCCATATTTCAAAAAAAATGATTTTTTTTTATCTTTTTCACTACCTTCACATTTTCTGCATCTCCTTCTTTTATCTATAGTACTAAGGTAAGTAAAGGTATGTCTTTTTTTTTAATTCTATCCTTTCATGTATCTTATTTTCTCCTTATTGCACTTTATTTAGCTTCAGCATTATCTGTCACTATGTTGTTTTCTTGAAGCACCATCCCATATTGCACTTGAGTGACATGTTATGATATTATAGTGGGGCATATATAAAAGCATAATATTTTCAATCTTTATCAATTATTTATGATTTCTATCTTTTATGAACCTATCAAGTCTCAATCATTTTAATTACATGCCATAATGGTGCACTAGGAAAGGGGTGGTCAGACCATTGGTGTTATGTACTATTATTGTTCCTTATTACCATTTGTTATCTACACACCCATCTTGTAAAATCATACCCATAAACTTTGCCTTCTATTTGGTACCTTCATCTAGTCATTTACCACATTCATTATCCCTTCGCTAACCTAAAACCCTTTATGATGATTTATGTTACATAGTTAGCCCCATCAACCTTGTACTCTTATTGATAAAACTTATTAAGGTCTAGGTCAGCCGCTGGTTGACGTACTCTTTGACCTAATTTATTTTTGTTAATAATGATACTAGGTCAAGTGAGTTAACCTTGTCAGCCTAAACTTTTGAAAAGGATTAAGGTTAGATCTACCTATATATCACATTCATTTCACCATTTCTAAGAGAAGAGAAGAGGAAGTAAGATATATTTCACTAATACTTATCCATCATTCTACTTGAGGAATAAGATTAGGGTTTCATACTTTCTTTAGAGATACGTATCGTGTCTTTTAGAGACATAGTTTGGACTCATTTATTTGTTGTGTAGCCTAGACCTGATTTATCCTTTTCATCCTTACATACCACAATAACCTCTTATGAAGCACCTTGACCAAGGGAGTGATTGAGGCTTGCAAATTTCACTTATGAAGGTAAGTATTCCTAACTTTGTTGCTCCTTTGTAGAGTAGATAGATATGCATTTATACTTCTCTTCAATGCATCAAAATTTTGTATACATTGACATGAATATATGTCTTCAATGCATGTTTATTTTTAATGTTTTTTACCCCCACTTTGTGCCACAAGCTTTGGTGAGCACTAGATTATACTTTAACTTTGCTTGCTAGTAGTTTAGTGAATGTGAAAACATAGGACCTAGTTAGGGTTATTACATTATTTTGTCTGATTAGAGGCTTTAAAGACCTTCCTAGTGAGAATAGTGTGGTATGAGATCCCTTGGATAGGTTTAACAAATTTGCATTGCTCATGACACTGAATATATAATGTATCCATAATCAAAAGTGTAAGTAAGATTTATCCTCTCTATTAGTTAAATATTTTGTCGATCAGCATACTAATAAACAAAATAGGTCTGATCAGCCAAAGTAGGAAGATTAGTCATCCAAATGTGTAGCTTTACCACATCAGAAGGGGATTGATCTCTCCTCTCATCAAGGGGAGGTTCCCTATAGATAGGCTATGTATATATATAAATAGAAAATAATACTCAAGGGTAGGGTAAACCATCCATCTCTCTTTCTTCAGAGATGATGTGTACAAATCAAAGGAAAAACTCAAGGGAAATGACAGAAAGCACTCCTCTTCTTTCAAAAGTACTATTTAACAAACCACAAGAATACTCCTGGTAGTAACAACAAAATGTATCAAAGGATGTAATAACTAGCAAATCAAGATGCAGCACAAAGTCTTCACCTGAATTGCTCAAGAGTAAGATACGAAGGACAATAAAGGCACAAAGTCATCCCAAGGTCCTTTACACAGAAATGAAAAGAAAACACAATAAAGGAAATTATGGGGGCACAAAGTCTCTCCATAGTTGACTCTTTAGGACACCTTCTTGACTACTATCACTAATTCTTCTTGTTGAATTTAAGGAATAGAAGATATATTGAAGAAAAAGACATAAGAATAGTTTCCTCAACCATAAAGATATTATAGCACAAAGTCTAAAAAACCATTTGTTTTCTTATTCCAATAATAAAATATGATAAACAAATTGAGCTCAAAGTCTCAGAAGTACCTTTCAATTTGGGCAGAGTTTCATTCTAATTGTCAAAAAAGAGATCCATTTACAATAGAAGAGAGTCCCTTATATAACCATTTCAAGGACTCTAGAATAGTAACACATCATGTTGCATTGGAATCTTTTAAGAAGACAGGCTAGAACTTAGGGGTGTTTTACCCATTTGATTTTATTAATGTAGGGAAACAAGTCATACTTATTGAAAGTTTGCAACTTTCAATGTCCACCTGGTGATCTGATCTTACCTTCATCATTCCTCCTTTTCTGGTTAATTAAATCAGGTCCTGGATTCAGTTTGCTATTATGTTCCTTCCTTGCTTTCTATTGGTCTTGGCCTTGAAGTTTGTGAATGCATTCTGGTATGTAGGTTCAAATGATCAACATCTATTTTATTGTCTTAAATTTGATGTCTTTAGGCACGTCATCCCTTTGTCTTCTTTCATCTTTTCTATTTGGCACTTTCCCAGACTAAACTTGCCCTTTTGGGCCTTAAGAAATAACCTATTTTGGGTCGAGAAGAACTCCCTACAGGTTATCTACCCTTTGGGCAGTATTTTAATGGCCTTTAGGCTTTTTGTTTTACATCTTCCGGAAGGGAAGGTGACCCTTCAGCTTCGGGGAAGTATCCTTCAAGTTGGCAGCCGAGAGTCCCCCGTAAAGGGAACCTGCCCTTCTAGGTCCTTCGGTGGCCATTTTCTTTAGAGTCTTCATGGGATTTCCTCAAGCTTTCTCTACGGACAAATTCCCACAAACAAAAAGTCTATAGAATTTCCATTTGCCTTGATTATTATCCTTCTGGTTGTTTTCGTCCACGATCGCTTCTTGAATTCTTTCAGACTTTTTGTCCAAAGGAATTCCTTTGGACAAAAACTCTGAAGGAATTGTTCCTTAGACTTGCCTTCATCTTTTTTAAAATGACCCTTCCAAAGGGTATTTTCATTGACCAAGTGCCCTCTACAAGGGTACTTGTCCTTCGAGAGGCCCTTTGAACTTTTGCATTTTGAAATACTCCTTTGAACCAAGTTGTTGAACTATTTGTTGAACCAAGGCGATGAACCATCTATTGAACCATTTAATTGAACCACTTGGTTGAACCAAACGTTGAACCAAAATGGTTCAAACTGATGAACCCTTTATTTGAATCAACCATTGAACCTCTTCGTTGAACCAAAATGGTTCAAGCTGACGAACCCTTTGTTTGAGCCAACCGTTGAACCTCTTTGTTGAACCAATCGGTTGAACAAAGATTTGAACCAAAATGGTTCAAGCCAATGGTTCAATTGAATGAACCAAGCTGATGAAACACTCCATTAAACCAACCATTAAACCAAGTTTTTGTTCAATGGTTCAAATAAAGCCTTGAACTGACTGACGAAACAAAGGATGAACCAATCCTGTAGAGTCCATAGAAATCAAGTCCGTAGTTTTCTCTAGCCTTGAAAGAGTCTATAGATTTCAACCTGTAAAGACAATTGAACTTGACCTGTAAATTTCATAGATTTCTTCTTCCTGTTGAATCCATAGATTTTCTCTTCCTACTGAGTTTGTAGATTCAAGCCTATAGAGTCTGTAGATTTAACCTTGCAGAGTCCGTAGATTTAATCCTACGAAGTCTATAGATTTAAGCCTACAGAGTCTGTAGATTTTTAAGAAGCTTGAAAAATGAGGAATTTGAATGCCCAAGACAAATTTTGAAAAGGGAAGAGATAATTTTAGTATGTAGGACCAAAATAGTTCAAATGTTGTCCCAAAAATGAGTGATATTTTTGGGGGACAATAGTTGGCTCTAGTTGGGGAATTTTGTCAATTGCAAAAAGAATTGAAAGGAGTAGAATCTAGAATCTCTAGTGTCTTCATGTGTACCATTGGGTTATGGAGTCATGCTACCGAGAAATGAAAGGCATCAAAAATGGTAACAAACAAAATAAAGTAGGATTAAAAACTATACAAATATACATATGTACAGATGATATGATCTAATACTTTAAGAATTAAAGTATTTTAGATACTGCTTTATCCTGGTAGACCATGAAAATAATGTGTCATCTTGGTAAACTAGCAGGAAAATATTTTTCCGCCAGAAATGGTGACGGGTGAATGGAGCTCTCCACCAAGAAACCAATTTTTTGTGTCTTCTTCTTGGCCATTTCTTCTTCTTGTTCCAAGGCAGGATGTGGTCTTCAAACCATAAACCATAACTCCTTGCTCTCTTTGTGAAGGATTCCTTTGCCTAATTTTGATTTGCAGTAGCATGGTCCACCATCATAACTTGCTATTCTATTGGTCTAGTCCATCACATGATTAGATTGTCCATATCAAACTCCTGACAAACTGTCAGATTAACATCTCCTTTGATGTGAAGGAGTTTGACTTCTTCATCTTGAGCAATCTTCAATTTAAGCAACAAAGATTCACGTCCAACTATGTTGTTGGTGTTGCTAACTTGAAAATTACATGAAGGAAGAATATCTCTTTGAGGAGATATCAACACAGTCCTAACTATATCATTGGTGGAAGAATTGTTGTCATCATCAGAAGTTGATCTCCTATCAAATTTCTCTTCATTAGAGATGGAAGATGCTTCCTTGTTTATACTGTACTCTACCAATTCTCGTGAAGTCTTGTTTGGATCAATTCCTAGATTGTCAGCTACAAGACTTTCATCTGTAAAAACATGAACATCCTCTATAGTAAAGAAATAATTACCCCTGCCTGAGGACTCAAATAGAATTTGTGCTGCAGGGGTTGATTTTTGGGTGACCATGTACTTTGCTTCCTTTTTAGGGAGTAATCTCTTCATCACACCTTAGATAGGGATTCTTGCCTGAGATAGATCCATTCTTAGTTCTCCTCCCATGTCTCTTCAAAAGTTTCATCTAAGCAAAATGCCATAGGATGCTGGGATGTCAGCCACCAAGACAGTCATCTTGATTCTCTTGTCTGGAAAGGCTACCAATGTAAATTAGGCATCTTTAATTTGCCCCAGCAATGGTACTTGCTTGTTCTCTATGGAGAAACATCACCCAAATGTCTTGGTCAGTGTGAGACCTAGAGACTCAACTACTTTAGCAGGCATGACATTGTCAGATGCCCTAGAATCAATGATGCAATTATTGAGCTGATAACCAATTATCAATAAGGAAACATAGATAGGTTCTATTTTCCCAGGAGCAGCTGGAGGAGTAATAACAAGATTATTTGGAATGGGCATGTTCTTTGGGGAATCATGAATTATCTTTTTATCTTTTTGCCCTGCAGGAATGGTTTGGTTCTTGATACATTGGACCAACTTATCCAATTGATCAGGATATGACTGCAAGTATTCAAATTCAGACATTTGTATTTTTATCTTTTTGACATGATCAATTATGTCAAATAGATGAATTGGACTAAGAACAAAGGAAATCATTTCAACCTTTTGGGTTTTAAGAGGGATGGGAGGAGGGCTAGTTTTCAAAATGGGAGTAGAAGGTGAAGGTGAAATTGATGTACTTACATTTTGATTGATCACCGAATCCTTTGACTGAAAAGGAAGAGGGGTTCCATGCTTAGCAATCATAACTACTGGTTGAAGTTGATCCTCTGTCTTCCCATTATCAGCTTGCTAGACTGATTGGTTCTTAGACCTAGTAAACACTGCATATGATCCATCAATAGCTTCTCCTTTGCTATCAGGTTCATCCTAGTAGTTCAGGAAACCAATGTGGGAGTCGCCAGCTAATTCTTATTTATCCTTCAAGAAGAGATCATCAACATTCTCTTACTCAAACTTAGGTTGGAAAGAGAAAGCATGTTCTATTTCCAAATATCCAACTGTTGAGTTGGTTGGAGGAGCTTCCAAGGCAAGTTTCCCTTGTGGGTGAGGAAGGTGATTCTATTGCCCTTGATTCTTGGTAACATTGCCCTGATATGACTGATTCGGGAATGTCCTTCTTGGAATATCTTTGTATGAAGGAGCAAAAGACATTCCTTGTGCCATTTGCTTTTTAAAGGCTAGCACTTCATTTGCCAAATTTTACACCAATGGATCAATGGTTCCTGTAGATGCATATTCAAAAGATGATGAAGATCTATTTTTGTTTGGATCTCTTCTTATCCTCCCTGCTAAAATGAGATCATCTTCTACCTTAGTGGCCAAAAGTTGAGCTACAGCAAGATCTATTTGACCAGCACATGTCAAAATAAAACTTACTTTAGGTAACTGAGAATTAATGAAAAAGCATTTGAGATTCTTAGTTGTAGGCCGAGCAATTACAGGGATTCTATTTCTCATTTTATCAAATTTGGCTATGAAGTGTCTCATAGGCTCATGAGGCTCTTTCTTCATCTATGTAAGTTGAGCCAGAAGTGTATGTGCATCTTCTGCAGGTTTGAATCTGGCTTTAAATGTAGCTTTGAGAGTATTCCAATCAGTCACTGATCAAGCTTGTAAATGATAAAACTAATTTACAGTAGCACCTTGTAGTGTTTCCACAAAAATCCTGACTACTACATCTTCAAATTCTATTTCGATTACTCCACAAGCTATGTTGAAGGCTCCAATGTGCTCATCAAGATGAACTTTCCAATCACCATAGAATTTAGGGAAGTTCTTCCTTGAACTGCATGGAAGCTCATGTAGAGGTGGAGTAAGATTGAGAGGACCAAAAGCATTACCCTAGGGGCCTTGAACTGACATTGTAGGATTATGAAAAAGAGGGATAACAAATCTCAAAGGGGTAATTACAGGCAAAGCTTTATCAACAGTAGAAGTAGATAATTCATTTGGCAATGGAGATCTGACTTTAATAGCAGGAAAACTCTTGGTTCGTTGGAGATGAGATGATGAAGGAAATAGATCAAAATCAATTTGTTGTACCAACTCAAATATAGGGTCAACAATACCTTTAGCCCTTTGGCTTCGTGTATACCTTGAATTTGCCAGATTGTGAAACAAAAATGGAAAAGAATTGACCTTGCTTCAGTTAAATCTTGAGGCTTTAAACTGTGCATTCTTTCCCAGTTAGTGTGGAGGTGAATGGATAGATTATAAATGGATAATGGATTTTATATCCCCAGCAGAGTCTCTAAAAACTATTGGTTGAATATTTTGTCGATCAGCGTACTAATAAACAAAATAGGTCTAATCAGCTAAAGCAAGAAGATTAGTCATCCAAATCTGTAGGTTTACCACATCAGAAGGGGATTGATCTCTCCTCTCATCAAGCGGAGGTTCCATATAGATAGGCTATGTATATATATAAATAGAAAATAATACTCAAGGGTAGGACAAACCATCCATTTCTCTTTCTTCAGAGATGATGTGTGTAAATAGAAGGAAAAACTCAAGGGAAATGATAGATAACACTCCTCTTCTTTCAGAAGTACTATTCAACAAACCACAAGAATACTCCTGATAGTAATAGAAAAATGTAGCAAAGGATATAATAACTAGCAAATCAAGATGTAGCACAAAGTCTTCACCTGAATTGCTCAAGAGTAAGATATGAAGGACAATGAGGGCACAAAGTCATCCCAAGGTCCTTTACATAGAAATGAAAAGAAAACACACTAAAGGAAATTATGGGGGCACAAAGTCTCTCCATAATTGACTCTTTAGGACACCTTCTTGACTACTATCACTAATTCTGCTTGTTGAATTAAAGGAACAGAAGATATATTGAAGAAAAAGACATAAGAACAGTTTCCTCAACCATAAAGATATTATAGCACAAAGTCTGAAAAACCATTTGCTTTCTTATTCTAATAACAAAATATGATAAACAAATTGAGCTCAAAGTCTCAGAAGTGCCTTTCAATTTAGGCAAAGTTTTGTTTTGATTGTCAAAAAAGAGATCCATTTACAATAGAAGAGAGTCCCTTATATAGCCATCTCAAGAAGGACTCAAGAATAGTAACACATCATGTTGCATTGGAATCTGTTAAGAAGACAAGCTAGAACATAGGGCATTTTACATATTTGACTTTATCAATGCAAGGAAACAAGTCATGTTTATTGAAAGTTTACAACTTTTAATGTCCACCTGGCGATCTGATCTTACCTTCATCATTCCTCCTTTTTTGGTTAATTGAATTAGGTCTTGGATTCAGTTTGCTATTCTGTTCCTTCCTTGCTTTCTATTGGTCTTGGCCTTGAAGTCTCTGAATGCATTCTGGTCTGTAGGTTCAATGGATCAACAGTTGTTTTGTTGTCTTGAATTTGACATCTTTAGGCATGTCATCCCTTTGACTTCTTTCAGATTTTCTATTTAGCACATTCTCAGACTGAACTACCCTTTTGGGCTTTAAGAAATAACCTATTTTGGGTCGAGAAGAACTCCCCGCAAGCTATCTACCCTTTGGGCAGTCTTGGAATGGCAATCGAGCTTTTTGTTTTACATCTCCTCGAAGGGAAGGTGACCCTTAGGCTTCGGGGAAGTATCCTTCAAGTTGGCAGCTTAGAGTCCCCCGCAAAGGGCACCTGCCCTTCGAGGTCCTTCAGTGGCCTTTTTCTTTAGAGTCTTTGCAGGCTTTCCTCTAGCTTTGTCTGTGGATAAATTCTCATAGATAAAAAGTTCACAGAAATTTCTTGCAGACAAAAAAATCATGGGATTTCCATTTGCTTTGATGATTATCCTTTGGGTTTTTTTCGTCGATGAACGCTTCTTGAATTATTTTGGACTTTTTGTCTAAAGGAATTCCTTCAGACAAAAATTTCAAAGGAACTATCCCTTAGACTTGCCTTAGTCTTTTTGAAAACAACCCTTCTGAAGGGTATTTTCATTGACCAAGTGCCCTCCGCAAGGGCACTTGTCCTTCAAGAGGCCCTTTGAACTTTTGCATTTTGAACTACTCCTTTGAACTAAGTTGTTGAACTATTTGTTGAACTAAGGTGATGAACCATCTGTTGAACTGTTTGATTGAACTGCTTGGTTGAACCGAACATTGAACCACTTAGTTGAACCAAAATGGTTCAACCTGACAACCCTTTGTTTGAACCAACTGTTAAACCTCTTCATTGAACCAAAATGGTTCAAGCTGACGAACCCTTTATTTGAACCAACCGTTGAACCTCTTCATTGAACCAATCGGTTGAACCAAGCTTTGAACCAAAATGGTTCAAGATGATGGTTCAATTGAATGAACCAAGTTGATGAAATGATCTATTAAATCAAGATGTTAAACCAACCGTTGAACCAAGTTTTGGTTCAACGGTTCAAACAAAGCCTTGAACTGACTGATGAAACAAAGGATGAACCAATCCTACAGAGTCTGTAGAAACCAAGTTCATAGTTTTCTCTAGCCTTGAAAGAGTCTATAGATTTCAACCTGTAAATCCCATTGAACTTGACCTGCAAAGTCCGTAGATTTCTTCTTCCTGTTGAATCTATATATTTTCTCTTCCTGCTGAGTCTGTAGATTCAACCCTGTAGAGTCCATAGATTTAAGCCTATAGAGTGCATAGATTTAAGCCTGCAGAGTCCGTAGATTTAAGCCTGTAGAGTCCATAGATTTAAGCTTGCAGAGTCTGTAGATTTATAAGATGCTTGAAAAATGAGGAAATTGAATGCCCAATACAAATTTTGATAAGGGAAGAGATAATTTTAGTCTGTAGGACCAAAATAGTTCAAATGTTGTCCCAAAAATGAGTGATATTTTTGGGGGACAACACTCTCCAAATTAGGATTGATTTATAGATCAGTTGCATTTTCCATCACATACTCACTAGATTTTTATTAAAACTTATGTAAATTTATATTATTTTTCCTTCTTCTTATAGTATTTATTCGTGTCATAATCATTCTTAGGAGTTAAGGTAATAATTCATGTGCATTGTGTTATTTCATGAAAGGTTCTCATAATATGGGATTCAATGATCTATAATTATTCCTTGGGTCAAATCTTTAGTTATTGTATCAGGTGATATATTATCGTCTAAGTATTCTTTTGTTTATTAGTGCCATGTCTATTAGTAAATGACAATAAATCTCAACATCGATTAGACAAGAATACCTCATGTTGAATATTACTATTTAGTATACCTATAAATATATCATTCAAGTTATTATTTTCACCAATGTTAACTCGTAAAGATAAGGTTTTAAATTTCTAAATAAAATCAGTGACCGTACCTATTTTTCATAGCTTAGCTAATTTCCTAAACTAGTTATCCACTAAATTGCTACTGTATTTTGAAGTCACATATTCCATAAAAAATAACCATGTGACTATATCATTATTAGTTTGATTTTGATCACAAATCCAGTGATACAAATTAGATTTATCAATTTAAAAATATAAGGATGTCATTGTCACCTTTATCTAACATGAAATCTAGTCTATATGAAAAATGTTTTCAATTTAGATGATCTAATGTAGTGGGTCATTACCATTAGAATGACAAATGTCTATATTTAACATAAACTAACATAATAACCCATTAAAATTAGTTGGTTATTACACCACGTCATCATTAGCACATGTAATGTGTATATTCATTGATCCATTATGAGTGGTATAATTAGTAATAACATCATTATTAACATGTAGATAACCTTTGTAATTCCACCAAATGTTGATAGATGATGTGAGTTGAATAAAAATTATAGATGTGGTTTCCTCATTGAATTTGAGTTAAGTTATATATTATTTCATAGCTATCACTTTTAGTTCCTCCTTGTTGGTTAAGGTAGATAACATGTGGTCCTCATCCCTACACATTTTATATTAAACTCTTCCTTCAATCAGTTCTCATGTATGAGCATATTTCTGATAATAACCCATCCCAACTTCTAACTCTATATCCTATTTGGAAAGAGACTTCGTGCAATGATTTTACTATATTTCTTATTGAGTATAAGGACCTGACATTTTTGTCTAGACTTGGAGTTTAAAATAGGGTTACCATATGCTTATATTTTCTGATCACATCTTCAACATGAATCCAACACATGATATTTTTTAATGTTGAAAACTCCCAAAACTCTAAAAGATAAGAAACCCCTAAAACTTAGGACTTCTAGAGACATGTTGTAATTATTTCTTTTCCAAGACAAATATAAAGTACATTATATTTCCCAAGGGTGTGAAAACCTAACTCAAGGCATTTTTAGGCTAGAATAGCTAGTTTAAATAAAAAATTAAAATTACCCCTAGATGAAAATATATATATTTTTATATTACTCCCTATAAAAAAATACACCACATAGATTAAAATATTCACATAAAAAAATATAGATATAGTAAAACAATTGAGGGAAAAAAAATCATATTTACTTCAATAACTTCTTTTTAACTTGCATTTTTCCCCCAATGCATCTCAAAACTTTTCTTTAATTGAAGCTTTTATACCACTCATAATGAGCATATTATATAATAAAATAATATTCATAATAAATATCCCATACTAAGAACACAAATAATCACTTTTAATTAAGTGCATAAGAGATCAAACCCATGTAGTAAAAGTGAAATGTAGAGTACAATATTGAAATATATGATCGATTCATTTTCAGGGGAAAACCTTCACAATCCTTAAAATTAGAATATAATTTAGAATATATGCTCACTAAGATCCTAACACTACTTACTATATATACTATAAATACACTATGGGAACTCCATAATAAATTTAAGCTGACTAATCTTACCAATATATAACCTAGATATTATCAAAATATTAAAACAAAGGTTATACATGCCATAGTTTGGCCACACATATCTAAATGCATGTCATAGGTATAAGAATAACACCTTACCTTACCAAATTCATAACAACCTTTTGAGATTTAATTAAATGCTTCAGAATATGTACTTGATTCCATCATCACAAAGTATAGGCATCCAACTTCCTTTGATAATGAAACATTCACATATATTATATATGTATGTTATATATGACATAGTTATATGTCACTATATGTGAATAAAATCAATGGAATCATTAAAATCTAGAAATGTAGACCATAATGATTTTGTTGACATACCTTCAACATCTATATAATAATAGTCACCATTAAATGTGGTCCACCTACGTTCAATGCTTTCACCTTAATACTTGGAATCCAAGAAAGGTAATTCTAATTAGGTTATTATTTTTTTATGTTTCCCTCTAATCACATAACTATCAATAGTCTTATATTCATTGGACAATGATATTTATGAATGGTCGATGTTGTATGGTAGTGACCTTGATTTTTCCACCATATATAAATCACTAACTACATGACAACTAGTTCTATACTAGCATATATAAGAAAGGATTATGTGTAACTTAGGGCACCTCTTTATTCCTATAATGTAAAGATAAAACATAATTTTATAGGTACACTACAATCAAGTTTCGTGACACTTCAAAGTGTAAAATCCAATGGAAGCGCACTAGAAATACTTTACTTTTCCAAATATCCATCATTGTGTCAATAGACATGTTAGATCATGCACACTTCAAACTCAATATAAAAACCAACTAATATTAAGAATTGCCTTTGCGTAAATTTACTAATTTGATATCAAAATTAGGATTCATTATTGATAAATTTAATTCTAGGTTTTCCCAAGTCTACAAATGGTCATGATTGTGTCTTCATTTTAATCAATAAATTTTTCAAGATAGACGCATTAGTTCAATGTGCAATAGAAATCAAATTTGAATACATTGTGATGATATATTTTCAGCATGTGTGAATCTAATTTAATATTTCATAGAACACTTTTATATAGAAAACATGTTTATTAACACTTATTATATTATATTATGGTCCATGATAAATACCAAACTATCCAAGTCCACTTCTTTTTATTTATAAAAAAAAAGTGGTTAATTGTATTATTATGCATCTACTTATAATGTATTGTTCAAAACATCCACTTACATGGTATGATAATTTAGTAAAGATACAATTTAGTATAGATGTAGCATTGTTATAATCGATTTATTCATTGTGTTAGCAAGTATAAAAAGACTTGTTATTTATTATAATAAAAAATATATGTATAAAAAAGAAGGAAGCCAAAGAATCATAAGAAAAATAAGAAACGAGTGACGAAGTAGAAAAAGATTATATAAGCAAATGTATAGAGAAGAAGTAAACATGACATTTGTGTGAATAAAAAACATATTTTATGGTCTCATATTTATTCTTATCCGTCTTC
This sequence comes from Torreya grandis, assembly GCA_037957365.1. Taxonomy (NCBI): domain Eukaryota; kingdom Viridiplantae; phylum Streptophyta; class Pinopsida; order Cupressales; family Taxaceae; genus Torreya; species Torreya grandis. Next base: position 1,582,899 of record JARHVA010003029.1, read on the forward strand.
ATTTATGGATTCCATCAATCATTGTTTAGCTTGAAATTTTTTGCGTATTGCTTTGCTGGTTTTATAGTAGTTATCCATCTTTATTTATTCATATTTCCTGCAATTCAATGGTTAACAGCTTGCAATTATCGTATTTATTCTTCCACTAAACTACAGCTAAAAATCGTGTGGCTACTTACAATTCAAGCACAACTCTGTTTTTGCCTCATCACTTAAAGATTCCCTAGTTTTTGTTCCGTCCCGAGAGCTTGCTCAATAGATTGAGAAGGTTTTGTGTGATCTTAGTGATTATTTACAGGTCAAGGTTCGTGCATGCATTGGTTAGTCTATTCATGACATAAATTAAGGATAAAGATTTTTAATTTGATGGGAAGAAAGATCTCAAAAGGCTCGTTGAAACGTCTTTCCCCAGAAGACACAAGTGCAAGATGTTGAGCGCCTTAGATTTTTTTGAAGAATATATAGAGACAACAAAACATGAAGCATATATGTTATGCTCTGACAGCGATAGATTTCTTTTCAAAGAAAATTTATCAAGATGACGACTGGATTTTTTTTTGCCAGGAATGGAATGCACCTAAAAATAAAGGTATTAGTTAATTTTATTAAATGTTACAGTCGTTGGCAGCTTTAGAAGCATATAGAGTAGGTCTAAGTGCAGATTGTTCTTTGCATAAACGTTACTTAGCTTCAATGAATCTATAAGATCCAACATCATGAAAGCCTTGAAGGTGTTACTAAAATCCGTACAGCCTGTAGATGTCATGTTTCTCTCTACAGTTTTCAGCATGCTCATATTTTTACTCGGCATCCTTGTAGAAAACGCCAAAACACTGGCAGTATGGATAATGGATGAGGATAAGGGTAAGGAGTGCATCTGTAAAATCTTCTGCGCTGCCTACTATTTCGTTAAGCTAAATCTGATGGGGATCTGACGGCTTACAAGGCATTAGAAAAGTATGGGTTTTTAGTGCGTCTATTACCAACAAATGTGAAGGAATACACGCTGAATGAAGACCGTAGCTTATAGATCCATTTTGAGGGCTAGTGCAAGTTCAGCCCCGAATCAGGCTACAGTCTCAGGTACAGGGACAAAATTAAAAGAAATATGTGCAGCAAGTTAACGACTAGTTGAAAAAACATGGCCACTATACACATGCTTCGACTGGAAATTCTCACGGCAACACTTCGATGCCTCTAGTAGTGACATTCCTCCTTCGGCCACGAAAAGAACAATTATAACAAGTACATCAAAGAAGTTGAGGGTACTCTAAAGAAATTTTAGTATATATCAACTTACTTGAGTTCCATGTGTATTATTGCATAATTCTGAACTTGATGCCCTTTGCCTCTTTTGAGAAATAAATTGTCGTAATTAAAACGGATGGTCATTAAAAGTTAAAAATAGACCAAAATCCCCTTGTTTTCATTGTTGGTGTGTGGGAGGACAAGAAAAAGTTAAAGGACACGATGAAGAATATGTATGAAGTTGAAACAAATAAATTGAACATTTTAAGTTAATTTTAAATGTGATAGTTGGTTTAGGTTGAAGAGCTTTGACCAAAGTAAAGAGTAATGATTTTTTAAAATTTAGATGTATTCAAGGTTGTATTAAATTGTTAGAATAATAGTAACGAAGAGGTCCGATAATTATGGTTTAGACTAGTTAGATAAAAGTAGAGGAGGTCTAGTAATGGTGGACAAGATTAGTTAATGGTACAAGAGCTTGGAATCTAATAGAGAGGCCGTGGAGATTAGTTAGGAGTAGAGGATATGGAAAAGAGAGGGGAGATCAAGTAGAGGCTACCCTTGGTAGGTAGATAGTTATCTTAAATACATTTGTAATGGATTGAAATTGAAAAAAACTTAATTGATAAGGGTCTTTGTGTGTCTTGGGATGACACACCTATTTTTAGTCTGAGTGAGTGTTAGCAAGGGCAAAGGAATTACATTAATTGACATTACTCACAAATAGAAAATAAATATTTGTCAAGAAGGAGAATTCAAAGAGTCATGTAAGAGGAAGAATTACAGTTAATACATTGTTAATGATAAGATAGTGGCAAGAATGAAAAACATAAAAAGTTACTAGCAAGCAAATGACATAAACAAACCACAAGACAAGATTAAAAATCACCAAGAAACTCAATGAAACCATAAATGATAGTTCTTATTCAACAAATAGTTGGTTTACATCTTTTTCATACATTTTCTTTTATGAACTTTTCATTTCCTCACTTGTCTCTTCTTCTCCCTATGATTCTTTTACATCCTTATTTTTGACACATATCTTTTATTACAATTAATAACAAGACCCACTACTCTTGCTAATGCTCACCTAAATTTAAATAAATGTCTGACTTCAAAACACACAAAACCTCTAATAAATCATTTTTTTTACAAATTTACTTCAATTAGAAAAATATTTAAAATAACTAAACTATCCCTAACTACCTAAAGCTTCATTTCCTTTTTAACTACTCTAATAGCCCCAAATACATTTATAACTTTGCAAAATCCTAAACAACTTTCATTTTACTCAAATCTTACATTATATATTTTCCTTCATCCGTCGGGTAAAAGTAAGGAAAAAATAAAAGTGGCAAATATCACCATGGTAGGTAACGGCTAGGTCCTCCTCATTGCTAGGTAATGGCTTACAAAGTAGTTATTTAATGTTATGCAGTCTAAAATACTTACAAATAATAGAAAATTCAGGTGAAGCACAGTGCAAATGGGCCACACAATAGGTCCAGATGAGAGAATATACAAAATATAGTATAAAAAGTGCCTAAAATCAGGTGACAACTATAATAATATATGTTGCCTCTACAATATGTTGAGAAACAACATAATGCCTTGCAAAAATCTTGATGTGAAATTCTCGAAGTCATCCTCCAGCTTCCGGTTTTATAATGTCGGTCGGGAAATTATTTAAGAAAATTGTAGTCACATCATACCGAATATCATCACCCTGAACAACAGTCTCACACCTATGTGTTCCATATCCAGCTTTAGTCATGCTAAAAAACTATGCATAGAAAACGTAGTTGAGACCATCAGAAACATCAAAACATATCGCTTGCCCTTCCTTGTATTCTGAATCATCTTCATCCTCATGCAATGTTGTTCGCTACCTACTATTTCTTTCTCTGAAGTTTATGTCCATCAAACAATCATGTAGGATAACATTCATATCTTTCACAAAAGATGATGGAACGTTGCCAATAAGCCCCTTTGATACCTTACCACCTACTCTTTCTTTACCGTGAAACTATTCTCGCTACAAAGTGGCTCGAACCAGGTACTCCCAGTTCTTTTGCCATAATTATTGGGCATAGAGATCCTCCAAGAAGCTTCTGAATTCTACTAGATTGTCTTTCAACCATATTATCTAGCTGTTAAATCAAAGGAACGCAGTCTTCGAATCTCCCTTTGCCATAACTTGGACTCGAAGATAAATTAGCTAAATGGGAGTAGGGAGATTCAAATCTTTCATCATCAAGCTTTGAAAACCTAAATGCAGACCCTAATGTGGAAGACCAAAGCTGTTAAATAACAACCACATTGTTGGTGATAGTATAATAGCCACATTTGCTTTTATAAAGTTTTCCACTTCCTCATTTTTATGTTCTTCTCCTTATGACTCTTTCACTTCATTCCTTTTACAAATATATCTTTTATTACAATTAATAACAAGTCCCTCTAACATTTATAACACATGGTTCTACTAGATATAAACCTTTTCAGATTTTTCTTGGGTTTTAAATACTAGCCCCCATTGATGTGGCATTACCTATTGCATTGGACAAATTTTCTCTCCAAATACTTTAAAAAAAAAAAAGATACGACCATTATATTTATTAAAAAAATATTTTCAAATTTAAAAGTATGTGCATACCATCTTATAGCAAACCAACCAAAAGTACAAGTAACACCATGACTAACATCATTTATGAAAAGGTATGGCTACATTTAAAAAATAAATGTTTGAAAGTCCACAACACGTTCATATAAGACCTCTTTTATATGGACCTTACATAATCATTAATAAATTTGGCATTAATTACTTTGATCTAAACTTTACACCCAATTTTGGATTGCATCTATTATTCAATGTGGAACTAATTTGGTAATACCTTCCATCTCTCTTGAAAATTTCAGATAATGTTAAACAATTACAAGATATAAAGTTAATTTTTTATTATTCAACATCATTCATTTTTTATGAAGTCATAAATGTAGTGGTAAAAATCAACCTAATTTAATAAAATTTATTGTAAAAACTGATCACGTAAAAGTCATTTTGTTGCCAAGGAAAGAGGTTCACCATGAACTATATTTACCATAAAATTGCACATTCGGATAAATATTTAGATGCAATGGGGTCCATTGCATCTCAACAGGTAATGAATGGTCTTGATAGTGAATCAAGTGCATTGCTTGATCTATTTTGGGTTAATTCATATAAAATATAAAATTTATTTATTTTTTAAGATAATGTAAATTGTAGCTTTAGAGGCCTACAAATTATTTTTAGAGATCAAAAAATGCATCAGTCATGTAATTTATATAAATAATGACTGATATTGTGATTCTATCTTTTTTAATTGTAAACACTTATGAAATTAGATAATTTCTAATAAATTTTATGACCGAAGTAAGATGGCCACTCTAAATGGCTATAATTAGCAATTCTCATCCTCATCAATTTCTTATTCTTAGTAAATTTATTAATTGTATCCCTATACATGTTGAATGAATATTATTATTTTTTAATCTTTAAGGTAGTTCATTATTCTTAGTATATGTTTTAATTATTTAGGACTTAATATATGTAAATCCTATGTTGTTAAAGTGATGGGTATAAAAGGTAAGTACTGATAAATGTTACAAATAGATACACTAAATTGATTTACCTAAAATATAAATACATTGAAGGAATTCGCTTATCTAGAGTAAAATAAAAGTTTCCAGATGATGAAAAGGCTAGAACAAGCCTGGGAATAAGTTTGAAGACATTCATTCTGGAAATAGGGTTGAAAACTATCTTTGGATAGTAGTGCATTCAAAAGGATAGTAGTGCATTGTGCTACTATCTAAGGCATCACACTAGTGTTCTCTTATAGAGACAAACCCTAAGTTTTATGTGGATGTTGTTAGAGGGTTTCAAGTAAAATTATAGGTGTGTTCAAGATCATTTGATCTTTCATTTGTGTCACAATTTTATTGATTTTTCTTCAAAACCCTAATGAACACTTGCACATATCAAACAACAACAAGATCAAATGTAAAAGGAAGGGAAAATATGGGTTCTGGGATGTTATGATCATGCGATACATAACCCTTGATGTCTTTATCATTGCCTACATTAATCCTAATGATAAGGGTCTCAGATCACATGTATTTCTCCCTTAGGGAACTTGCATAATCAGCATGTAGGTTATGCAAGAATGACTTTCACTTAGGATATTATTTGATCAAGCATGTAGATTTATGTGTGTTTATTGAGTAATATGCAGAATGATGAGCCATACTATTGATTAATTTTATGTAATATGTGCCAAAATAGTAAGTGTTAGTTGTAAAATCCCTTGTGAGGCTCCTTATATAGAAGGATCTTTAATTTGGATGTGAAAAACTTATTTTTTGGCCTACAAGATGAAAGAGAAAGATAAAATTATAATAGGGGACTGAAGAAAGGGTAAGGACCCAAAACATGTTGGAAAAGTGACTATTGGAAACTAATGTTGAATTGTACACTACTACATTGTGCTAGTGTCTAATATGATCTAGTGTCTTGAAACCATAAAATTAAACAAAGACTATGGTAAATAGGACAAGGATCCCTTGTGATTGGGATATGATTAGATAGGACCACTGGGGGTGTAGATAATAGGAAAAAATAAGTCATAGAAAAGATCAAAAAATAAAAATGACCCATGAACAAGACTTGTATCTATCATTAAGACCTTCATGTGAAAGAGAAAAAAATGATATGGTTCTTTTGTTTACTTGATTAAATTAGGGTGTATACATTTTCCCTCCTTGTATTCTAATAATGTAATGAAATGGAAGTGTTAGAGAAAAAGGGAAAAGAAAATGTGTGCATATACTTACCTATGTGATCAATCCATGTGGAGGATGGATGTGCTTTAGGCTACGCCCAATTTTTTGCTAGAGATGTGGACAACATCTGCAATGTCATTTGTGAAGAGGAAATCCACTATGTTGATAACCCCTATACTAAATCTAGGTAATGAACTAAATTATGAGGAATGAAACCCTATTTTCCCCCTATCTTAGTATATGAACTGAGTCTAAATAATATCTATAACTTTAGAAAATGAAGCCTTGCTTTCCCCCACTTTAATATGTGAACCAAGTTCGATAAATATCAATAAATGTGGAGAAACAAGCCCTACTTGGCCCCACTCTAGTATGTAAACTATGTCTAAGAATTAATCTTCTTGGAGGTTGAAATTATCATTCACCCTTTGGAATCTAGGGCTTCTAAAAACTACGGATTAACCATTGTAGAAAACCATATGACACAACCTAGTGAAATCTCAGTGAGATCTTAATGAAAAATCTAAGTATAATCTAGGAATCTAAACATAGAGAATGGTATAATTTGCCATTTCATCTATATCACCTAGTGAAATCATATGGGATCAAATAAATATGACCTGCAAAATACCCATACCCTAATATCTAAGTATTATAACTATGTACTCTGTGAATAAAACTATGTCCATATAGGCATGGTGTACCATGTGTGTGACCCCATAGTCATAATTTAAATCTAGAACTATATGAAAACCCTATTTAAAGTCAAAAAATATAAACCAATATCTAACAATATCATGGAACCTAATAAAATCTAAGTCAACCTATGTGTCTAAACATTTGAGACAACCTACGTATTTAAACATCTATGTCAACCTATGAATTTGAGTATCAAAGCCAATGTGTGTATTTGAATATCTAAGATAACTTATGTATCTAAACATCTAAGTTAAATTGTGTATCTGAACATCTATGGTAATCTATGTATCTAAAAATCTGAGTCAACCTATATATTTAAATATCTGAGGTAACCTGTGTGTCTGAATCAAGAAAGCTGAGTGTTGATCAAATTGTGTATTTGAGTAAATAAATATTGGTGTGAATGGTACATGTATGCTCCATTATATTAAGAGGTTTGAGATTACAGTAAGGGTGTTAAAACAAAAGTGATAATAGTAAGAATTATAGTGAAAGTTGGCATGGCTAATGTGAGCATGACATCAATTATTATGATGTTTGTATGAGAATTATTCGGAAACTATGATCAATATATACTTGTAGCCTATAGTGAGTTTATTAACAAAATATAGGTTTTATCGTTTTATGGAGAAAAATTTATTGTGATAGTAGTGTAATTAGTATGATGTGTGGCATGTTATCATCAAATCCCATGCATAATAAATAGATCTAAAATCAAAGTTATGGTTATCGAGATATCATAATTAGAATAAGTTGGTATTAGTTGAGCAAATTTGCATGCAATATCAACCTTAGGTAGGTAGCATTTTTAAAACATAATTTAAGTAAATTGATTGATTGGTTTTGAGAATCAATTGAATCAATTGACTTGAGAAAAAATATTGATCTGAGCATAGGAACATCCTAAGAAGACAAGGAGAGAACGTGACCCACTATGGGAATGTGGAGGACCTCATCCTAGCCAAGGAGGAGGTTACCATGATAAGGAACTTATCATTTTTGTTATTTTTGTAAAGATAAATATGTTTTTAATCATTTTTATGTTATTTAGTGGGTTTAAGGCCATGTTTAGGAGGGATGTGATAATGTCCCAAGGATTGTTCTAGTGTCATGGACTATCGTATTACCATCCCAAGGTAAATTTATTGTTTATTACTCAGGTCTTGGGTGCAGTGCTAGTGTCTAATGGAGCCAAAATTATTGATTTTGATTATGTTATTCATTTTAATGATTATGTTTGTATGTTTACATACCATTTAGAGATGTTAACTTTGGATTTATTATATTTTATAGGCAAATATACACATGAGGTATTTTCATAGTGGCTAGATGATAGAATGCTTATGTAGACTACCCATGATAGATGATGAGAGGATAGTGATTGATAGGGTTAGTTTGGGTTATATGGCATCACATGCACTGATTCCCTAAGACTACCATATGATGACCTTCTTATGTGAGTGATATAATGCTGATACTTTTATATTTTGGTTACCTATTGGGGAGATCATTGTGACTGTAGAGGATGTTTATATGATACTAAGAGTGCCAATTACTGGTCGTCAGTCTATATTATAGGAGGTTACTAGAGATAGAGCTATGGATACAGCTTCTATGTACTTTTTAGTCATACCCATGAAGACTCATCATCGAGGGAGTTTTAATGATGTTTTTTCTCAGTGATTGAAGAAGTTTCTTATAGTGTTACTGGATTCATTCATTGTTGTGGATGGAAGTGGTGTATTTATTTCATTCAAGATGCATGGGATTGTGCAAGATGTATAAGAGCACAAGACCATATACTCATGGGGTCACACTATGCAATCCCACTTTTATAAAGATTTGTACCATTTTACTCAAGATTTGGGCAAGAGTGGCATTAGGTCTTCAACATTATTAGATTGATGGGAGTATAAACATATTATATTGGCTAGACTAAAGGATGGATTAGGTCTACACATAGATGTATACAAATAAATGGACTAGTATGGGTCACATGCTATTGAGGATCATGATGCCTTATCTAAAGGTGTTGGATTGGTTAAAATATGGAGACATTATTTGAAGACCCTATAGGGGATTTCATGGGTGGCCTAAGTATGGTTTTTAACTGATATGGGTTCAAGGGAGTTTTTGGTTGCATGACTGTTGGGTCAATTTGATTGAGATATATCAGTATGAGTAAGTGACACAATAATTTGGTGTTATCTAAGATGCACCATGGGTGTGGTTGAGGATTTCTTAGGATCTGTTGAGGCCAAGTAATAGGATCAAACCAATAGAGAATAAGTTAGCTATGATTCCTTTGATAGAGTGAGAGCTAATGATAGAGATTGATTATGTTGATGATGTAGGGCCTACCGATGCCTACATAATATAGTGGAGGCAGTATATATGGACACCACTATTTCTAAAAGATGGTGATATCATGTAAGATGTATTACATTTGTGCCCTTTAGGGAAGTTAAAGGCACATTATGATTTTAGATCTATATGTTTTTTTCTAGTTTAGTGTTTAAATTATTAGTGAAATATATAATGGACTACATAAGTGTGTGTAGGTTTAGGAGACAAAAAGTACTAAGAGACCATTATTGATGTTGCATTCTGAGATCTGACATGATAGATCCCTAATGATGTCATGGATGATGGGATAGTAGAGAGGGCCATCAGATTTGCAGGAATTCAAGCCCATATTTTTTATCGCGCAAACATTGCCATCACTTCCTTTAGGTGAGTAGATACTAATAAAAATGAGGCACATGCTAAACTATATAAGTGAGTTATGCCCACACCTGATGCTCTATGTGGGGAAGTTCTTAGGATGGTGGATGAATATATTAATTTATAGTGATAGCATGTGAGTTAGTCACCAAGGTAGAAATTCTATGGGATAGATAATATAGATCTAGGTCTTGATCAAGATATAAAGGGGATACGAGGGCATCTAGTGTGGATGTAGCTAAGAATGAGAGTGAGAAGGGTGCTCCTGGTGACCAAACATTGGATATTGAGTGATTATTTATTATTGTATTCAAACTTGTTTTGAACCATTTATATATGTACTTTTTTTACATGGGTATTATGCTATCTAGCATTTTGAATTGTGTCATTCTTTACATAATTAAGGGTTTTGATCCAAGTGGATCCATGTATCATTCTATTTTTAAAAATTCTTTAAATTCTATTCATATCATTTTCATATTGTAGTACTCGTTGAGAGCTTTCTATCACTTTTTGTGGTTCAAAAAATGGAGTCTCGATGCTCAAGATATGGCTAGTTGAAGAAATATTCTGACATGGGGTGTCAAAAGTGACGTGGCACTATTGAAAATGTGTCAAGTTGACCAATAGCCACTTGACATGTGGCAAAATAATTGGTGCAAAAAAAATGTTGGTTTCTTATTTTTTATTTGAAATTTTCAAACTTTGAAATAAGGCACCAAAGAAAATGCCACATCACCCATCCCATCATCCAAGCATGTACCAAGTCAAATCAGCAGCTTAAGTGTGCACCTTTGTCTTAGGCATTTGAAGAGGGGTCAAACATTTTTATTTAAGGCATTGGAAATAGAATTCCTAGAAAATGTGGGACTAAACCAAGTCCCAAGGCACCAAAAAAGGAGGGAAACATTCAGATTTCATGATGAGTGCACCCTTCCTCATGCTAAGGCACCTAGAAAGGTGGGAGGAGGTTCTGAACTCTTGACCTATCCTCTAAAATATTAATGCCTTGACCACTTCAGCCACAAGGATCAAAGTGTTTAAAAGGGACTAATTTATACTTGAATAGACATGAAAAGCAAACTTTGTAAAGTGATTTAACAAGATTAGAGCCTTGTTTTTGCTGTGTACGGCCTTGGGCCATTATTTTTAGGTCCAAGAGATGTTTTTACAAGAAAACAAAGATCAAATAAGGTGAATTGAAGAATTGTATTGGTTTTGGAAGCCATTTGTTGCACAAAATTAATGAGAATTGTCCTCACTTTGAATGGACTTGGAGACATAGGCTATTGAAGCCAAACTCCATTATCAATTTATTGGTGAATTCTTTGAATTTTCTCTAATTTTTATTCAATTTTGATCTTCATTTTATATTTGGTTTTAATTTATTTATACAAAATTAATCAAAAAAGTGAGAAATTGAAGGATCTCTTAAATGTGAACAAGTGATTTTTGAATATACTACACTTGTATTTTCAGTTTACAGATCAGATTTTTGGTATCATAGTAGTTGTTATTTAATAGTGATTTCTAGTGTATGTTGACAAGGTCTAAATCCCAAAAGGGTGAAGGAAAACTCATTGAGTATAATCTAGAGATTGGTTCAAGGCATGCTTCAAGGATGGCCAAAGAAGAGATGGAATCCAAACAAGCTTTCCACCGAGCCTTCATGGACATGAGAAGCATGGTTGAGGAACTATACCATGAAAAACAAAGGAAATCTAAGAATGAAAAATAAGGTGATTCATGAGAATAAAAAGGTAAACAAATCAAAAAACCTTCTCTATCAGATGATGGTAAAAAAATTGTGGAATCTCTGCCTTCATTAAAATTGGATATTATGTTTAAATTACCAATGTTTAATGGTGAAGTTAATGCCAAAAAGTTATATAATTGGGTCAAGTAGATTGAAGTTTATTGTAGGGTCTAAAATATTGTAGGGGATGAGTCAAAAATTCATCTGGATACTCTTCATATGGGAGGCACAAATCTCATCTGGTGGGAGAGTAAGTTGAAGGAAACTGAGCTTCCAAAAGGTAACTCGATTTCTACTTGGAATGAATTTATTGAAGAACTCAGAAAGCAATTCTATCCTTTAGGCAATATGAAACAAGCCATGATGGATTGAAAAAGTTTTAGACAAGGAAAAGGCCAAAGTGTTTAATATTATACACAAGATTTTAGGAAAAAATCTTTACTTTTGAATGTTCCTCTATACACACAAGAAACACTGCTAAAATATATAGGTGGGTTACATAGTTACTTATGACATATGTTCTTATGTTCAATCCCACTAATTTAGATGCAGTATGTGTTCAAGCCACTCATTTAGAGGCTAGAGGAAAATAATCAAAAGAATCTTTTCCTAAATTAAAAAGTAAGCAATCTAATGTTAAACAATCCAAAGGGGAAATTTCATCAGGAAAGGGTAAAACGAAATCCACTTATACTGTTAAAAAATAAGAAGGAAAACCATTTTGTAATCATTGCAAGAAAAATCATGATGATTCTAAGTGTTGGAAATTACATCCTCAGTTAAGGCCTAAGAGGTATCAAAAGAAAGAAAAGAAGGATAATGCTATGGTTCAGGACATAGGTTCAGATTCAAGTGATGAAACTAAGATCATAGCTATGGGATTACATAATGATTTTTCTCTTTCAGTTTCTAGCACTAATGCTTCATCTTCTTCTAAATAGAATGTTGTGCATGTTGATAAGAAAATAAAAGAATTGTTCCACATTAGAGTTGTTTCAAAGCATACTAAGATTGACACTCTATTTGATAGTGGTTCACAATCAAATTTAATTTTTGAAGACGTTGTTAAGAAGATAGGCTTACAAACGAATCCCCATCTAAAGCCTTATCCACTAGGTTGGGTGCGTTATAATGTGAAGCTACAAGTCTCACAAACTTGTAGGCTAAGGTTTGCCATCACATCCAAGTTTGTAGATGAGGTTTAGTTGGATGTTGTTCCATTGGACATATGTGGGATTGTTTTGGGAAGCCCATATCTTTAAGATAGAAAAGAAATATTCTATAGAGAGGAGAATAAGTAATTTCTTGTTAAGCATGGCATTGAATATATAGTTAGAGCACATCACATTAAAATAAGTCTTTCCTTGGTTATAGCAGGGCAAATGAAAAGACTAGTTAATTCAAGCAAGACTTTTTGTCTCATGTTGATTAAGTTTAAGGAAAAATAATATTCTCAAGTTTTGAAAAGTGTGATCTTAGACACAAGAATGAATTGGTTAAAATCATTTCTACTTATGATGATGTATTTCAGGATCCTAAGGCCTTAACCCCTAAAAGGGGAGTTCAACATGAAATTCAGCTATTGCAGGATTCTCCTCTCCCTAACATTGGCATGTACAGGTTATCAATGGTGGAAAATGAGGAACTCAAAAAATAGGTGATGGATCTATTAGATAGAGGTGTTATTCATCCAATTTCATCTCCTGTTGGTTCACCAATTATTTTGATGCCAAAGAAAGATGGAATGTGTGTTGATTTTCGTGCTTTAAACAAAATTACTATTAAGAATCGTTACCCTCTTCCTCGTATTGATGATTTGTTGGATAAATTAAAACATGTTATTTATTTCACTAATCTAGATTTGAGAAGTGGATATCATCAAGTAAGAATTAGTGAAGGTGATGTGTGGAAAACTACCTTTAAGACAAAATAAGGATTGTTTGAATGGCTTGTTATGCCTTTCGAGTTGTGTAATGCCCCAGCTACATTCATGAGATTGATGAATGATGTTTTTAGATAGTTCCTTGATGATTTTGTTATAGTTTACTTAGATGATATATTGATTTTTATAAAGTCATGGGAAGAGCATGTGATCCAAATTAAGAAAGTCATGGATGCATTACGAAGGGATTTTTTTTTTCTAAAAATGTCAAAATGTGAATTTGGCAATACCTCTTTCATATACTTGGGTTACATTTTAGGACATGGTAAATTTAAAATTGATCCTGAAAAAGTGGCAGTCATTGTTAATTGGCCTACACCCAGTAACACAACTGAGGTTAAAAGTTTTCTTGGTGCTAAATAGTTTTGGAGAAAGTTTATTACTCAATTTTCATATATTGCATCACCTTTGCATTCTTTGACAAGTGTGAAATAGGGCTTTTAGTGGGGAGGCAAACATCAAAAATCCTTTGCCACTTTGAAAGAAAAGATAAGTACTACTCTGGTTTTGGCACTTCTTGATATAGAACAACCATTTGAGATCAAGACAGATGCAAGTGAGTATGCTATGGGAGCTATTTTAATGCAAGGTAAGAAACTAGCTTGTTATCATTCTAGAACCTTTATAAGTGCAGTAAGAAAATATCCAACTTACGATAAGGAATTGTATGCATTGGTTTAAAGTGTTAAAAAATGGAAGCATTTCTTAATGGGCAAAGAAACAATAATACATACAGATCATCAACCCTTACAGTATCTCCAATCACAAACTAAGCTACAACAGTCTAGACATTTTCGTTGGATGGGTTTCTTACAACAATTTCATCTTGTGATCAAGTATAAAAAAGAAATTCAAAATAAGGTTGCAGATATGTTATCTAGGCCTCTTATAGTTGTTGCATCTATTCTTTTACAACATGGTTCTTTGTCTCATGAAAGTTATAAAGAACAATATGTGAATGATCTTGATTTTCAGGATGTTTATAAAGACTTGATGAGTACTAGACAAGTAGAAGAATTGGACTATCATTTACATAATGATTTTTTGTATCATTTGGGTAAATTATGTACTCCTCAAGATGAGAGGGTGCACATGATTAGAGAAGCACATACTTCTCTTATTTCTGGTCATTTTAGAGTTGGTAAAATGGTTGCACATTTGAAGATGTATTTTTATTGGCCTTGTATGCAGGAAAATGTTGCTAAATATATTAAGGGATGTATTCTTTGTGCCATAAGCAAACCTAGTAACAACAAACTAGGACTTTACACTCCTCTGCCTATTCCTACTCACCCATGGGAAAGTATCTCCATGGATTTTGTGGGGGGTTTGCCTATGACACAAAGAAAACATGACTATTTTATATGTGGTTGTGGATAGATTTAGCAAGATGTGTGTTTTGATTCCTTGCACAAAGAAAATTACTGGGGAAGGTACTGCACACTTGTTCTTTGAACATGTATGGGTTCATTTTGGTTTGCCTACTTTAATTATTTTTGAATGCGATTCTTGATTTATTGGGGAGTTTTGGTCAACTTTGTGGGGACTAATGGACATTGAATTAAAAAAGAGCACTACATTTCATCCACAAACCAACGGACAAATAGAGGTTGTGAACCACATTGTGGTACATTTGCTTAGGGGTTATAGCAATAAACATCCAAAGTTATGGGATGAACAATTGTGTTACATACAACATGCATATAATCAGGCACTTCATTCTTTTACTATGAAATCTCCATTTGAAGTTTGTTATGGATACTTGCCTAAATATCCTCTAGATATTTGCTATGGATAGGATACAGCTATTGGTGCACCAAAAGAAACCATTTGAGCCAAGAAGTTCATTGAACAAATACAACTCATTCATCAAACTATTCATACTCAATTGGAGAAAAGTCAAACCAAGTACAAAGCCAGGCATGACAAACATCGTATTGATCAGCAATTTGTTGTAGGTGATATGGTATGGCTTCACATTAGTAAGGAAAGACTGACAGGTGAAGGTAAAAAGTTGAAACCAATCTAGTATGGTCCTTTTCAGATAACAAAAAAAATTGGAACAAATGCTTTTCGATTAGATTTACCATCTTACATGCAGATTTATTCAGTTGTAAATGTGGAAAATTTAAAATTTTATGAGCCTCCAATGATAATTGATCATGATGAAAGTGTATCCATTCCTTTCGTTGATGATTTTTCTCCTGAATATCTAACAAAATTATAGGAAGATACTATACTTGACAAGAATATGGGGACTTCACGAAGAGGTAATGTTGAATATCTTCATGTTGGTCTCAAAGGGATGCACCCAAGCAAGTCTAGATGCATGGAAGTTGGAAAGGTGAGGGAAAAATACCCTCATCTCGTTACCAATTAATTTCAACTTTTAGAGGTCCAAAAGTTCCAAGTGGGGAGGAATGATCTAGGTGGATCCATGTACCGTTCTATTTTCAAAAAGTCTTCAAATTTTGTTCAAATCATTTTCACATTGTAGTACTCATTGAGAGCTTTCTATCACTTTTTGTGGTTTGAAAAATGGAGTCCCGATGCTCAAGATATGGCTAGCTAAAGAAATCTTGTGACAGGGGATGTCGAAAGTGACATGGCACTATTGAAAATGTGCCAAGTGGACCAATATCCACTTAACATGTGGAAAAATAATTGGTACAAAAAAAATGTTGGTTTGTTATTTTTTATTTGAAATTTTCAAACTTTGAAATAAGGTGCCAAAGAAAGTGCCACATCACCCATCCCATCATCCAAGCATGTACCAAGTCAAATTAGTAGCCTAAGTGGATGCCTTTATCTTAGGCATTTGAAGAGGGTTCAAAAATTTCTATTTAAGGTGTTGGAAATAGAATTCCCAGCAAATGTGGGACTAAACCAAGTCCCAAGGTGCCAAAAAATGAGGGAAACATTCAAATTTCATGCTGAGCGCGCCCTTCCTCATGCCAAGGCACCTAGAAAGGTGGGAGGAGCTTTTGAACTCTTGACCTATCCTCTAAAATATTAATGCCTTGACCACTTCAGCCATAGGGTTTGAATTCTTATAAAAGGGACTAATTTATACTTGAATAGACATGAAAAATAAACTGTGTAAAGAGATTTAAGAATATTAGAGCCTTATTTTTGCTTTGTACGACCTTGGTCCATTATTTTCTAGTCTGAGAGATGTTTTTACAGGAAAAAAAGATAAGAGAAGGTGAATTGAAGACTTTTATTGGTTTTGGAAGCCATTTGTTGCACAAAATTAATGAGAATGGTCCTCACTTCAAACGGACCTGGAGACGTAGGCTATTGAAGCTGAACTCCGTTATCAATTTGTTGGTGATTTCTTTGAAATTTATCTGATTTTTATTTAGTTTTGATCTTCATTTTATATGTGGTTTTAATTTATTTATACATAATTAAGCAAAAAATTTGAGAAATTGAAGGATCTCTTAAACGTGAACAAGTGATTTTTGAATATACTACACTTGTATTTTTAGTTTACAAATCAGGTTTTGGTTGTATTCATTTATTATATTTTGATATAGAGATGTATTTGTTTAGCTATTTAATTGTAATTTATTGCTCATATGTATATGGATGTTGGTGTAGATATGTATATTGGATTAGGAATGTTATTTGTTAGTTATTTTTTATTATAGAAGTGTCATAAGATATTTGAGTGTGAATCATGTAACTATAACATGCACTATTTAAATCCAGATGGCAAGCTAAACAAGTGACCATACTACTCATGTTTTGTTGGCATAGAAGTAGACTTTAGAATTGATTTTGCTCATT
Source organism: Torreya grandis (assembly GCA_037957365.1). NCBI lineage: Eukaryota > Viridiplantae > Streptophyta > Pinopsida > Cupressales > Taxaceae > Torreya > Torreya grandis. Next base: position 1,599,881 of record JARHVA010003029.1, read on the forward strand.
ATGCACTATTGGTATTTATATGTTTAGATTTTGTAATAAATAACTTAATGTTTTGCCATACTAAAATTGTGTTTTGATCTGTGTGATCCCTAAAAAATATCTTAATTGGTGGTCATGCTAAAACTATGTTCTAATATTTATGATCTATGGAAAATATATTAATCAGATGTTGTACTAACATTATGTTCTAATTTTTATAGTCTCTACAAAATATTCTAATCGGTTGTTGAGTAGAAAGTGGTTGTTGAGTTGATTTCCATTTTTTACCATGCTTCTATAAATAGGTTGAGCTTTGTGAATTGGTTACCATCATTTCTAAATATGTGGTGCATGATATCTAACATAAATAGGTGTCTTATAAACCAAATGGCTCATATTATGAATAACCAGTGTCCCCTTTGAAGGAACATCCTATGATAATTTACTTGTAGAGGAGTTTGACCTAGGAGAGTGTGAAGAAGTAGGTATCAATGCCCCCTATGTGAATTTTGTAATGATTATGTCAAAACATTGGTCAATATGATCTTTGAGTGCACAATAGTGAGTGACCTAATTTCCATTGATTCTATGATAATTTTAATATGGTTTGTTTCTTATTCTTTGTAAATGATGTGTTATAAGATGCTGCATAGGTGGAAGGGTGATCATCCATTTGTCTAGTAATGTAAACAATATATCATGAGGCCTAACTCTATCTAAAAACTATATGGCCCCATTGTTGGTGTCTTGTGTTTTATTCACTATTAGAGATGCTATTTGAAGTGACTCTTTTCTTTTGTTGAGTATCTTAATTGGTGGTTTATATTCCTCTTTTTATTGAGGCATCTATGTATCAAGTGTTTGTACCATATTGAATGATTGTGCCTATGACAATAAAACATCCCCCAAAAATTTTAGAATTCTATATCAATGTACATTTTTTGATGCATCTCAAACTCGATACATCACTTATTGATGCAAGTGATAATCATTCAACAAACTCATGTATGCACAACTAGAACCAAAAGAGGTGAACCAAGGTAATTAACTAGGGCTAACTACTCACAAAGGGTGTTATGGGAAATCAGACTGCCTTTAAGGGTGTTTGTGGGGTTCAAGGCATATCGATGTATGCATACATGGATAGGTCTCAAGCTCCATATGGGTTACTCATTCTTCCACATGTGATTATTATAGTATCTTAGCCCTTGGAAAATACCTCACAAGGATGGTTATTTAGAAAAGATTTATCTAACCAACAAGGATAACTCTAACAACCTATGTTATCATTTAGGTTAAAAACTTTTTCATTAATATTACAAGATATATTATTATACTAAAGTCATAATTAGATATGATTTTACAAAATTAATCATAAGCAACAACTAAAAATCAATTTAACACATGTAGATTATGATAAATTCCCATAAGCATACAATAGAAATAGCATTGGATAAAAGTGAACACAATTAAGAATAGAATGGAAACTAGGGTATTGTAGGAAATTATGAAGTGGTATTAGCCAAGGTTGTTAATCACCTCATGCCCTAAAGGTCACCAAACCATTTCCAACATGTTCTTTTTTATTTCACATAGCACTCAATTAATAAGCATGAATGTCATTATCCAATTAAAGTAACAGTGATACAACTATGATCAACTTTGTTATTCATCAAATAAATTTCATCAACAACCTATAATCGAATCTATGATAACGATACTATATTGGCAATAGCCAATGTGATATAATCAATAAAAGAGAATTTAATGTAATCAAAAACATATTACAGCCAAGCGTACATTTCATTAATCATTGATTATATAATCAATTATAAAGTTAAAAAAAAGAACATATTCAGTTCATATAACTTCCACATATACTTCATTATTTTCTAGCATACATCAACACATAATTTTAATAAAATGATAAGCAACTATATTGTTAACCATTCTTATAACAAATAATTCATTAGAGAAGTAATCTACCTTTATACAACCTCTTTTCGAATAAAATCAAACATATATAGTAATACATTTAAAATATGAAAAAGTATAATTATGCATGCTTAAAATACATTTAATATGAACTAGAACTGGAAGCATGTAAGCAACAAATTTTTTTTGCATAATTAAATGTATATAAAACTCATAAAATTATCAATGTCTTATATACAAAACAATAATTCTAGCCAAGTTTCTAGTTGAGTGGAACCCAAATAAAATGTTATAATTCAATAACTCTTAAAAAATAATGTTGATCACATTAAGGTATAGTAGTGCAATTAGGTTCACTTAATAGGAAGAAGGAAATAAAACATTCAATTTCTAGGAAAAAGGATCAACAAGTATGCATTCAACCATCATTTGTTCACATTAACATCAAGCTATTGGGACACAATTATATACTGAGAGGGGTGGTGAATCAGTTTACTGATTAACTTAGTCCTTTTCTAATACCTTTTAAAATAGATTAAAAAGCATATGTAAATTAACATAGATATGCAAAGATCACACACACACACACACACACACACACACACACACACACACACACACACACAAATTCACATGACACCATATTTATACATGGAAAAACCCAATATGGGATAAACCATGGTGAGAATAGCTACTAGAATATACTATTCTAATCTAGCCTCACAATCAAAACCTCACTTGTTATAAATTTAAGGGCACCGACCCTTAGAAGACACCAATCCCATGATTTAAGAGCACCAACTTTAAAGAAGTACCCACTTCCTAATTGAGGACCAACTCAAATTATTTGATGGCACCTACCTATTAGATTCTACTATGGAGATACAACTCCAGATTATAATATATATTCATAAATGAATCTAATTATTTGTTCTCTATTATAGGTCTAGTCTTTAATTGTTCATGCTCTGAACTTCATCTTTCTTCTCTTCCCTTCCCTTATCTTCTCTATCCTCACTATCTTTGTGTCTTTTAATTATTATATTTGACATAATTTTATAAGTCCAACATCTTCTACTTGTATCCTAGATGACATATATAAGTAATTATTCTAGGATCCATATCTCATCTATGTTCGCACTAGTTTGCTAACACATTGTGCTTGGTTTTGTTGGATTTTAGTTATTGTCTTTAACTATAAGCTTATTATGTCTTGAATTCGTGCTCCATCACGTTGATTCTTTGTCTTTTACTATATTTAGTAAATATCAAGATCTAGTTTTGATGCACATGCCTTATTACACAATTTTGATTGATTACAGTAATCAAAATCATTATCTGTGTCTTAATTTATGGATTAATTTTATGTTATTACATGTTCCTATGTTTGACTATTAGTATTATCATATCTTTAAATACCAACCATTGATCTTATGTTTGGCACCATGATCTAATGTTCTTCACTCAAATTTCTAAACTTTAAAACATTTTCATTGGATCATGTTCTTATAGACTTACGTGATCCATTATATCTTTGTATGATTTTGAACTTTAAATTTTAAACATTAAAACATTTCCATTGATCTTTCTAATCTAATTTCCTAAGTGTCATTACATATTCATAGTTGCACAAAATTTGTCTCTATCTATGGTTGAACATCGACCACTTGTCCTTATCTTATTACATCCTCAATCTTTAAAATGAATACACTCAATCAATCTTGTCAAAATAAATCATTATTTAAATCACCACTATGTTTTTAAACATCAATCACTTTATCCCATTGAGTCCACTCATTCCATTGGATCTTCATTGTACAATCATTCACTCATCATTCAATATTCTAAAAAGCTTGATCTTTATCTCTAATGAGCTCTCAAGAATGTGACACTTAGAATTAACATATCCCTTCTACACATTAATTTTATTTACCACTATTGAGACACTTGGCATCCTTTTAATGATCATTGGCTATTTAACTTTGAACCACATGGTAGATTTACCGTTCAGTCTTTGTGTTGTGACACTTGTCACTAGCATGTTCATTCATAGGTACCTTTGACATATTAACTTAACTAGACATCATTGGATATTCAACATATGATTAAGTTATCACCATTAGATCTTATTAATATCTTCAACTTTAAGTTTTTCAAATTTGACTATGTGAATCATCTCAATATGCCCAGAAGTCTAACTTTGCAACTTCATTTTGTTTACTTTGCTCGTCTGCCTATTCTAAAATTTGGACCATATAAACTAGAAATGATAATAAACAAACCCATATGCTCATTTATTCCTGAGTCCTTCACACATATTAGATATATTTACATTAAGTTTTTAACTTGAGTTCTTCTAACATAGAGCTAATTATGCTTAGAACTCCTTGGAAAGCCAACTTTGTTCTTGCATAATTTTTATTTAGCTTAGTATCATGACTTATAATTTGGTGCCTAAGATCATTTCACATAGGGTATTCAATCCATATATTCATCTAATCTATAAACCTTCATACGTGCAAGATATGACATTATAAAAACACTATTAAAATACTTGGGAGATCAACTTTTGCTCAAGCATGTCTTTTGTCTTGCTACATCACATGACCTAAGACTTAGTGAATAAAAACTAGGCACAAATATGATAAAACCCATATGGTCATTTTTTCCTAATTACTCCATAGGTGTAAATTATTACATCATAAATATGCTTACTTGGCTCTACTTGAACCCTTTTACAAATTTGGCTAAGTCTAGAAACTTAGTGAATTTTATCTCAATAGATAACTTTGTATCTCCATATCTTTGTGCCGCACTTCACGCATGACTTCAAATCTAGAAAAAATTAAGTAGGGACTAATGTGATAAAAATAATATGACCAAATCCCCTAGACTCATCCACACATGGTAATGGTGACATAAACAAACTTCATATTCATATTTTTCTATATAGACCCAAAATGTCTAGATGATCACTATGAGGAAGTGGATGAAATTTATAAGTACTAAAATCATCATTTGACCTCTAATAAGATCCTTTGAACATTATCTAATCACCATATTCATCCCTAAGCATTAATAACATACATAATGCCAATAATCTCTCCCTTTTGAAATCAATGACAATCATATTTCCAACAATCTCCCCCTTTATCACTTATGGCAAACTAAATGCTCTGATCTTCTAATATTCTACTCCTTTTCTGGCATTACTTACACTAGATTTTTATCAGTATAAACTAATGTTTTTCATATAAAACTTTATTCCCCTTAGGTAATATCATAATTGCCTAATCTTAACTTGGACATAGGTTCTGATCTTATTTAGCATCTCCACTTTTTCACTGAACTTTTGTAGAGAGTATTTTCACTTTTATCCCCCTTTGACACCAATGACAAAGGGGCTCTTTCATACATTTTATCCAAATGTTTCTCCCCCTTTATCAAATAAAGGAGTTTGTCTAAGAATTTGTAACCATCAACTAATTATAAATTTGAAAAATTATGCATACCTGAGTTGTCTTTTCTCTCTTCTTCTAGGGATTAACAAGACATTTATAATATACCCCCTATAATCATTCCATAAGACTAAGATCTAGTGATGTGATGTAGCAGCCACCATTCCCAACTTCTATCTTAGACATGCAAATTATTTCTTGGGTAGAGGTCTGGAGAATATGTCTGCAATTTGATCTTGAGTTGGTACATACTCCATTATGACCTCTTGATATGTAATATTTTATCTTAATAAGTGATACTTTATTGATATGTGATTGGTTCTAAAATGCATCAGTAGATTCTTTGATATATTAATAACACTTGAATTTTCTCAAAAAATAGAGATAGGTGATTTTAACTTTACCTTGTTGTCTTTTAATGTTTGCTTCATCCAAAAGACTTGAGTGTAATATGCCACTACTGCCACATACTCTAATTTTATTATATAGAGAGTAATCGAATCTTGCCTTTTTCTCAGCCATGAAAATATTTTTTTCTATGGAAAAATGCACCACCACTAGTACTTCTATCATCCACATTTCCTACCCAATAAACATATGTATATACTATCAAAATAAAATCTTCATTTTTAGGATACCATAGGCCAGAGTCAATTGTGATATTGATATATCTAAAGATTCTTTTCACTGCATTGACATGTGACACTTTAAGAGTAGCTTGAAATATTGAAACCATGCACACTACTTACATGATATTAGGTCTTGATGCAGTTAGGTATAAAAATCTACATATCATTGATCTATACATAGTCTAATTTGCATCAATGGACTCATCCTCTTTGCTCAACTTTCATCCAGTTATCACAAGAGTACTAACTGATTTTATATCTTTAATTCCAAACTTTTTGAATTTCCTTAGCATACTTGGTTTGAGATATAAATATCCCTTCATCAATTTTTGTTATTTATAGACCAAGGAAGAAAAAAATTTGTCCAAGCCTAAACATCTCAATTTCACTTTATATTTTTTTACAAAATTCTTTGCACATTTTGCTGTTGCTACCACCGAAGATGATGCCATCTACATATACAAAAAAATTCAACATATTCTCACCTTTTGATTTGAATTATATATTGATGTATGCACATCATTTTATGAAAACTTTTTGTTATAGGTACTGGTCTAATCTTGAATACCATGCCCTAGGTACCTATTTTAGACCATACAGAACTTTCTTTAGTCTGCATACATAATCTTCTTGTTTTGACAGCTAAAACCCTTCAAGTTGTTCTATGTAGACTTTTTATTCTAGGTTTTCATTCAAAAAAGTAGACATAACATCCATTTGATAGAATTTGAATCTTCTATAAATAAATAATCCTAGAAACATTATTATGGCTTCCAATCTAGCAATTGGAGCAAATGTTTCCTCAAAATCTATGCCTTCAACATGTGCATATCCTTTTCACAGCACTCTTGCCTTATTTCTTATGACATCACCATCATCATTAATCTTGTTTCGAAATACCCACTTTATACCTATCACATTCTTTTTTGAAGGTCTTGGAACTAATTTCTGGGTTTTGTTCTTTTCAATTTGGCTCATTTCTTCTTCTATGTCTTTTAGCCAATTCTCATCCTTGTTAGCTTCAACATAGATCTTAGGTTCAATTTTAGACATTAAAGAAAAACTTACTTGCTCCTTATTTTGTGTAACCCTTCTCTTTGTCTAAACTCATTCATTCTTAGTGCTAATGATCTACTCTATAGGATGATCAATTTAAACATATTTTGTACATGCCTTTTCATTCATTTTCTCTGCCTCTTCATTAGATGCTTCTTTTTCAAAATATGTTTCTTCAATATATATTTCCTTATCATATTTAACATGTTTCAAGCCTTCTTTAACCTTGACATTGACGCTCTCTAAAATCTTATGTATCCTTTTATTGTAACATATGAGGGCTTTGCTTTGAGTAAAATAACCAATAAATATTCCTTCATCACATCCTTATTCAAAGCTTCCCAATTTTTCCTCCTTTCTCTTGATGTAGTATTTACTACCAACCAATCTAAAATACTTCATAGAGGTAGGTTTTACATACCATACTTCATAAGGATTTTTGTCACTATTTACCCTTAGTTGAACTCTATCCAAGATATATAGTACTATTTGGACTACTTCTCTCTAGTATCTGTCATGTAACTTGACCTCTTTTAGCATTGTTATGGCCATCTCCTTGATTTTCCTATTCTTTCTTTCAACTACTCCATTCTATTGTGGAGTCCTTATTGTAGAGTAATGTCTTTTGATTCCATCCTTCTCATAATACTCAATAAACTCATTTGACATGAATTCACCACCTTTATCAGATCTTAAGTATTTGATTTTTCATCGAATCTCATTCTCCACCATGGCCATAAATATCTTGAATCTCTCAAATGCCTATGACTTGTCCTTTAAAAAGGTTACCGATGTCATTTTTGAGTAATCATCTACAAATAACATGAAGTATCTCTCTATTTTAGATCCTCTAATCTTATTATGACCAAAAATATTAGTATGAACTAATTCTAAAGGCTTTGTAGTTGCATACTCCTTTGTTTGGAATCTATAGCTTGTTTTCTTGCCTAGTTAACATTCCTTACAAGTAGTGTCTATAGAGTTGTTTATCTTAGGCATGTATCTAACACAATTATTTGAGCTCACTTTGACTAGGTTATCAAAGTTGACATGGCTCATTATTCTATGTTATAGCCAACTCTCATCAAACTTTCCTATTAGATAACTATTACCATTCACTTCAACAAGATTATAGATATTGCTTTTAGTTAATTTCCCTTCTATAACTAGTCTTCTAGTTCTCTTTAACTTGTAGCTTTCTACATTAAATTTGACCTTATATCCATTATCACACATTTAGCTAACACTTAGTATATTATGCTTCAATATTTTAATATAAAGGACATCATGTATATGTAGTTTTTCATCTATGTTCAAGGATCCCTTACCTATGATCTTTACTATAGTCTTGTCTCCCAAGATGATAGATCCTTCCTTAAATTTGCTCAGTTTGATGAACTTACCATTATAACTAGTCATATGTTTTGAGTAACCATTGTATATTACTTTAAAATTCTATTACTTGTGATGGAGTGAAGTTTTATCAATCATAGATTGATCTTTCACCTTACACACATCCTTGAGTTACTTGTTTGGCTTCTTTTTCTCCTTTTTCAAGACTTTTGAACCTTTGTTCACACTATGAGACATGCCTTTATTTTAAATTTATGTTTTTTGTCTTATAAATTTTATTCTACATTGTTTAGCTATGTGACAAAAATTATTGCAATTGTAGTATATTATATTTGTATCTAACAAAGGAGCAAATGAATGTCTACTTACGAATTTTTTTATCCTTTTAGGTAAAACTCTATAATCAATAGTCATATGACCAAGCTAATCATAGGTATAATAATAACCATAGAAATATGAGGAATACTTGGTCATAGCATTTTTTTGAGCACTATGAGGATCTCTTCCAAATTTTGGCTTCTTCAAGTCTCTCAATTTTGTGTATCCATTTGCATTAGCTAATTTTGTCTTATTCTTTTCTTTAGGCTTATTTTCTCCTTAAAATTTCTTCACATCACTTGTGTTTGAGTCTATCTTTGTATCCTTGCAAGCTTTTTATTTATTTACTCCTAGTTCCCCTTCTGCTTTTAAGTTGTCATATAGGTTAGCAAATGTAATAGTTATTAAATCTATTCGTTTTTCATAAACAAGACTAGATCTCTCTTTTGAAAGCTTTTCAGAGTTGATAAATTCATCAAGAATGTTTGATATTCCTTTCAGCTCTTGACCTTTGTCAATTTGATATTTAGCTTTCATAAGCTCTTTTCTCAAATCCACTATCTTTGCTTCTAACTTCATGCACTCATCAAATTTAGATTATAGTTTAAGTTTAAATATATCTTCTATTATTTTATCCTCTTCAACTTGTTTATTTAGGCTAACCACCATCTGATCAAAAATTTTAATACTTTTGGACATTTTATGAATTTCTTTTTGTCCAAGCCTCTTCTATTTTGAGCTCTATTTTCTTATCTTGTCAATTTCCCCTAAAGCACAGATGATTTCACACTCTAGATCCACTTCTCCTTCTTCATATTATTATTCAACTTCTTCTTTATCTATAGATGTTGATCTTATTATCATGAATTATACTTTCTTTTCCTTTGCAAAAAAGGCATAGTCATGGTCATCATCTGATATATCACACTCATTGAATGAATCACTATCTTCTTTTATGTAAAAACCCCTCTTATTTTTAAGGAAGTTATTATTTTTAGAGTAGTGAGGTTTCATCTTTTTACTACTCTCTTCTTGCTCAGAGTTATCATTTTTGTTATAAGGGAATTTAGTAGAAAAATGTCCTACTTTACCATATTTAAACCATTTAAAGGGAAACTTACCTTTATACTTTTTAGACCCTCTCTTTAATCTTATGATAAATTTGGATTTTTCTTCATCATTATCCTTAGATTTTGATGTAGGTGCTTCTACCTTTACTAATTTAGATGCTTTGAATGCAGCTTCTCTCTTGAAGGTGTCTACTTCTATGATTCTCATCTCATAGGCAGATAATGTTCCTTGTAACTCATCAATAGTGATTTTATCCATATCTCTTTATTCCTTTATTTCAAATATTCTAGAGTCATACATGGATGGTAGAGATCTTAGGACCTTTTTAACAATGATTGATTCTTTCATCTCTTCTCCAAGGCCTCTAATTTCATTGACTATTTCATCTATTTTGATGAGTTATTCTACAATTTTCTCTTCTTCATTCATTTTAAGGCTTTTAAAATTTCTTTTGAATGTTTGTAGCTTGGCATACTTTACATTATCATCACCTTCATAGATACTCTTTAATTTATTATAGATATCTTATGCATTTTGACAATGCATCACTCTAACAAAATCTAAATTAGATAATCCACATAGAAAAGCATTCTTAACCTTGGAATTAATCTCATATACCTTTTTGAAAACTTTATTAGTAGGAGATGTATATCCATTTAAAATAGACATACATACATCAAACCCTAATGAAGATAAATATGATTCCATTTTTATGCTCTAAAACGCATAGTTTGATCCATCAAAGAGGTGTTCCTTCTTGACTATCCATTTTTGTTCACTGTCCAAAATATACCTAAGCTGATTAAGCTTCTTATAAGGAACCAGGGATCTAATACCAATTATTGGAACATAATTATATATTGAGAGGAAGTAAATCAGTATATTTATTAACTTAGTCTTTTTATAATATCTTTTAAAATAGATTAAAAAGCATTTACATATTAACATAAATGTGTAGATCTCTCTCTCTCTCTCTCTCTCTCTCTCTCTCTCTCTCTCTCTCTCTCTCTCTCTCTCTCTCTCTCTCTCTCTCTCTCTCTCTCTCTCTCTCTCTCTCTCTCTCTCTCACACACACACACACACACACACACACACACACACACACACAAATTCACATGACATGATATGTATACATCGCAAACCCAATATGGAAAACACCATGGTGAAAATAGTTGCTAGAATATACTATTATAATCTAACCTCATAATCAAACCTTATTGGTTTTAGATTTAAGGTTACTGACCCTAAGGAGACACCAATCCCCTAATTTAAGAGCACCAACTCTTAGTAAACACCCACTCCCTAACTAAGCACCAACTTAGTTTATCTAATGGCACCTACCTATTAGATTTTACTATGGAGCTACAATTCCATATTACAATATAGATTTGTAAAGGAATCCAATTCTTTATTATTTATTATTGGTATGGTCTATAACTATTCATGTTCTTCCCTTCTCTTGTCTTCTCTGTCCCCATTATCTATGTGTCTCTATATTTCTCTATTTGACATAATTCAATAATACTAGTAGCTTCTATATATATCCTAGATGACATATATATAATAAATTGATCTAGGGTTTGTATTTCATATGTGTTCACACTAGTTTACTAACACATCACACTTAATTATATTAGATTTTAGTTCCTATCTTTAACTTCTAGTTTCTCACATCTTGAACTCATGATCCACCACCTTGATTCTTAGTACTTTACTATATTTATCAAATATCAGTTTTGATGCACATGCCTTGTTACACAATTTTGATTGATTAGAATAATCAAACTCATTATTTGTGACATATTTTATGGCTTAACTACAAGTTCTTACATGTTCCTATGCTTGACCATTAAGATGATCATATCTTTAAATATTGACCATAGATCTTAATTTGGGTGCCATGATCTAATGGTCTTCATTAAAATTGCTCAACTTTAAAATGTAATCATTAGATCAAGTTTCGATAGGCTTACGTACTCCATTCAATATTTTTACACTTTTAGACTTTAACTTTTCAACTTTAAAAAACATTTGTTGATCTTTTTGATCATAACTCTTGCATGCCATTAGATCTCCATAGTTTCATGAAATTTATCTTTTTCTATGGTTAAACATTGACCACTTGTCCTTATCTTGTTGCATTATCATTATTTATAATGAATACACTTCATCAATCTCATCAAACTAGCTCAACCTTTAAGTCACCTCTCTATCATTAAACATCAAGAAATTTATCCCATTAAGTCCACTCACTCTATTAGATTTTCATTACATGATCATTCACTCATTGTTTGATCTTCTAATAGTATTGATCTTTATCTCTTACAAGCTCTCAAGAATGTGACACTTGGAATTAATGCATCCCTTTTGCACATTATTATTAGTTCAAATTATTGAGACACTTAGCATCCTTGCATTGATCATTAACTATTTGACTTTGAGCCACACCATAGATTTATTGTTTAGTCTCTATGATTGTGACACTTGTCACTAGTGCATTCACTTGTAGGTACATTTGACATATTAACTTCATTATGATTCATTTAATTTCCAATGTATAATTAAGCACTCACTATTATATATTTTAACGAGCTCAAACTTTACCTTGTGTAGGTTTGACTAAGTATGGGGACCATCTCAATATTCTTGGAGGGATAAATGTTCACCTTCATATGTTTTCCTTCATTTATCTGCCTATTCTAAAATTTGGACCATATAAACTAGGAATGATAATGAACAAACCCATGTGCTCATTTCTTCCTTAATCCTTCACATGTGAAATATATAACACCATTAATTTTCTCACTCGAATTCTTATACCACAGAGCTAACTATGCTTAGAACTACCTAGAAGGCCAACTTTTTTTCTGCATAACCTTTGTTTCACTTAGTCACATGACTTGAAATTTGCCTCATAAGATCCTTTCACATAGGAAATTCCACCCATATATTCATTAGTTCCACAAACCTTCATACGTACAAGATATGGCATCATAAAAATACATACTCATCTTTTTCTTATCATCTACAAATTTGATTATGGGAAAACACTATCAAAATTCTTGGGAGCTCAACTTTACTCATTCATATCTTTTATCACACTACACATGGCCTAAGTTTCAATTCATAGAAACTAGGCACAAAGATGAACAAAATCATATGATCATTTTGTCCTAACACCTCCATGTGTGCAAATTCTAACCTCATCAATATGTTTACTTGGCTCTACTTGAACTCTTTTGCAAATTTGTCCAAGTATAGAAACTTAGTGAATTTATCTGAGTAGCCAAATTTCCATCCCCATCTATTTAAACACACTTCATCGCATGACTTCAAATCTATCATATAACAATTAGGGACTAATGTGATCATAACCATATGACCAACTCCCCTAGACTCATCCACATGTGGCAATGATGACATCAACAAACTACTTATTTAGATATTTCTCTATAGACCCAATATGTTTAGATGATCAATATGAGGAACTGGATGAATTCTACAAGCACTCCAATCATCCTTTGACCTCGAATATGATCTTTTGAATATCCTCTAATCACAATATTTAGTCATGAACATCAATGACATCCATAATTTCAATAATCTCTCCCTTTTGACATCAATGACAATCATATTACCAACACAAACCAGGGAGAATATCTCACTTTAACAATTACCATTTGAACATGAGAATAATCTAAGATAACTTCCTACATCAAATCAATAGACATTAATTCTAGAATTTCATATCATCTTAGTTTCATACTAGGTAGCCCTTAAGTAACCAATCAAACATATAATTGTACTCATTTTAGTAATGTGTCTAATATCAACTTTTAAGAAATAGAATCAACATGAACACATTTAATAATAAAAATATACATACCTTTATACACAACTATGTATATCTAAGGTATGTGATAGAGAAAATATTTTTATTTATATCTTCTATATATACTAGCAACAAGTATAACTGGATGGATTTATATAATCCATGTACAACTAAAACAACTAGGAGAATCTCTGTGTTCTTTACTAACTATAATGGTTAAAACATCATCTATAAACAAATCATAGGTATCTATTTGTATATATGATAAATGGGGTTTGTTAAATGAATGAATAATAAACATTCATTTAATTAAAATTCTGATTTATTAACAAGTAAAACTAGCATACTATGTATGATTTAACATCAAAATTAACTAACATGTATATACTTGAGTAAACCCTTACTCATATTTACCATTAAGTATTCTTTTCTAAACTAAAAAAGTTTATAAGAAATTAACAAGAAATAAATGTTGCATTTTTAATATCAAATGACTATTTTAGGTTAGAAACATGGATGATGTTCATATATACATCTCAAATTAACTTAATACATGTAAATGAATTACCTTAAATAAATATAATACAACTTCAGCATCTTACCGCATAAGCAATGTTCTAAGATTTTACATTCTTTTTCTATGTATTCTATTTCCAACACAAGGTTACCATAACATAAATTACAAAGCATATTTCAACCAATATCAAATGGAATAAGATGATAAATATATTCATAAACCAAATAATACTAACTATTAACAACTAAACTAAGAGTATATAATCAATATAAAATAAATCATTACCAATTAATTCATACTTGTCTATAAGATCATTCAATAATGGAGTAATAAGTAATCGAATCAGACAAACCCTCCCAACTAGCCCTATGATCCCAACCATTTGTGACACTTACCACCCCAACCATCAGCAAGATGGTGGTTTTGAATACCAGGGTCAAGAAGGGAATTCTAAACAAGTTAGATTCTAAACCATTAGATATCTCAATGCAATCAAAAATAACATAAACAAGTGACAAACAAACACTATTTTGAGGTGAGATAGAAATAACCAAATTTTGTATTGATATAGATCAAGAGTAGGGATAACCAATCTAGGTTACTCGAAGGATATATCAATGGATTTAACAACTAAATATATTCCCATATAATTCATAAAAACCAACATATAACCCTTCCAAGTGTATGGTCAGTGAATTTTATCCTAACTATAATCTATAACCGAGGCATACAAGCATACCAAATTTTTGCTTAGTTATTTAGGCCTAGTCTAGGAATGGTTACATGATAATAACAAAATAGAATAGACATAAGATAATATATAAATCAAAGTCACATAACTCAAACTAGTTATATATAGCCAAGCCATCATACAACAATTTAAAACCAAACAATCATAATATCTAGTAGACATATTCATTTTGACTTAACCATACAATAATTCCCAAAACAAACAGTCAATGGCTGTAGTAATCATTCAAAATCATAATCAATTATAAATTTAGAATCAATCAATTGGATTCGCAAGATCATCATGAGGTTTCACAACCTCACATGATTCTCGCAAATAATTGAAATTGATATAAAATCATTTTAGTCATGCAATAAACACATTTAGGTTTTAAAATTCAAATCCTTATTATTAATATATGAATAAAATTCTAGCAAACTTCACCCAATATCTCAAGGTTTTAATAGAATATAAAACACACATATATTCATATTAAAACCCAATAGAAATATGTCATTAAAGTAACACACATGGAATTTCCAAAATGAATACACACATAAAATTCCCAATGATAACACATCACAACCATAACAATCATTATGTTCAATAAATCATGCAAAGGATCATCAACATGAAACACATAGATATGTATATATATTCACAATAGAATTAAATAATATTGAAAATTAAAATAACCAAATAATTGATATAAAGACTGAGTCAACACTAAAATAACCCATGACTCCCATGTAAAAACACAATCATCAAAGTATTAAAGAAACCCCAAATCAATTCTCCATAATTCATTGATATTTAAAAATACAATAGCATGTAGTCAAGAAAAGAATGTACCAGGAACCAATATATCAAAAAAACCCAAATAATAATTCGCTCAAGAAAGGTGTTGGTAGAATATCAAACTCAACCCTTTAAATATAAAATAAACTAACCAATTATTTAGTTTAACCAAATTAAAACCAAAGCATGCAATCGGTTAAAATAGAATGTTGAGACCCATCTCATATAATAACCTAAGTTCAAATAACCAAAAATAACACAACATATATTTAAACCAAATGTGTAGGGTTAACAAAATGAACCATTTGTTAAATTTAAAAAATGCATGACAATAAAATAATTAAATCCCTTGTTCAATTTTTCAAATAAAAAATTTGACACCCCAACTAGATGAACAAATTTTTAAACCCATAAATATTTAAAACATACACATCCACCCATTTAAATGAATAAATAATGCATGTAGCCTCAAAACAACAAATATATTCATAGGAAAATATTCATTTGATTAAATAACTATATATAAAAACTAAAAAACATATTGAACCCATTTTTAAAGTTTATATGCAAAATGAGAATATCAGCCCCATTGAGTATTGGATACTCATCTGAAAGTCCTAAGACTTATGGCTATGTATGTAGCATTAATATTTTTCATAAATTTTATTCTCAAGAAAACAATAACTAAATAAATAGTTAAGGAGGCTTGCCCAAAAAATGTAGGGGAAGAAATTTAAAAAAATGCCAGCAGAGATAAAATTAAATTGAATAAACTTTTATTCTTCACACAATAGTCCAAAAACACAAGCAAACCCATGTGTAAAAACAAGTCCCTCATGTTCCTACATTTTTATCCATTTTTATCTATGTCTAATCTAACCACCACTGATTAACTTCCCACTCCTTCCATACAACTCCCCATACCTTCATTCAAATTCTTTATTTATTGTGAGGAGAGAGAAAGCCTTCTCCATTACTATTGAATAACTCCTAATGCAACCCCCACCAAATTATCATTAATATAATGTCATAAATGATCATCTAGAAAAGTCTAAACCATTAAATAATTAAAATAATAAAAGCAATAATAATTAATAATTTAAAACATATTTAAATGTTTAATGTCATCAAACCAAATCAACTAAGATGCCAACTATATCAAGTGACCTAGGTATTAATCCATGTGGGGGTTTCATAGGGTAAGTATAGGTAAGTCTTTAAGGATTCCATGACTAAATAAGGAAGAGTCCATACATAAATGGAATGGAAATTCATTTCATGGAGGAGAAAGAATGAGTCCATAGAAGATCTTTATAAACAAGAGTAACATAATCAATCAACTCCATGATAATCATGTGGCAAACACATAGTAGTATAATATAGTACATGAAAAAATGTGACAAGGCATGATTATCAAGACAGTGACATAACAAATGAAATAATCTAGATTATCTAATGGAATGAAAAAAATGAAAAGTATGGATACCCATCAAAACTTTTTTAACTACCTAGAAGTCACATCACTACCCTAATGTATTGACACCAAAATCATCCTAGCTCATATAATGATACCGTTAACCACATAATGTACATCAATAGTACCTAATCAAATAATCGACAATCAATTACATATTTGTAATAAAATATTAATTACAATAAATTATCTATATAATCATCATGTGCATAATAAAAATGTACCAAATCAACAACCTATAGTCCAAGTATCACTACATTAAATCCAACCATATAGTTCAACTTAGATAAAGACAAACAATCATTATTTATACATAAATAACAATAATGTTTTAAATAGTTTATCGAATCATTAAAATGTGAGGTCATAACATCTTCCCCCTTGAAAGGGAGCCGTCCTGGTGACTAGTCACACAACCATGCATAATTTTTATTTAAAATATACACATCTTACCAAGTAGCACTTCTTTTGATCAATGGGTCCCATCAAACCAAAACCTATCGTACGTCTCTATTTCGCATCTAAACATTGTAATGGTCTAGGGTTCTCATTGTTTCTAACTAGATATTTTCCTCTTCCATCACCTATAAATATTTCCAATCCAAAACATCAGAGGGATTATGTATGTATTTTCTTAGTAAAACAATATGAAATACATCATGAATATTTGATAGAGAAGGAGGAAGATCCAATCGATAAACAACAAGACTAGTCTTCTCCATAATTTTGAAGGGCCCAATAAAACATGGAGCTAGCTTAGAAGTTTTACAAGATTTTATTGAGCTTTTCTATGGTCTAACATGTAGAAAAACTTTATCGCCCATGGTGAATTCATGTATACTCCTATTTTGATCAGAATAACTCTCTTGCCAATCTGATGCCACTTTTATATTCTACCTTATTAATTCCATGTGTTTGACATATTCTAGCAGCAAATCAAGCCAAACAATAGCTCTATTTCCAAGCTATCACATCCAAGTATATTTCTATACTTACACCCATATAGAGACTCAAAAGGTTTTATCTTAATTGCAAAATGATAGGAATTATTATAAGCAAACTCAACCAAATGTAGGTAATCTTCCCATCTAGTTTGTTGGTCCATGGCATACATGTGTATCAGTTCCTCAACTACCTAGTTGATCATTTAAGTTTAACCATCCATATCTAGATGATATGAGGAACTAAAATTTAACCATATTCCAAAGGTTGTGTATAAATTTTACCAAAATATTGATGTAAACAATGTGTCACAGTGTATAATAATCACTATAGGTATGTCATGAATTCCAACCACTTCTTTCATTAAACATTTTGTAAACATGAAAGCATCATTCATTAAGTTTCTAGTAATGAATTGGCCAACTTTAGTGGCCTTATGAATTAACACAAGTATGGTATCATGCTTACTACATGATTTAGGAATATCCATATCTAGATGATATGAGGAACTAAAATTTAACCAGGTTCCAAGGGTTGTGTATAAAGTTTACCAAAATATTGATGTAAACAATGTGTCACTGTCTAAAATAATCACTATAGGTATGTCATGAATTCCAACCACTTCTTTCATTAAACATTTTGTAAACATGAAAGCATCATTCATTAAGTTTCTAGTAATGAATTGGCCAGCTTTAGTGGCCTTATCAATTACCACAAGTATGGTATCATGCTTACTACATGATTTAGGAATCCCTATAATAAATTTAAGTGAGATTATAACCCAATTTTCTCTTGGAATATCATGAGGGTACAATATCCCTCATAGGTGATAATACTTAACTTTAACCCACTAGCATTCCAAGTATTTAACCATAAAATTGACATCATTACACTTCACTTAAGGATAAAAATAAGTCCTTCTCAGCTCATGTGTCATCTTTGTGACACATGTATGAGCATAATAAGGTGTTTTGTGAACTTATTTTAACACAAAATTTATTAATTCACCCAACCCAAGTACATAAATTATATTTTTAAGCCTTACAAGGTAATTTATCTCAATATAAAAATTAGAAAATTTATTTTTTAAAGGATATTCAGCCAAACTTGTTATTACATCATGGAAAAATTCATCAACAAGTTATTTTAACACAACACTTCTAAAATTTCCTTGTGAAACTGATAGGGTAGTAATATACATACATCTATTTAGTACATCAACCACACAATTATCCTTGCCTTTGACATATGATATTTCCATGTCAACAAAATTTATTAAAAATTCTAGCCATCTGCACTTACATGCATTTCAATCATCTTGAGAGAATGAGTTCTCAAGGATATAGTGATCAGACTTCACCTTAAAAGGTTTTCCCAGTAGAAAATGTTTCCATTGTTTAAGCACATGGATAATGGTAGTAAGCTTCATGTCATACATGGGATAATTATTTTCATGTTATTTGATATTTTATATCTCATAATCCACAACTTTACCATTTTTAGTCAAGATGCCTCCATATCCTTCCTTAAAAGCATCATCCCATACTTCAAAAATACCAATTGGGCACAGAATAATAAGAATAAGTGATGTTCTTAGCAACACATTTAGCTTTATAAAATCTTCCTTACATTGAGGTGTCCATATGAATTTTTTACATTTACTCTGTAAAGAAGTGATAGGATGGGATATGCTAGAAAAAATTTCAACAAAATAACATTAATAACCAGCCAAGCCCATAAAGATACATACATCATGCACATTTGTAAGAGTAGGCTAGTCCTGAATGGCTTTTATTTTTGTTGGATCTACATCAATACTAGCCTTAGAAATAATGTATCCCAAGTAATGAATTTTAGATTCATAAAATACACATTTGGAGAGTTTCTCATATAGCTTATGATGTCTTAGTCTTTGCAAGACTAAATGAAGTTGTTGATCATGTTTAGCCTCATTCTTGGAGTAAAAAGAATATTATTAAGAAATAGTAACACAAACTTATCCAAAAAGCCTCTAAACAGATTATTCATAAGGTTCATAAAGGTTGTAGGAGCATTATTCAAGTCAAATGGCACTACCATGAACTCATAATGCCCATAACAAGTTCAGAAGGTTGTTTTATGAATGTCCTCTTCTTTGATTCTCAGTTGATGGTAGCCTAATCTCAAATAAATCTTTGAGAAGATTACAACATCTTTTATTAGGTCAAAAAAATCATCTATCCTTGGCAAAGTATATTGATTTTTAATTGTCACCTTATTAACAAAGCGGTAATCAATGCAAAGTCTTAATGTTGCATATTTTTTCTTAACAAAGACCACCAGAGCACCCCAGTGAGGCACACATGGTCAGATGCTTCTATTATCCAAAATTTATTGTATCTATACCATTAATTCCTATAGGTCATCCACATTCATGTAGTATGGACCTTTAAATGTAGGGGTAGATATGTGAATTATAAAAATTGAAAAATCAAATTCATGCTTAGTCAGTATTCCATGTAGTTTATCAAGAAAGACATCTATGAACTCATTCAAAATAGGAAATTCTACATGAACCAATTCCTTTTCTTTAGGTACTTCTTAAATCTAGAATGTATAAATCTTATAGCCCTTGCTAACATCCCTATTCAGATGCAATGTTGAAAGTGTCTTTTGCATTCTAGGCCCTTAAATACCTTACACTTCTAAAAGTTATCTAAGATCATAAAAGTATTGCACTCTTTTTCCAATGCAATCAAGCGTGGCTTGGTGTTCTTGTATCTAATCCATTTTAAAAATGAGATCATAAGATCTCAAAGGTGTGAGGAACTGATTTACCTTGGTATTAAATATTCCAAAATCAATCTCAGCTTCTTCTAAGCATTCAAGAATAGGTACCCTTTTTTTGGTACTGAACTAAACCTCCTAACCTTCTCTTATCAATATAGGGTCAATCTTACATTGTTCAGCAGCAAAAGGAGATATAAAATAGGTAGTTATACTTGAATCAATTAAAATAGTTAAGGGAAACCCATTTATAGTACCTCTAGTTTCAATTAGGGTAGCTTAGAAGTCAACATTTCAATTATCAACAATAGCATATGCCCTGTGATTGGATGATTGGCCCAATTTCAACTTGGGACAATCCTTCTTATAGTGGTTGTCACTACATTTTTAGCAAATAACAGGTCTAGATGAAGCTACTAGAATAGTATTAGCTTCTGTGGTTAGTCCACATTGGTTTTTTTGATGTTGTTCCTTCTTAAAATAACTAGATTTAGACAATCCTTAAGACCCAAAATTTATGTTCAGATTAGAAAACTTGTTAAAAAAACTATTATTACCAGAAAATATGCATTTCTAGTCTAACTTCAGGAAGTTCTTATTCATGGGAAAAAGTCTTTTAGCTTTAGATTGTTGTTTATTTGATTTGAATTCTTGCATTGCCTTTTGGTGAGACTTCTTTTTTCCTTCGACCTTGTAGGCTAATTCAATCATTGCTACCAAAGTCCTTGAATTTTTCATATTAACATCATGCATCAATATTTCCTTCATTCCAAGTTTTAAATTGGTGATCTTGGTTTCTTCATCATGAATATAGTTTACATGATGTAGTAGATTTAGATTCTTATTTTCGTACTCAGCAATAGACATGTTTTCCTACTTTAGAAGCTAAAAACTAGTGATTTTTTGCTCTTTATGGTTAACATTCAGGAATCATTTTCAAAATTATGTCTCAAAAACTAACTAGGTTAGGTCCATGGGCTGATATCCTTCAATGGCACAAAGGTGATTCCACCACAATGCTATGAGACCAACCATTTGATAAGCTACCACCCTTGATTTCACAATTGATGGCATGTTGTGTAGGTTGAAATATTTCTTCAATTGTACTAGCCATGCATTAGTTCCATCACCTAATTCATCACCTAAAAAATGAGGTGGTGGGGGTTTATTTATCTCTTTAATGATTGTGTCAACTATGGTTAAAGGTATTTCTTATATTATAGTCCCCTTTAGTTGTCCCATTGCTAATCTAGGTACTTCCTCTTGGGATACTCCATCAAGATTGTTGAACATTTATTTTTGGTTGTCAATCTTTCCTTGCAAAGTGTTTAAGGATGTCAAAATTTCATTAAGGATTTCTTCATGCTTATTAGTTGGATTCCCACTAACTACATTAGCATTTTGAACATCATTATTTTTATTAGATTTATTTATGGTAAGATATTCTTGGTTACGAATGAGGATGTGGCCATGATGATCCCTTCCTTGTCCTCTACCTATGACCATAGATGAATTACCATTATACATGTTACTACGGATGTTGCCATCACTTGATCATATTCTAACCATCCTAAGGAATTACAAATTAATAACTCAATAAATCATATATTTAAAAATATACATTCCCAAAGTTCCCTAGAGTAGAAAACTACTCTGATACCAGATAAAACAACCCAAAAATAAAATTTTGGAATTATATATCAGAGTATCTTTTCAGATGTGTGTTGGACCTAATAGCTTGATTTTTGATGCAATAAATAATCATTCAATGTACTCACATACACATAACCTGAACCAAAGGAGGTGAACTCAGGTAGTTAACTAGGGGTAACTACTCACAAATGGTATTATGGGGAAGAAGGTTGCATTTAAGGGTGATTATGGGGTTTGGGGCATATCAATGTACACATGCATAGATAGGTTTGAAATACCATATGTGGCACTTTTTCTTCCACATAGGACCATTTATAGGTACTTATCCCTTGGTAAATACCTCACTCTCCTCAGTGTGTTTTGATTCCACTCAAATATGGTTAAGTAGCCAAGATCAGTATAACCAATAAGGATAACTCTAAAAACCTATATTATCATTTAGGTTAAATAGGTCTTCATTAATAGTGAATGATTTATTATTGTATTAAATTTATAATCAGATATGATTTTATAAAATTAATTATAAGCAACAACCATTAATAAATTTTACACATGTAGATTATGCTAAATTCCCATAAGTATAAAACATAAATAGCATTGCATAAAAGATAGCACAATTAAGAATAAAATGGAAACCAAGGCATCTTAACCATTTATTAAGTGTTACTATTTGAATTTATTATTCACCTCATGGCCTAAATGTTACCACACCATTGCCAACATGTTTCTTTTTAGTTCACAGAACACTCAATGAATAAGAATGAATGTCTTTATTTGATTAAATGAATAGTGATACAACTATGATCAACTTATTTATTCATCATATAAATTACATAAACAACCTATAATTAAATCTATGCTAATGATAATACATTGGAAATATCTAATATGATATAATCAATAAAAGAGAATTTATTGTAATCAAAAACATATTGCAGCCAAGAGTATATTCCATTAGTCATTTATTATATAATAAATTATAAAGTTAAAAGAAAAGAACATATTTAGTTCATATAACTTGCACATATACTTCATTATTTTAAATCCATAACTCAACTCATATTTTTAATAAAATAATGAACACCTATCTCATTAACCATTCTTATAATAAGGAATTCATTAGAGAAGTAATCTAAATTTACACAACCACTTTCCAAATAAAATAAAACATATAAATTAATACATTTCAAATATTTTTAAGTATAATTATGCATGATTACAACAATTTTAATATGAACTAGAATTGGAATCATGTAATCAACAAAACTTTTCTACATAATTAAATGTATACAAAACTCATACAATCAGCAATGTCTTTTATACAAAACAAGAATTCTAGACAAGTTTTCAATTGAGTGGAACCAAAATAAAACATTCCAATTAATTAAATATTAAAAAATAATGGTGAGTATGTTAACGTACAATAGTGTAATTAGGTTCATCCAACATAAATAAGTCGATAGCACATTCAGTTCATAGGAACATGGATCAACAAGTATGCATTCAGTGATAACTCATTCACATAAACATCAAACAAGGGAGAATATCTCACTTAATAATTTCCATTTCAACATTAGAAAAATCTAAGATAACTTGATACATCAACTCAATAATCATTCATTTCATAATTTCAATTCATCTTAGTTTCATACTAGGCAACCCTTAAGCAACCAATCAAACATAAAATTGTACTCATTTCAATAATTTGTCTAATATAAACTTTGAAGAAATGGAATCAACACTAAATTATTAAATAATAATAATATGCATACATTTATATGCAACCATGTATATCTGAGGTATGCAATAGAGAAAGGATTTGTATTTATATCTTTTGCATATACTAGTAGCAAGTATAACTAGATGGATTTATATAATCCACATATATCTAAAATAGCTAAGAGAATCTTTATTTTCTTTACTACCTATAATTGTTAAAACATCATATATAAAAAAATCATAGGTATCTATTTGTATATATGATAAATAGGGTTATCCAAATGAATGAACAATGACCATTCATTTAATTGAAGTTCTAATTTACTAACAAGTTAAACCAACATACGATGTATGCTTTGTTGGTTTCTAGTTGTACACTTCTGTAATCTAGCCTTTTACACTTGAAGGAAATGGAAAGAAATGATGAGAAACCCACTAGAATGCCATTGTATCAAGGGGAGAGTTTACCATCAATAATGGACCAGAGTGCAAACAATAACTGACGGGCACCTACAAAGGGTATGGTTAACTCTATACTACTTTTGGATTTGCTAGAACCAAGGTGAGAGGACTTCTGGGGTAGTTTTCTCACATGGAAATATTCTATGATTCAACCTACATGGGTAATATTGGCATAAGGTAACACAAATGTGGCTGGAACACAACCAAGATTGCTCACTCCACTCGGGAAAGGTTTTCACACAAAATGAGGAAATGTTGTATTCCAGACACAAGCTACTAAAGACATATATGAATATGTGATTGTAACCTTCATCCAAAAATAATATTCAAAAACACAAGGGATAAATAATAATTTACAATCTAGGCTTTAAATCACAAAATGAAGACACATGCTAAGTATACAATGTTTATGAATTTGCAGGCAAATAACACTTCAAATATATAAAGGGCATGTTATATGCAGTATAGGATACGGTCAAAAAAGTTGATATGATCCAAAACATGAAATATTTTTTTGAAATATAATTTACAAATAAGAACAACACAATTCAAATAATGATATCTCTGAAAAGAGATGTTTTATTGATCAAAATTGCAGACCCAAACATATGTCTATCTCTAAGAAAAGATGTCTAATTTACATTTCAGGTTACATCTTAATTTACACATGTTTTTAAGGTGTTAGGAGTATGTATAAGGTCACAAATCTTGAGGGAGATTAAGTGGTTCAACTTCCATGATTTACTATAATACATAATTCGAGGAATTACTATTTTTGGAAACTTACTATTTTTAGACTACACTACTAAAATTAAAATTTAGGGAACTTCTATTGGGTTTTATGGTGTCAAATTTCATCAATAAAATCTCCATGCCATCTCACAATGTTCCCCTCATTATTATCTTTCCAATGGTTCAAACGATGATTCAATTGGAGCTATGGTGTAAAAGTTATGGCTCCTAAAAGTTCCGTCATCAATTGGGGTGGACTCATCACCCGAATTGTCATCTGAATTGTTGCCTGGATCATGATAGATATAAAAATTTGAGGGTGGAATGATGTATATTTTAAATCAATAGGGATTCTTTTAATATTTCATGACACCATTTCCTTGCAAAAATGTAAAAAACTCAAATGCAAGTTGATGGGAACTATCAGGAGTAACCTGCAATTATTAGTGTTAATGAACTACAAATACCCAAATGATCCTTGAAATATTACAAATATACATTGAAACTATAATGTCACATGATTTTTACCATTAAATCCATAAACTTAGGGTACCCTAACAAGTTATTCAATAACATATTCTAAAAGAATGTAGAAAGGGTTTTATTATTTAGATCTATGCCCAAAATGGTAACCAGTAGTGAGCATAAACCCCAATGTCCAATCCACAATACTTTCAAAACACATTACTACACTTCATCAAAATTAAATAGAAATAACCACATGCATTTTCATCAACTTGAAAAATAATCTTAGATACATCAATTTTTCAAAATGCTTCCATGGGGACAAGCATGGTGGATTTGCACCATGTTGGGTAGGGGAGTCATATAGAGATACTCTTTGAGCTTGATAATGGTTGTACAACTACAACCACCTTAGAAAGAGAAACAAAGCACACATATTATTAATCAAAAAATGTGAAGAGCCTATACTAAATAAAACATAGACCAAGGCTATGACCAACATAATGGACAACCAACCTCTTTGAATAGAGGGGAAACCCCCTATTTATACATTTTTACCCTTAAAATTTGAGAATCAGAATTTCAACTTGTAAAATTACAAAACACCCCTCCAAGTTCCACCAAGATGCTCCCAGCTAGAAAAAACCCTTTGACATGCCTAGAATCTTCATGTATTTGGATGAAAAATTATTGTTGCAATGCCTCTACAAGTAGTGATGGATATTTGGAACAAACTTCTTGATTTCTTGGCTAGAGATGCTTCCAAATGAGATGGAAAAAGAATATTCATTTGAGGAGCCAAACAAACTCTTTATCTTTTATGTAACTACTTTGAGATGCCCTTTATCTTATCCACACCATGGAATAACCTGATCTTGCAATGATGGCATGAGAATATTCTAGATCCATGGCTATTTGACTAATCTTCCTTAGAGTGGCCCACATGGATCTTGCAAACCTATAATTTCTCTCCTATAGAGGATCTTGGGTAAATAAATCAAATAAAAATATAATAATTTAGGTGTAATTCACCCTTTTTACTTTTTGGCTCCAAACTTGCATTTTCACATTTTGTAATTTGCACTTTTATTTTTCTACAAATTTTTCCTTTTGCACTTTTCAATATTCACATTTGCCTTTCTTAAAAATTTTCCTTTTTGTATTTTCCTCCATGTTTATTTTTTTTAATTTATAAATTCATTATTTTCACTTTTCACCTTTTGGGGGAATCCTCGTCCTTTTATGGAAATTTTCACCTAGTGTAATTTGTACCAAGTGCAGTTTGCACCAAGTGCAATTTACACCAAGTGCAAATTTCCACCAAGTGTAATCTACACTAATTTCATTAATGTGTGATGATGCAACACATTGCACTTGGGTGGTGGAAGATAAACATCATGATTTCAACCCCACCATTTTGTCTTCATGTTTTCATGTTTCCATAGAATATGGAGTTACACAATCAATTTGCACTTTTCACCAAATATTGGTGTAAAGTGTGTATCAACCTCCACCTTCCACCAAGTTATTTCCATTCACTATCATCATGGAGATTTATTTACCAGTTTGCATGTGCTTTTAAAAACATACACCTCTAATGGAACTCAACACCATGACATGATCTTGTACTTTCATAGTTAGCATGCAGTCAATGCACCTTATCTTTACCAAACCTCCCACATAACCTATGCATAGCTTTATTTTCTTAGTGTGTTTTTGGGATCCAATACTAGCTCTCACTTGGGGATGTACACTTTTATAGGTGTGCAAAGAATCCCAAAACACAAGAATAGGTACCAATCTATTGGGACACAGAGTCAAGCTCTAGTAATTTATTAGTAAACACTCATGAAGTATCATCAAGGCATGATAGACTAGTTAAAAATAGATAAGAAGATCTAAAAATAAATTCACAACAAAAAAAATGAAAGGAAACTATACAAACAAGGCCCAAAATAGAGGGGAAAAAAGGCCACAAAAGGAAAAAGCAACAAAACACTATACAATATGGTACATTATCTAGACTCAGTCAGGGAAATAATTTGGATGTTTTCCATTAACTGGTGACTCTAGAATTATGCCATCCCTTATTCTCTTAAACTTTTTTAGTAGCTTGGTGACCAAGATGAAGTAAACCCATCTCTCAACTTTCTTGAAGGTACTATCGCTAGGATTTAATAGGATGACATATTGAAGAAAATCCTTTTTGCATAGTCTCAAGTCAAGATAAGACCAAGATAATAGATTATAGTACTCCTTTAGTAGTTGTAGATAAACATACTTCTCAGCTATAATCATGTGAGTACCAATCAAGAGTATATCAGGATCAACAATGTCAGTTGTATACTTAAAGTACTTCTTGAAAGGGGACTAAGATAATTCATCCTTAGGGGCATGGAAAACAACCCCATATTCACATAATGACATTCTCCAAATGACATCTTCATTGTCAAACCCAACATCAAGAACAACTAATTACTCAATAATGTCCACATTCTCAACGGAGTCACCCAATTCTACATCCATGTCTAACACTTATGTTAGATGATACTCTTGATATCCAATTGCATCATGATTGGGTAACTCATATGCTCATGTTTCACTGTCATCATAATAAAACTTATATATCAGGACTCTATTGACAACAATCCAAAAATGTTCTGCAATAGTAGCAAATGACATTTCCATGGAGGTATAAAACTCACTTGAGAAGTCTTGACAATCCAAAATGAAAGCCTCATATTTAGGTGATGTGTACTTAATTTCATCCAAATATTCATCACTTGCTTTTAAACTATCACAAGGGGGATGGGGGAGGAATGACCAATCAATGTCAAGATCAAAATCCATATCATTTACTTTGGAACTTAACAGATCAAACACTTCCATTCTGACCTCCAACTTCTCTCCTTCATCTTTAATGCAAAAATATTGGTGAGACAAGGTTTTGATGAGTCGCCTATCAAAGGATAGCCTCAATCCTTCCATATTTGCAATTAATATAAAGAATAATCAAAACTTAAAGTTACATACTCAAAATAGGCACTGATCTTCCTTAAAAATACAAAATAAACTTGGAGTCACCACTAGAATCCACCTTTTAGAATATAAAAATTCATAAACTATTGTGATACATGTTAAAAATAAACTTGATGAAGCTCAATGAGATGGAAAACAAATAAACTAAAATCTTCAAAATAGTGTTCAAAAAATAAAAAACACCTTCCAACATATAATATTTTCAGCTCTTTGCAACAAATACAATAGAAGTTAATTAGTAAGCCTCATGAACTCCAAGCACATCCCTAATGGAGTGATGTGACATTGATGGAAAAAATAGTTTGAATGTAGCAAAAAACCAAGTAGAGAACCTTCAAATTTGTAATACTTACAACTCCAACTCTCTGCAAGAGTCCTTGGCAACACAAGTTCTATGGGTGTCTTTTTGTCCTTAGTAATGACACCAATAGAGTGTTAGTGATGTTGATGCACCAAAAATGATCAAAATAACATAAATAGGTATAGAACATTAAAAATGATAGGATCTCTTTATCAGAGTCCTTGGAAACATGAGCAACAAGAATTGTTCCCTAGTAATGATGTTAGTTGAGTGTTAGTTCCCAACTGTGTACCTCTCTAATCTAACTT
This sequence comes from Torreya grandis, assembly GCA_037957365.1. Taxonomy (NCBI): domain Eukaryota; kingdom Viridiplantae; phylum Streptophyta; class Pinopsida; order Cupressales; family Taxaceae; genus Torreya; species Torreya grandis. The sequence continues at coordinate 1,629,418 of JARHVA010003029.1, forward strand.
TGCACACTTGAAGGAAATGGTAGGTAATGATGAGAAACCCATTAGAATGTCATTGTAGTTAAGGGAAAGTTTGGTATAAAAAATGGAACAAATTAGAGATAATTACTGAGAGGCACCTAAAAAGGGTATGGTCAACTCCTTTGAAAGATCCCAAACTAGTATTGAATGCAAATAAAATTGATTTCAACTACTTGCAGCATTCAATCAAATGGACAAAGATATAAATCTGAATGTAATTGATAATATAGTCCAGATGTCATAAAATTATTACAGATGTGGTCTCAATGCCCAATTATTATATCAAACTACCAAACTGGAAATAAAAACCTGGGTCTGCGTGCTCGGCCTGCTGTGTCCAAGAAAAACACAGTCGTCGACGTCGGTGATGATGATGCTGACGTCGGTCGATACACTGCCGCCGTCGGTCACTGTTGGAAATCTCTGCCTGCTGGTGACTCTGCCTATGACTACCTGACTGCCGACATCGGTCGCTAATCGGCCGATGTCGATCTATAATGCTAGCCTCTATAATAACCTCGGCCCACAACTGCGAACTGTGCCCTTCCCTTTACTAAATCTGTTGGTACGGCCTGGTGCCGATCTGTACAGATTTTGTACTGAACCTGATCTGATGATATAAATATATAAATCTGAAATCAAAACAATGAATAAATACCTGGAAACCTTTGCATAGGCTGAACCCTGATATACTCAGTGAATGGCCTCTGAAGCTCCAGATCTGATCAATATGCCCAATCTAAATGTCACGAATCCACCTCTGAAAAGGGCTGGGTTTTTGTCCAACTCTTCTCCAATCTACTGAAGGTTTGCGTCCTTAGAGATTTCAACTAAATCACCGATTGCTTCACAATACTCAGAATAAATTTTGCAACAAAAGGCATGATGCCAATGCTTTGCCTTCCCCTTCTTTTAAAGGCTTCCAGGAGACTTCTAGAAGAAGTCAAATTTATTTTATTAAGCTATTTTATTTATTTCCATAATAATTAAATCAATTAATTAAAGTTATCCTTTTTGAAGAAAATCTTAATTTTTGGACAACTAAAATTAATTAAATTAATTAAACCATTTTAACATAAATTTGGGGACATTACAGTCCCCCCTTCCTGGAGATTGCTTGTCCCAAGCAATCTCAGAACAATGAACCACTCGATCCTTGGATCCCAAATGTAGTTATGCTTTAACTGTTGTAAATCAATGTAAGTACCTGCAATATCATGAGAGGAACCCATAATCAAATGGCGAACACAACTCAACCCATCTTTGAAATTGGATTCGTCACTATAGGTTGTGTAATGTAACTGCAAATTCCATCTACAAAAGATTACTCCATCCCATAATAACGGTGGCACAACCAACTATAACACTGTCATGTGAGAAGAATCAATTGGAGACTTGACTCCACTTGTATCCCAAACTCCTTAGAATCAGGTACTCCCAAGTCTTGAATATGTGTGTGAGCCTCAACCACATGCTCCTCATAAGCAGCTATAGGAACATACTCATCACCAACACTCAGTGTACTAACATCTGAGTACACCTCCACACTCTGAATGCAAGAAAGACTCATCCTCACTGTCTAACTCCTGAGTTAAACTCACCTTAAGACAAAGCTCATCCACAACATCCTCAACTACTCCTACCTGTGAAGATAATGCAGATAAATCATTACCTGAAGATGTGTTGATATCTCCCTGTACTGGATCAGAATGTCATAGGGAAAGCACTACGATCCTTAGGCCTATTAATTAAACTCTTTAACCACATACAAGCTCTAGGTGAGACATTTTCCCCTTTTGTCTAGACATACCATAAATCTTCTACTAAAAGTTTAGAAATTTTATCTTCCTCCTCAAACAAGATTGTGAACATGATAGAGTGCATTGATGCTAATACATCATGGAATGAAAATCATCTAAAATAGTCCAAAATTAAACATCCTGCGAATGTCACCAATACAACCTACTAACATCATAAGGTTTTCAAATCCATACCTTGTAAATATTTCAAGTAATCTTGCCCTCTTAGAGAAATGAGGGTCTCTAATGTCATCCAACTTTTTGAAACCATGGCATGAAGTACCTCTCTCATAATCATTAAAATCAAAGCCAGCTATGATCCTCATGATTTCACTAATGCAAGAAGAGCTACAAATCTTACCACCTCATCACGATGTCTCAATAACCGGGGCTTCACCAACGAACCAAACGCTGGAGATAGTGTTGTTTGCATCTCATAAGAATTTGACTGATCAACCTTGCTTAAATAAGTTTCCAACTCCTCAAAGTTTTTAGAATGTCCTCTGCTTGCTGACATGGATTATCTATTTTCTTCTTTGCATTGTGCATGCTTTCTTCCAAATCTTTGACCCCTTTTAGAGCCATAATGATAATCAAATTGACCCTGAAATTACCCCTACAGGCTGGCAAGATGCATGGCTCTGATACCACTAAAAGATCCCAAACTAGAATTGAATGCAAATAAAATTGATTTCAACTACTTGCAGCATTCAATCAAATGGACAAAGATATAAATGAATGTAATTGATAATATAGTCCAGATGTCATAAAATTATTACAAATGTGGTCTCAATGCCCAATTATTATATCAAACTACCAAACTGGAAATAAAAACCTGGGTCTGCGTGCTCGGCCTGCTGTGTCCAAGAAAAACACAGTCGCCGACGTCGGTGATGATGATGCCAACATCGGTCGATACACTGCCATCGTCGGTCGCTGGTGGCGATAGTGACTCTACCTATGACTGCCTGACTGCCGATGTCAGTCACTGATCGGCCGATGTCGATCTATATGCTGATGCTGGCCTCTGTAATAACCTCATAACTGTGAACTGTGCCCTTCCCTTTACTAAATCTGCTGGTACGACCTGGTGCTGATCTATATGGATTCTGTACCAAACCTGATCTGATGATATAAATATATAAATCTGAAATCAAAACAATGAATAAATACCTGGAAACCTTTGCATAGGCTGAACCCTGATATACTCAGTGAATGGCCTCTGAAGCTCTAGATCTGATCAATATGCCCAATCTGAATTCCGTC